>JADBJO010000345.1:325000-347500 GCA_016801955.1 Conus betulinus | reverse complement strand
TGTGTGTGTGTGTGTGTGTGTGGGGGGGGGGGGGGATGTCACACGTGTTGTTTGTGAAAAAGTAGCACGAGAGCAACGCTGGAGCCACAGACTTGCTGATTGTGTGATCTGTAGCTTGACGATTGTGAGGAACCCCAACTGTCTTTGTTTCTCACTTACACTTTACTGCAGTCTTCATTTCTGAAAACCTCCTCTCTTGTCTTAGCGCATGGCACCGCCATAGTCCGAAGCCCAGTGCGTGGCGGGTCGTGGGGTTCAATCCCTGCCAGCTATGGTGGCTGATGTCCATCCATCAGTGTCATGACGCCTGCTGCACGCCATCACCTGGCGTCTGGCACATCCTGAGAACACAGTCCTGGGATAAGGTGCACCTTTCCCTCTGGTCTCAGCTCGGCATGCATTATGTAGATAATTGAAGTCATGAAGCCTCGGAGGACACATTAGTGATCTCCCTTCTTTACACAGATCTGCGCTATTTTCCCGTCGCCAGGGAAGACCACCCTGGATCAGATCATAAAACAACCTTTATTCCTTGGCAAAAGCACACACAGCGTCCCGAGAGAGGTTGGCTTCCATCATCCATCAGTCTTTGAGCATTTCCTCTGCCGCGTCCCACACCCCTTCCTCGTCAAACACCACCCCGACTGCAATACAACCCCTACCCCATTCCTCCCTCCAGTCTCATCCGCAGCTGTGCATTTGCATTAAAGACGCATTTTTTTGGTTGTCTTTTCTGCTTCCCCTGCTACCCTGTGCATGTTACACTGACCTCAGCGGCGAACTCCGTGAAGGTGGTGAGGCTGATCTTCACATCAGCTCTGTTTGTTCTCTCTGCTCTCCACTCTGGCCCGGACCACTGTCCTCCTTTCTCTTCCCTCACCCCCACCCCTCCAAAACATTCAAAAGGCCTCTAGGAAAACAAATGTATTGGCAGAATACAGCCCTCGCCCCTCTTCCCGATGCCCCCCCCCCCCCCCCCCCTCCGTGCGCACACACACACACACACACACACACACACACACACACACACACACACACACACACACACACACACACACACACGCAAGCCAAACATTCCATGCAGCCTTACTCGCTTGAAAGATCGACGGTTTGTTTACTGTGAAAGTAAAGACATTAATCATGAAAATACTGACTATCAGTTTTGCTCATGTTAAAGTCACCATCACTGTAGGAAAGTGGTTATCATGATGTCAACAGTAATTTGTCTCGTAAAAACATTTTTACACGTTTTCTGTCATTCTTTTTTTTTACTGTTACGATGTAAGGTAATACGTCAACAGCAACAAACTTCCACAACATCACAGTGTCCGCTCGTCCAGGATACAGCCCTGCATGAAGTCTTAGACCCCATGGTACCCAACACCATCCTCTCCAATATGCTGATCCTCGCTGATCGTCATAAAAAAAGCGTCCAATTTCTCCACACCCTGCTGTCGTTAAGTGACCTCAGTTGTCGTGTAGTGACCTCAGTTGTCGTGGAGTGACCTCAGTTGTCGTGTAGTGACCTCAGTTGTCGTGGAGTGACCTCAGTTGTCGTGGAGTGACCTCAGTTGTCGTGTAGTGACCTCAGTTTTCGTGTAGTGACCTCAGTTGTCGTGTAGTGACCTCAGTTGTCATGTAGTGACCTCAGTTGTCGTGTAGTGACCTCAGTTGTCGTGTAGTGACCTCAGCTGTCGTGTAGTGACCTCAGTTGTCATTCCCCCGTCCACACCCATGCCGGAGGTGATTCCTGTCAAGGTCGTCATCGACGTCAGCAAGTGTAGGGGCACCGTCGTTGAATGAGTGCAGTGGAGGACACTCAGTGCGGTTCCATGACTAACAAACACTGTCGTCTGCAGGGGGATGCATATGCTATATTACATTAGGTACCATTCAGTTCCTCTGCCACGACTCAGGAGCAGCGCAGTGTCTTCTCTGGTGGCTTGCCCTGTGACAGCCTGGTATTGGTTGTCCCTGCGTGCTGTGATATTAGCGATGCATCAGGACAAATCAGGATGTGACTCTGTGAGCGTGATGTGAAACGAATGGCATGGCAAACTGGGAATGAAACTAAGAAAGGGCAGACACAGAGAGAGAGAGAGAGAGAGAGAGAGAGAGAGAGAGAGAGAGAGAGAGAGGAGAGAGAGAGAGAGAGAGAGAGGAGGGTTTTTTTTATCCTCCTATGTTCTTTGCTCCGATGATCCTATCAGCTCCGGATTGATCATTACCTGTCTCACCACTTTGGATTTCATTTCGTCCCCGTTTCCTATGTTCTAGTTGATCCTTAACACAACTTTCTACTTATAAGCTACATGATCTTCTTTCTCAGAAGAAAAAGTTCGATTCGGCTCTAGCCAGTCAAGGGGCTAGTGGGTTTCTATGCCTGGGCCAATTTCTCCTTCAGGCCAGTCAAAGAGCTAGTGGGTTTCTTGCCTGGGCCAATTCCTCCTTCTAGCCAGTCAAAGAGCTAGTGGGTTTCCATGCCTGGGCCAATTCCTCCCTCTAGCCAGTCAAAGAGCTAGTGGGTTTCTTGCCTGGGCCAATTCCTCCCTCTAGCCAGTCAAAGAGCTAGTGGTGGTTTTTTGCCTGGGCCAATTCCTCTCTCTAGTCAGTCAAAGAGCTAGTGGGTTTCTTGCCTGGGCCAATTCCTCCCTCTAGCCAAAGAGCTAGCGGGTTTCCATGCCTGGGCCAATTCCTCTCTCTAGCCAGTCAAAGAGCTAGTGGGTTTCCATGCCTGGGCCAATTCCTCCCTCTAGCCAGTCAAAGAGCTAGTGGGTTTCTTGCCTGGGCCAATTCCCTCCCTCTAGCCAGTCAAAGAGCTAGTGGTTTTTTTTTGCCTGGGCCAATTCCTCTCTCTAGCCAGTCAAAGAGCTAGTGGGTTTCTTGCCTGGGCCAATTCCTCTCTCTAGCCAGTCAAAGAGCTAGTAGGTTTCTTGCCTGGGCCAATTCCTCTCTCTAGCCAGTCAAAGAGCTAGTGGGTTTCTTACCTGGGCCAATTCCTCTCTCTAGCCAAAGAGCTAGTAGGTTTCCATGCCTGGGCCAATTCCTCCCTCTAGCCAAAGAGCTAGTGGGTTTCTTGCCTGGCCAATTCCTCCCTCTAGCCAGTCAAAGAAGTAGTGGGTTTCTTGTCTGGGCCAATTCCTCCCTCTAGCCAAAGAGCTAGTGGGTTTCTTGCCTGGGCCAATTCTCCCTCTAGCCAAAGAGCTAGTGGGTTTCTTGCCTGGGCCAATTCCTCCCTCTAGCCAGTCAAAGAGCTAGTGGGTTTCTTGTCTGGGCCAATTCCTCCCAGGGATCCTGCCATCGTGTCTGGTGGTGAAGTTTGTTTCTGTCCTGTTGAACTAGCTGCACGTATTAATGCATAATGTGGGAAAGGCTACTCTAGTGTTCACTTAAAAGGGGCATGAGGTGGTCTCGTAGGATGGAAAGTCTCTAATTTAACAGTAAAAAGACGGAAATATAAAAACTAAACTAAAAATACATTACATTTGCTCTTGCTGGACGTCAATGGCTTCAGTATACCTGGAGTTTTCTTTCTAAAACGATTTTATTCTTGCAGCATTGTATAAAAGACCAGAACGAAGTTTAGAACAGGTCAGGTCTCATGTTGGCCCAGTGTCTGGTTATGTCTGATTCTGTTCCCACATCTATACAAAGAAAAAGTCGCCGTCCTGATTTCGTTTTCATCGGAAGTTCCAGAGTGAGGGCTCGCTTTACCCTCCCGCCCTCACTACTGCTCCTGGCATCACCTTGGCCTTGTCAGCATGCCAAGTCTAGTCCCTGTCAGTTACAGATGATGACTCATTCTCACTGACCTTTCTTCCGCCCCTCACCGCCACTCTCTGCCCCTGCCCTGATGGAGTTTCTTCTGTGAACCTCTGCTCTGAGTCCTCTTCAGCCCCCTGGCGCTGTTCACACAGTGTTTTGCAGAAGAGCAGAATGACGAGTGCTTCCCTTCCTGCAGACAGGGCACTGAGTGGATGGGGATGTGAGATCGCATGTCTTCATATTTCCTTTGTTTGATGGACAAAGTACATGTATGCCCCACACATCACCTCTCTCTCTGTCTCTCTATTTTCCCTCGCGCTCTGTGTCTCTCTATCTCTATCTGTCTGTCTATTTGTCTGTCGGTCTCTCTCTCTCTCTCTCTCTCTCTCTCTCTCTCTCTCTCTCTCTCTCTCTCTCTCTCAGTCTTTCTGTTTCTGTCTGTCTGTCTGTCTCTGTCTGTCTGTCTGTCTCTCTCTCTCTCTCTCTCTCTCTCTCTCTCTCCTCTCTCCTCCTCCTCCTCCTCCTCCTCCTCCTCCTCCTCCCCCACCTCCTTCTCCTTCTTATTCTCATCCTTTTCCTACTCTTTTTTTCTGTTAATGCAGAGCCGATTTATCCAGCAGACATTTTGTGTTTTATGTTTTATGTTCTGCATTCTATTGAATAAAGAGGTACCGGGCTTCCCTTTTCTTCAGAAGTAGGAGAGGGTTTTGACAGCTGGGATATAAACTTAACTTTTTTTTGTAAACTGCGTAAGGGAAACTTTGGAGGCTCTGCTTTTATACCATTTTTTTCGTTGAACGTGGCCTTTCTCTGCCAGTTTACAACGTTGATGTTTTCTTCAGTCAGCGTTGGCCTGCAATCTGTACTCTTTAAAGAAGTATTATCTAGCAAAGAAAGAGAATACACGCGCAGTTTTATTCTGTTTTACTAGCAACATTTACGTCAATGCACACATATCGGACTTCTTCCTGTTTCTCAGGCTGAGATTGGAGAGAAGCAGACATATTTCTTACTGCAGTTAAACTTGTTCTAGTGGACTTCCAAACATCAACCCTCAACCTCTCTCTCTCTCTCTCTCTCTCTCTCTCTCTCTCTCTCTCTCTCTCTGTTCACTCTCTCTCTGTTCACAGTTTCGTTTGACCTTAACATTTACCATTCCACACTTTACACTGTCTGCTGACCTTCAGTTAATGGCTGCAACAAGGCTACAACTTTCAGTGTGCCCGCCCTGAGGGAAAGTCTGTGAGGTCTGTCTGGCACTGCATCAGACTGAGGACCACAACACAGTCTGTGTCTGTGCTGATTGGACTGGGACGCGATGTGGACGGCCGTGTCAATCCCTCAGACTGGGTGTATATACAGTTGTGTCTGCATGCCAATCAGAGACTGGCACTAACACTGACTGAGATCCAGTACCACATTCTGTGTTACTGAGGTATCTCATCATTTTACTATTCATTAGTTTCTCTTGACTAGATTTGCCTCTGCCAACGCGTATCTCTTTCATCCATCTTCTCTCACGGTCTCTGTGCCTACTGCTGAGATCTGGTCTGTGTCGTGCATCACCTTCCTGTGACGTAATTGTCATTACTACACAGTGTAGCACTCTTTGCTCAGTCACGCAGACAAATCTCCATGTATACTATGGTGGTTACTTTTAAAGACGGATATGCTGGTTTGTTAGACCGGAAAATCTCTATACATTAATGGTAAAAGAGACGCAACTATCAAACTGAACTTTCAGTACATTGCATTTAGTCTTGTCGGGTGTCAACCGTGTACATACGTTTGGATCTTTTAAAACTGTATATTTGCATCCTTGTACAAAAGACAAGAACACGCTTTGGAAAAGGTCACCTTTCGTATTGGTCCATTGATTGTGCATTTTCAGTCTCAATCCAACATCTTTACAAGATGAAAATGGCACCTCAATTTGTGTCCATTGATCGTCCAGCGTGTCCTGCTCTCTAGTGCCGCCTGACCCTTCAATGCCGCTTCTAGCGCCGCCTTGGTCTGGGTCAGAAGGCTTCATCTTCTCCCTGTCACTTATCGATGATGGCTCATTCCCAGCAACTTGACTTCTGCCCTTCGCATCCCTCTCTCCCAGCCCTGACATAATTCCTTGTCTGAACCGCTAGTGCTCCGTACTCTGCCCGCCGCCCCCCTCTCTCCCAGCCCTGACATAGTGCCCTGCTGAACCGTTAGTGCTCTGTACTCTGTCCCGAGTCCTCTGCAGCCTTCTGCCCCTGGCTCTGTTCAAGCTTCGCTTTTAGGCAGAGAGAGAAATCACTAGTGTTTCCATCAGACAGGGAGCTCAGTGGATGAGGATTTGAGATTTCATGTCTTCATGTTTTCTTTTTACGTGATGAGAAAGATTTATACATCAATCTGTTTGTCTGTCTGTCTGTCTGTCTGTCTGTCTGTCTGTCTGCCTGTCTGTCTCTCCCTCCCCCCCCCCCTCGCCTCTTTCTCTCTTGTGTGTCCATCGGTCTGTCTGTCTGTATTTCTCCCCTCCTCCTCTTTCTCCTCCTACTCCTCTCCTTCCCTCAATCATTGTCCTCTTTTGTCTGTTAATGCACGGTAGATTTATCCAGCACCTATGTGTGTAAGTTTCATGTTTTTCTATGTTCTGTACTCTCTCCTCTCTCCTCCTCTCTCTCTCTCTCTCTCTCTCTCTCTCTCTCTCTCTCTCTTTCTGCCTCTCTTCTCTCTCTCTCTCTCTCTCTCTCTCTCTCTCTCTCTCTCTCTCTCTCTCTCTCTCTCTCTCTCTCTCTCTCTCTTCTTTTTTGCCCACCTCCCCACCGCAATAGTCCAGCCCTGAGGATTATTTCTACCAGCCAACAAATCTTTCTTGGACCGAGATTGCAGTGAAACAAACACATTTCTTACTGCATTCAAACTTGTTCTAGTGGACATCCCGACCTCAAATACTTCGCACCCCCTCCCCCGCCACCTTTCTCCCCCCTCTCCTCTCCCTCTCTCTCTCGCTCTCTCTGTCTCTGTCTGTCTGTCTGTCTGTCTGCCTGTCTCTCTGTCTGTCTGTCTGTCTGTCTCTCTCTGTCTCCTCTCTCTCTCTCTTTCTCTCTCTCTCTCTCTCTCTCTCTCTCTCTCTCTCTCTCTCTCTCTCTCTCTCCCAGACTCGTTTAACCTTCACATTTACCATTCACACACTTTACACTGTCTGGTGCCCTTCAGTCAATGGCTGCAACAAGGTTACAACTTTCAGTGTACCACCTGAGGGAAAGTCTGTGAGGTCTGTCTGGCACTACGTCAGACTGTGGACACACAACACAGCCTGTGTCTGCTAACTGGATTGGCACGTGATGTGGACGGCTATGTAAACCCCTAAGATTGGTGAATATACAGCTGTGTCTGTGAGGGAATCGGCGACCGAGAATAACACTGGCTGAGACACCAGTACCACTTTCTCTGTCACTGAGCAATCCCATTGTTTTAGTACTCATTTCTTTCTCTCAAGTGGGTCTTTTTCTCCCAGAGCAGGTCTCTGTCATCCATTTTTCTCTTATGATATCTGTGTCTGCGGCTGAGATCTGGTCTGTGTCATGTATCACAGAAAGCCTTTCTGTTACACAATAAGCGCTCATTGCTCATTCGCGCGGACAAATCTCCACGTATCTGGCGATCTACTGCTGTCACGTATCCTGTTACTCTTCCAATTTGTTGCCAGGAGTTTGTTTTAATATAAATCTTCCACTCACAAATACATTTCATATTTTTCTTTTTTGCCCACCTCCCCACCCCCCAATCTACCTCCATACAAGGATATAACCAATTTTACGCTGCTGTAAGAGCAGTGGTTATGAGGGAGAGACAGTCTCTGCAGACTCAAACACGCTCACACTGAGCCCGTCTGTCGCTCCACAAAGTACCAAGTGTTCTTGAGCTTACTCTTTTGCTGCCATTGCCATCGTGCGGTCGCACCAGGCGAGTTGGCAGGAAAGCAGTGGACAGATCGACCGGTCACGTGATTGTAACATGACACTGATTTGCCATTTCAGTGGCGTGTTCCTCACAAATCACTCCGTGCGCGTTAAGGTGCCCTGACCAGGGAAGAGCAATAAAGTACATGCAGACTCCTCATGTTTGACAATGAATCTGACGACTGTCCAGTGTGTAGCTGCAACTGTTTTTGACAACAGCAAGAGCAACAATAACAGCTACACCACCAACATTAGAAGAAATAAAGGCCACGCCCTGCAGGGACAACAACTTTGACCTTTGCTCTGATACGCTGATCCTCATCACTCTCTGAGTGTCTTACCTGAAAAGTTAACATGTCCAACTCCCCAAAACTGGACATGCCATCTTCCCTGTGCTCACTGACCTAGGGTCCTATGTGCCACGTGACAGAAAGCGATTACAATAACCGACACAGGAAGGAGAGTCTTGATCGTTGTCTGGGGAGCTCCATCTGTCATTAATTCCATTTGCATCTTATTGTCACCATCTTCGTTTCTCGTTCCCTCTCCCCTATTTCAGTGCACGACACTGCCACGGCCCTGAAGCTCAGCGTGTGGTGGGTCGTGAGGTTCAAACCCTTCCAGCACTGGTGACTCCCTGGTGGTGGTACTGATCGATCAGTGCCTTGATGATGGCTGCTACATGTTTGAACCCTGCAGTCATGGAGGTGATGCCTATGCGTAAGCAGATCCTGAAAAATTGTCTGGGGTTAGTGCAACTTTTTGTTCGATTTGATTTCTTGTTCAGAAAGGGTAGCACGTAGTTATGAGTCTGATACTTCTATGGTCAGTTTATACGAAGATAAAATGTTGGAGGTTCCACCTCTAGGGCATGATTTTAATACTAACAGACTCGTCTATCCCACCTATCCAAACTACCCCCCCTCCACCCGGTCCATAATGGCTGTGAGAATTCACTGCACGTATTCCCAAACCAACAGCCCTGTCTACCTCTCCCCAATTGCCTCCCCCCCCCCCCCCCACCTCCTTCCATTCTTCAAAACCAGCCAGCTCACCGAATGTCTAAGATCAATCCTGGTGGCAAGTGAAGGAGTCTTTGCCTCGACTCTGAAGATCATTGGAAGCTCTGAAAAGATGGCAGACGTCGCTATGGCAACTGGATTGGGCATTCAGGCCCAGGGAAGCAAAGAAACAGGAAGAAATGGATGGTTCCACACCAAGCTTTCTAAGTCAACGTTATTTTACACTCATTCCACATTATTTCTTCCTTTTGTCAAGCTAAATTTCTTCGTGGAAATGACAACAACTCTTCCACTCTCCACTCTTCTCACTGTGTTCATTGTGTTTCAGCCCATCTCTTGCACTGGGATATGCCAGACACGAAACTCCTGTCACCAGCTTCCTCTCTCTGCATGGAGCGGCGCTGTCCTCCTGTCCTGTCTGTCTGTGGACACTGTGGTGAAGCAGAATCCATTTGGACTGATGCTATCCTGGAATGAACTCTTTCTCTCTGTCCTGCCCCCCCCCCCCCCCCTTTCCCCCCCCTCTTCTTATCCATCTCTTTTCTCTCTGCCCCTCCCCACTCCCTCTCCCGGACCTTATCCATCTCCTTTCTATCTGTTCCTCCTCCTTTCCCTCTCCCGCCCCCCCCCCCCCCCCCCCCCCCCCATATTCATCTCTTTGCAGACAGTAATTGCTGTCGCACACCTCCATTCTCACTGCATGGCTGTCCTGGCTGTCTGGTCGTCGGCTGGTGTCCATGTTCAGGCTGCCGCTGGTTCATTCTGGCAGTCCTGCAGCAGTGCCATGACCGTTGTGACGGCACGCGTCAATTTCAATTAAGAAAAATGTCATCCACAGACCGTGAGGAGCGGAACGAGCACAGACAGATTCAGCACGAACTAGGAAACGTGTTTTTCCACATTCTGTTGCATGCTGAGACCATTTTTGAAGTCGTATCTCATAAATTTTGACAAGGAGTCTGTCTCTGTCCAATATACTGAATAAGTAATTAAAACCCATACTAGTATGTCTTGGAGGAGTCTCTGAAACATTAAAACCCATACTGGCATGTATTGAAGGAGTATTTAAAACATTAATACCCATGCTGGCATGCACTGAAGGAATATCTAAAACATTAAAACCTATATTGGTATGTATTGAAGGAGTATCTAAAACATTAATCCCATACTGGTATGTGTTGAAGAAGCATTTAAAAACATTCAAAACCCATTCTAGTATGTATTGGAAAAGTTTTTTCAAAAAATAAAACCCATACTGGTATGTATTGAAAAAGTACTTAAAACACACATTGATATGTATTGTAAAAGTATTCAAAACTCAAATGGGTATGTATTGAACAATATTTAAAGCCCATACCGCTATGTGTAGTTTTCAAAACCTATACTGGTATGTATTGAAGAAGTATTTAAAACCTATTATGGTATGTATCCAAGAAGTATTTAAACACATACTTATATGTCTTGAAGAAGTATTTAAAAACCACACTGATAAATCTTGAAGAAATATCTAAAACCCATACTGATATGTATTGAAGTGTTCAAAGCCCATGTTAGAATATACTGAGGAAATATCTGAGACTCATACTGGTATATATTGAGAAAGTCTTTTTTTTAACCACATACTGGTACCTCTTGAAGACGTAATAAAACCCATACTGGTATGTCTCGAAGAAAAAACCCATGCAGGTATTATTGAAGACGTATTTAAAAAACCATACTGGTATGTAATGGAAAAGTATCCAAAACCGCGCACTCGTGTGTACGGAAGAAGTATATAAAACTCTCACTGATATGTAATGAAAACGTATTTGAAACTCATACTGTCCTGTAATTAAAGAAGTGTTGAGACCTATACTCATTTATACTGAAGAGAAAATTAAAGTCAATCAGTCTTACCGATTGAAGGGGGCATCTAAACTGCGCTCTCTATTATTGAAATGCAGAGAGCTGCCCACATCCTCGACTCTTTTAACATACCTGGAGGACGAGTCTAATGAAAAGTTATTTCCCCAAAACGCCTGAACGCCAGGTATCAGGGCTAAGTACTGGTGAAGTTCACAATGAAAGAACAAACCATCTGACCATTAAAGACAAACATACTTGTCTTGCGCTTCCCACTCCAATCTGCTCCTTCTACTCTCTCTCTCTCTCTCTCTCTCTCTCTCTCTCTCTCTCTCTCTCTCTCGCTAACACACACACACACACACACACACACACACACACACACACACACACACACACACACACACACACACACACATTCGCCATGCCCCTCCCCTCCCTCAGCTTGCACTACTGTACACAGAAAAATTACTCAGAAGAAAAATATCACACGTAACAGGTAAAAGATGACAGGCTGACAAGCAAATAAATCTGCAGACAACAAGCAGAAAAAATGTGGAGAGAGAGAGAGAGAGAGAGGAGAGAGAGAGAGAGAGAGAGAGAGAGAGAGAGAGAGAGAGAGAGAGAGAGAGAGAGAGAGAGAGAGAGAGACCTTCGAATAGAATTAAAACAGAAATATGTCACTTCAGTTATCTTCACTAGAAGCGCCTCTCTCGGGGTCAACTATTTCATGTGTAAGTGCACATTGCATTAAGCAGAAAACATCCCTTCATTCACCATCTTCTATGGAGATCCAGTCCTTGAACAATGCGAGCCATCAACCCTCGGCGGACAAAAACCAGTTATCTCCCTTTTCTGTAAAAGCGTCTGCACTGTTTTCCCTTCGCCAGGGGAGACCACCACCGGGGAACAGCTTTAAAACCATAATGTTTTCCTATAGAGGCATCGGGTCCTGAGGGACGGTCGTTTCTGTTTAGCACACTCATCAGTCTGTGGAGCTTTTAAACTGCCTTGCATCTCCACTCCCCCCCTCCCCCCCCCCCCCCCCCCCCCCCCCCCTCCCCTTAGCTTCCCATTATCGGTGTCTTTGATGCTGTCCTCTCCCCTTCCCTCCCCTGTCCAATCCGCCAGTGTGTATTTGTGTAAAAGGTATCTTCCTTGTCGCTCTGTTTTGGCTGTTGCCCTGTACGCACTGCACTGGCCATTAGATATGTGTGTGGTGGTGGTGGTGGTGGTGGTGGTGTGTGTGTGTGTGGGGGGGGGGGGGGGGGGGGGGCAGGGGGTGAGAGGGATAGGGAAACTCAAATTTGGAGCCTCCCCAAACATTTTGTTCAAGAACGCCCGCCCCTTTTTCCCTTACCCACCAACACCACACCCCACCCCAGCTCACCCCACCACACACTTTCTCACCTCTCTCTCTCTCTCTCTCTCTCTCTCTCTCTCTCTCTCTCTCTCTCTCTCTCTCTTCTCTCTCTCTCTCTCTCTCTCTCTCTCTCTCTCTCTCTCTCTCTCTCTCTCTCTCTCTCTCTCTCTCTCTCTCTCTCGTTGAATTGTAATCATTCGGTACGGCTGTGTTTTGGTTAAGCTCCAACAAATTGCTTAATTAATTACCTGTTGTGGCCGAGTATTGACCTCAGATTTTGCAGAGAAGTGTGTGTAGTGCCATGCCTTCTGGACATCTTGATTTCCGGCCACGTTGTGGTTCCTTTGTGCCGGTATTTGTGGCTTTCATGATGAAAAGGGCCAGAAATCGAGCCGCCATGAGAGAAAAAAACAGTGAGACTCAAGACTGTTGTGGACGGTGTCATTTTTTTGTTCCCTCCTGTCGCTCTTGTTCTGGGGCAATTTTTTTATTGCAGTGTGGTGATGTGGAGCAGAACCCGGGACCGCCGAAGAGTTCCCTGCGACAGACCAATCTGTCGAGTGGTGACCGCAGGGATAGCATGGACAAGCCCCGTACTTCTTCCAGCACACCGGGAGCTACGTCAACCACCCAGCATCCCTCAAATCTGGACATAATGTCCTTGCTTCAGACTTTGAATACGAAGTTTGACGAGATGAAAGGCGACATGAAGGATCTGCGGGATGGATACGCTGCACTGCTTGGAGAATTGAAATCCCTGAGACAGGAGGTGACGGAGCTGCGACGGGAAAACGAAGACCTCCGAAACAGTAATGACGACCTGAAGAAAAGAATTGATTCTTTGGAAAGGAAAACGGACGATTTAGAAGGCCGATCGAAACGGAACAACTTGATTTTTCACGGACTTGCTCGGAAACCCAACGAAACTCAGCAGGAGTGTGAAGCCGTGGTCCATGACTTCATCACAGACACTCTGGAGCTTGCTGGTGACTTCCCTTTCGATCGTGTGCACCGCCTGAATTCGAGACCCGACTCTCCAGTGATAGGTTGTTGCACATTCTTCAAGGACAAAGAAAGAATCCTGAAAGCAAGATACAACTGAAAGGGTCACAGGTGTTTTTAGATGAGGACTTTTCTTTCAGAGTGAGAGAGGTGAGGAGGAAATTAACGCCTCATCTGAAAAAGGCCAGAAGCGAAGGAAAGCGTGCAACCATGGTCTTTGATCACCTGCGTATTGATGGCAAGAAGTACGGTCTTGACGATGGGGACGGATCCAGCCTTAGGGAAATTGTATAGGGGGTGGCCGCCCTGAAGTGACACCGGTTACGTTTTACGGGTGCAGGCAACTTCCCGTGCGGAGCAGGTTGTGTGCGACACTGACAGTGACCCGACCCCGGTGAGCGATCTCTTTGGTTGTGACATTGTAAACATTGGTTCCGCGGTTGGCTCGGGGGGATGAGTGTTTTCATATTATAACAGAAGAGAATAATCGTATTAATCAGCTTTCAGATAATATTTCTTTTGATCATGACGTGATTTGTGTTAATGACAGTGAACAACTAACATGTATACCGTTGTGTATTGATTATGTCACTCCTCGATCGGAAAACAGGGACACTTTATATTTAAAACAGAGGCAGTTATCAACAGAAGCACGTGGCACTGACGAGGATAAAGATAGGGGGCTGTCTCAAAAGAACAATTTGTAACGAAGATGACTGTGTTTTTGATCATGTTAATTTGCATGTGAGAAATCCGTCAGTCTATGTGCACGAAAGTGGTGATGAAAATTGTAATGAAAGTACACCTGCTCTGTATGTTGATGAATTTCATGTTGATGAAATGCATGGAAATAATAGCTATTCAAAATCTTTTAAATTTTTGCACTGGAATATAAATGGAATTCTTTCTAAAATTCACAATAAAAAGTTTCTCTCATATTTGTTTCACTTTGACTTCATCTGTCTCGTTGAAACGTTTGTGGAAAATCTTGAATTCAGCGTGTTTACAGGCTATACTGTGTTTCATAAGCCTGCTATCAAGTTTTCAAGTCAAGGCAGACGTTCAGGGGGCTTGTTATGTTTGATTAAGAATGACTTTGTGCCTTATGTTACAGAGCTCCAAATGAATTGTTCTAATGCTCTTTTTGTTTTGATAGACAAGACTTTGTTTGGTTTAACAGAGGATGTGTTATATGTTTGTTCATATGTGCCACCTGAAGGTTCACCATATTATGCTTATTTTGAGGTTGATAATGGTATTCTTTCTCTTGAAGAATGTCTTACTGATTGTATGCTTGATTTGAATGATGTGCATATATAATCTTGTCTGGTGATCTGAACAGCAGAACAGCTAATGTTTCTCAAGATATTTTTGACATGTATGATACTTACAATTTTGAATTTGATAGTTGTTCTGATTATTTAGAAAGGAAATCTTCAGACAATGACTCAATAATTATGGAAAATATTTGTTAAATATGTGTACCTCGCTGGGATTGTATATACTAAATGGAGTATGTAATGGTGATCTTGATGGGCACTATACGTATATTTCAGACTCTGGGTGTAGTGTAAACGACTATTTTTCTGATTTCTCGAAATCTACTTTCAGTTGTTTTGCCTTCTTGTAATTTAGTTGTTTTCAGAGAGATTAGAATCTGACCATTTACCTGTTGAATTTCATTTTGGAATGCCTAAACTTAACGCTGTGTCTTTAAGTGTTGAAAATGAATGTGAGGTGATTGAAAAGTTTGTGTGGAACCCTTCTTTTGAACCAACGTATGTCCATATAATGCAGTCGGTTGAAGTATTATCATTACTCGATGATGCTATAAATATGATTGATCATGATTGTAATGAAGCCTTGATATGTTTGTTGCATGTCTTAAAACTCACGCTGGTTGTCTGAAAAAGCGAATTTGTTTGAACAAAATGAGTGAAAAAAGTGATTGGTATGATGATGAATGTAAAAATAAGTAAATCAAAAGCTAAAGGATTGCTGAGTACATTTCTGCGGACGAAGGATGTTGCTGATCGCGTTGCCTACTGTATAGCCAGGAGGGAGTATAAAAAATCTTCTAAAATTTAAAGAAAAACAACATAATGATTCATTGTTAGGATCGCTAATTGCATCAGTTAATGATCAAAAACAGTTTTGGGAAAATGTGCATAGAGTCTCCTTTAAAAGAAAGCAGCCATCTAACAATATACAATGGTTGACTGGTATAATCACTTTAAAAAAAATTACTGGAAACAAATTTACAAACAAAAAGATTCTTGTATAATGATAACTGCGATGATGACACTAGTGATACTAGTGACGCTAATGATAATAATGACGAGAATGATGATGACGGTTCCATGAACCGCCCAATATCTAGAGAAGAAGTGTCATTAGCGATAAGGAAGTTAAAGAATGGTAAATCGGCTGGTCCAGACGGAATTATTGGGGAGATGTTAAAGCACGCTGGGAATCGCGTTGTTGACTTCTTTGTTAAACTTTTTAATACTTTGTTTGATAAGGGAATCTTCCCAGATAAGTGGACGGAAAGTATTGTACTACCTTTATTCAAAAAAGGTGATAAAGATGATCCTAATAATTACAGAGGAATATCGCTATCAGATACAAGCAGTAAACTCTATAGTTCTATTGTTAACAACAGGATTCAGGAATGGATTGAGTTGCATAATATTACTGGGGACAACAAAGCGGGATTTAAAAGAGGTTACTCTACTACTGATCATATGTACACATTATTAGCTTTAGTACAAAAGCAGTTTTGTCTTAACCGCAAACTCTATGTTGCTTTTATTGATTTTGAAAAAGCTTTTGACTCTATCGAAAGAAACTTATTATGGCCTATTCTTTTGAAAAATGGAATCAAAGGAAAACTTTTCCGATGTATCCACAGCATGTATGTTACAGTCAGAACTAGAATTCGTTCCGGCTCAAAACTGACAGACTTTATAAATTGTGCCCGAGGGGTAAAAACAAGGCGATGTTACTAGTCCAGTGTTGTTCTCTTTATTTATAAATGAATTAGCGTTGGAAGTAATCAGAAATGGGAAACATGGTGCTACATTTACGTGTGATTGCTTTGAATTATTTATATTACTTTTGGCAGATGATGTGGCTCTCTTGTCTGAAACAATAGTTGGGTTACAGACTCAATTAAACAGCCTATATAGAGCAGCATCAGAACTCCATCTAAAGCTGAATATGAATAAAAGCAATATAGTCGTTTTTAGGAAAGGTGGATACCTAGCAGCGAGAGAACATTGGTCTTACAATGGAATCCCTATACCCGTTGTTAATGTTTATAAGTATTTTTAGGAATTCATTTTTCAACAAGATTGAGTTTTACTGTGTCGTCGTGTCAAATCTTGCCAGCAGAGCGAAACATGCGATGTTAAGTATACTGCAAAAATTATTTAAATTAAACTGTAGTTCCCTTGTTGTATATCTTAAATTATTTGACACACAAGTACAACCAATTGTTCAGTATGGGCTGAATTGTGGGGACTAAGTAGTGCAGCTCGACATTGTGAAAAGGTACACCTGTTTGCTCTTAAAAAGTTCCTAGGTGTTCAAATGCAAACACCAAATGATTTGATATATGGAGAAAAACAAATAGATACCCCATTTACATAAATTCTGCAGTCAGGTGTATACGGTACTGGCTAAAGTTGACAAGAATGGATGAGACAAGATTACCTCGAAAAGCATATTGTACGTTGTTCGATTTGGATTCTCGTGACAAAACAACTGGGTATCCGATATTCGTTGTAAATTGTATTCATTTGGTTTTGGGTATGTATGGCTAAACCAAGGTGCTGAGGGAATAAATCAGTTCCTTACTGCTTTTAAGGAGATTGGGTTTTTTGTAGATGGCAAGAATGGGACTTTCATATTAAGAACAGTGAAAGATTTAGTTTCTATATACCTTTTGCACAATAGCTGCTGATAAGACGCATTTGAAATTGAACTTAGACAGGCACCTGAAAATCATTATGACAAATTTAGACTTGGCGTTTCGGAAATCGCTGTCCATAAGTTTCGTTATAAACAACACTCACCTGTCGATTTAATTTGTCCATTGTGCAAACAAGCGACAGAAGATGAGGTGCATTTTTTTTTTGTGCTGTCCCATACTAAAGATTTAAGAGTAAGGTATCTACATCTAAAGTACTACAAATATCCGAATCTGTTTCGTCTTGGATACCAGTATGTTTGCGTACAGTGTATGCTTTGCCAAGCGTTAGCAAACAAAAGCATGTGTGTGTGTGTGTGTGTGTGTGTGTGTGTGTGTGTGTGTGTGTGTGTGTGTGTGTGTGTGTGTGTGTGTGAATCATGTACTCCATAATCCCGTGTACCTTTAATGTTTTTTTTTTTCTTTCTCTCCTCTCTTTCATTTTTTTTCTCTCTTCTTTCCTCCTTTTTTGTCCTAAAATCTCATGGTATCAACGAGCTTAGCAAAGCCGGATTGGAAGAATAGGCTCTGCCTAACATCTTAATCCGTTTTCCAACAAAGGTTTTCTGGGTTCGATGTTCCGAGCTTTCTCTCTCTCTCTCTCTCTCTCTCTCTCTCTCTCTCTCTCTCTCTCTCTCTCTCTCTCTCTCTCTCTCTCTCTCTCTCTCTCTCTCTCTGCCTGTGCAGGGAAGGGAGCGTAGGGAATGGAAGGAGGGTTGTTGTAGAGGTGTGTGTGTGTGTGTGTGTGTGTGTGTGTGTGTGTGTGTGTGTGTGTGTGTGTGTGTGTGTGGTGTGTGTGCGTGTGTGAGTGTGTGTGTGTGTGTGTGTGTGATCTGCGAGCATGAGTTAGTGTGCCTGTAACAGTGAGATCGTTGAGAAATGTATGTCTGTATGTTTTGCGGAGTAGATTGACATAATGCATTCTGCGCAGAGAGTTCTGGTGATGAATGGGCTGTTGGCCTATGTCATTCACGACAGGTTAGCTCTCTCTCTCACTCACTCACTCACACACTCACACTCACACGCACTCTCTCTCTCTCTCTCTCTCTCTCTCTCTCTCTCTCTCTCTCTCTCTCTCTCTCTCTCTCTCTCTCTCTCTCTCTCTCTCTCTCTCCGCTCCCCTTCCGCCTCCTGCTATCTCTCTGTCTCTCTCTCTGATCAACGTAGGTCAAGGTAATTATTTCAGGAATCAGCTGTAAGTTGTGTGAAGCTGGTGAAGACGACCTTTACTCATCACATGACGATAGTCTTTCACTCGTCCATTACAATGATTATGTATCTGTCTTCCATCGCCTCGCCCCCTTTATTTCGTCCTTCGTACTGCCCCCAGCTCCCCTCACTCTACCCACCACCACCCCCGCTCCCTTCCTTGATAAGAATAAGTCCTCTAGAGAGAAAACACACACACACACACACACACACACACACACACACACACACACACACACACACACACACACACACACGCAGGCAATTCGCTAATTATAGTCAAGTACCAATACGTCCGTTTCTCGCCCTTCTCCCCCCCCCCCCCCCCCCCCTCCCCCCTCCGCTCCCGACACACACACACACACACACACACACACACACACACACACACACACACACACACACACACACACACACACACACACACACACACACACACACACACACACACACACACACACACACACACACACACACACACACACACACACACACACACAAGCCAAATGTTCCATGGAAAGTAACCAGCCTCAAGGGCTAACACTTGTTTTTCACAATGAAAGTGGTAATTATGATCAAGAAAACACTTTCAATTTCGAAAGGAAATCCCTAAATGAGGCAGGGAACAGAACGCAGTAAATAACAAACAAGTAGAGTAGCTCTAACCCCATGATGAAAGAAAAACACGTCCATTTCTCCAAACGAATGTTGCTGACGACACCGAATCGCCTAGCAGAAATGACAGCACTGAGAACACAGAACAAACAAGGAAACATCCCCCCCCCCCCACCTCCCTGCTCAAGAATGTTCGAAGCTTGCCAGTGTACCTCGCACCAGACACATCCACACGGCAACAACAACTGGAGAAACGAACAAATACAAAGTAACATTTTTACAAGACTGGCACAGCCTTTTCGATCTTGAATATAGTCAGACAAGTACACGGACGAACAGTGATAAAAACAGGTGACCTCTGTTGTTTGCCTTCACCTCATGGGTGCCTCACAGTAACCATCTCTGTAAGAGAACGGAAATCATGACGTCAGCACATGGTTTTCAATGTTGTTTCAGATGGCCGATGTTGAGTCAGATGAAAGAAAGAAGCTCCAGAGACAGAGTTCTGAGTGCAGCTGCAGAGTGTAGCCCTGTCGCGCAGCCTCAGTCCCAAAGTGGATCTTCATAGCATTACCTCCCTCGCCCTCATCCTCATGTCTCAGCCATTACAACAACCGATCAAATGTCTCTACGGGCCAGTTGATGAGGACTCTCGCTGGATGGACCTGGTGGCGCCCTCTGGAGGGAGACGGCCAGTCACTACTGGCTCCGTGACTTTGCGATGACTGTTACCAGGAGCGGGAGGGGGTGTGGGGTGGGGTGGGGGCAGGTAGGTGTTGTCCTGCGAATGTGGGATCAGAACAGGCATCACTGAACCTCCCAGTGTCTGGGCAGTGGTGTTGGACAGTGGTGGCTCGTCATGTAACAGGAATGCTCTTTGTGGTATGCAGTGCTGGTGTTCCGGTGGGACCGGTATGGGTGTAGCTATGTATACAGGAACCGGAAGGAGTGGCCTGAGAGCAGTGCCTCTGAGGTGGGTGGGGCGATGTTGGGGAAGGAGGGTGAGGGAAGGACACAGAATATGACACATACAACAAAAAGAGGAAGAGACCAGGAACTATTTCAGGCATGAAGCCAGTGATCTGTGAGCAGTGAAGAGGGCCCGTCCTGGCACCTCTGTGGGTCTGGCTGGCTGGCTTGCTGGCTGTCTGTCAGTCTGTCTGTCTGTCTGCTTGTGACAGGCCGACACCAGACACGAAGGCATCGGTCAGAAAGCACTAGAGTCACAGCAGCTGGGGAAAGATGGGACACTCCGTGTGTGTGTGTGTGTGTGTGTGTGTGTGTGTGTGTGTGTGTGTGTGTGTGTGTGTGTGTGTGTGTGTGTTTCTCTCTCACTCTCTCTCTCTCTATCTCCACACACACACACACACACACACACACACACACACACACACACACACACACACACATATATATATATACATATATATATATATATATATATATATATATATATATATATATATATATATATATATATATATATATATATATATATATAAGAAAACAACAGACTCATATAATTCTCCTCAATATTTCGGCCTGTTAACAGGTCTTCCTCAGGGGACTTAAAGGACAAGAATCTACAAATACGTATAGATAGATAGATAGATAGATAGATAGATAGATAGATAGATAGATAGATAGATAGATAGATAGATAGATAGATAGATAGATAGATAGATAGATAGATAGAGAAACAGACAGACAGATAGATAGATAGATAGATAGATAGATAGATAGATAGATAGATAGATAGATAGATAGATAGATAGATAGATATGCACATATAGTTTTCTCTCTCTCTAGGATGACTGCCTGCGTGTGTCTGGGTTTCTATTTCGGCGTTTAGTCTGTAATTTTGTCCCGTTTTGCTGATGCGGATTATGGAACGTTTTGGCGTTTTTTGTTCCTTTGTTTTGTTTGTTTGTTTTAGTTTGGTTTGGATATCTGCTAAAAAAAAAAAAAAAAAAGAAAAAGAAACTCCCTTCTTTCTCTGCCACAAATGATCCCATCTTTCTCAAGACACGGCGATACAGACAGCTTCATGTGAGCCATTTCATCTTCTACACCTCAAGGACGACTTGTTTTTGTTTTTTAAAACATACATTTCTGCTTTCTCATTGACAGTAAATGCCGGAATTTATGACGCGAAAAACACGGTTACCCTACTCCTACCCCCCCCCCCCCCCCCCCCCCACACACACACACACACACACACACACACTCCCGTTCTCCCTGGGAAATAAGATTTTATCTTGCTATCTGTCTGCACCTCTCTTTATATATCTCTGTCTGTCTGTATGCCTTGCCTGTCTGTCTCTCTGTATCTAACTCTCTCTCTATCTCACTCTCTGTCTCTCTCTCTGTCTCTGTCTATAAGTCTCTGTTTGTCTGTCTGTCTTGCTGTCTGTCTCCATCTCTCTGTCTGTCTGTCTGTCTGTCTGTATCTTTACCCCGTCCCCCCCTCTCTCCTCTCTCTCTCTCTCTCTCTCTCTCTCTCTCTCTCTCTCTCTCTCTCTCTCTCTGCAGTCAGGCTTCTTTTTTTTGCTTCATTTTCCTTTTTTCTGACAATAGAAAATCACTGGATTTTCCGAAAAAGCAAATTTTCTGGATTTAACCATGTTTTGCTCCTCAGATAAGCGTGATTACTCCACATCAAAATATTGATTTCAATCTTGTTCCTGTGTTTGTACTACCGTCCCTCTGTCTGTCTGTCTGTCTACGTGTCTGTGTGGCTGCCTGATTATGTATTTGCTCACCAGCAAATCTTAAATCTGCCAATGAACCCTCCCCCTCCCCATCAAGTTATGGTGATCATTTTTTTTTCATTTCGGAGGGCAAGCACGTATTTTAACCGAAGTTGGAAATAAACCGAAGAGTAAAGCTAAGGGCAAGATGAAACTAAGAACGCTTAAAAAAAAAAAAAAAAAAGCCCAGACATGTAATCAGAAGATCTGATCAGAAATTGTCGCTGGATTTTTATGTTCTTCTTCAATTAAAGTTTACGAAGAAGCTTAAAGCATTGGATAATTGATCAGTGTGAAAAGTAAATATAGACGCTGTTTTTTTTTTTTTTATTACCATAGATAGTTCTCTTTCTTCTCCCTCAACTCCGCGGACAGTTTCTGGGGCACCACACTGAAAAACAATTCATCAAATTCCCCCAGTTCTGTCTGTTCTGTGAGAAGGGTTGGGTCTCTGCATGTGTTTACTCCGTCCATTGTGGAATGTGTGTCAGTCTATCGGTTTATTTCTGTCATCTCCTCTGTCTCCCTGCTCAACAGTTCCCTGTGTTGAATGTTGTCAGTCTATCGGTTTATTTCTGTCATCTCCTCTGTCCCCCTGCTTCAACAGTTCCCCTGTGTTGATGTTGTCAGTCTATCGGTTTATTTCTGTCACCTCCTCTGTCCCCCTGCTTCAACAGTTCACTGGAGAGTGCTTTAGCAGGGCCATTGGATCTTGTTACATGGCCATGGGATCTTGTTACATGGTCATGGGATCTTGTTATATGGCCATTGAATCTTGTTTCATGGCCGTTGGATCTTGTTACATGGCCATGGGATCTTGTTACATGGCCATGGGATCTTGTTACCAGATTCTCGTTCACCGCCTTCCTGGCCGTCGGTGTCATCCGTGAAGCCAAAGATCGCCAGGTTCTGTCTCCTCTGCTGACTATGCTGATACGTTCATCGGTCATGATGGATTTCAGTGACATGCTCAACACGTGGGAGATCGAAGTCAGCTCAGATGTTCTCCTCTGTCACCGTA
>JADBJO010000345.1:317500-320000 GCA_016801955.1 Conus betulinus | reverse complement strand
CAAGAAAAAGTAGATGACGCTGGACAGTAGAGCCACGCGGATGACGTCACGATCAGTGGCGTTGAGCGTGTTCCAGTGAAATAAGGACAGCGCTGGAGACAGAATGAAACCATGTTGTTTTGAAAAAAAAAAAAATCTCTTTTTAAATTCAAAACAACAGTACGATTAAAGAAACTATCTAGAACACAATGAAAACAATCTACACATTGACCACATAGTCGCGCCACAGTCTAGTATGGTTAGAGAATACATATGCACATAAATCATGTTGCTTTGATTAAGCCCTGCCGACCACAAAAGCCATGCCAGGGCTGAAAAACACTGTTATAAACAACTATAGTGAGAGAACTTAAAATGCAAAGCTAATGCCCAATATCAGTTATCTATGTACATTAAAAGACCTCCAGTTAAAGAGAGTTTGTCACACTCAAGTTGAAATCAAATCTTGAAAAACATTGATTTCTTTCAGAAACTGAAATATCACATCCGGGGGAACATCCCGGAACAAGGTGTTCATTGAGCTTGCCGTAAAGTGTTAATGTCTGACATCATGTCGCTTCCTACACTCAATAGGAATGTGTCATGCTGAGACATGCATCACACGAGACGCAACGTGGAGCTTCTTCACTCAAAAGATATCAGTGAGTTACAAACGAATGGCCAATGGGCACACACGCCACATGTTTGTTCAGAACAAATGCATAGGTACAGGAAGAATCCTTCTTCATCTGATTTCCCCAGGAGCCAGCCTCCCATTACTCTATTTCGTTGCCGTTATTGATATCAATTGTTACAGAGGTAAAGCGAATTGTCCCGAATGTTTGTTTGTCTTGCCTGAAGAAGACCTAAGAGGTTGAAACGCGTCGTGGTTTCTCTTGTGATTGATTTGTTCCTGTTGTATGGCGGATTACAACAATTAACTCCTATTCAACGCTATCTTGCGCCGAATTGGACGAAGCTAAATGATTGTTTCGTTTATTTTCGTTGTCCTGGGTGTTGTGTATCTAGCCTGAAGAAGACCTAAGAGGTCGAAACGTGTCGTGTTATTTGATTCGTTTGTCTACTTTTTTTTTTTGGCAGTGCTTTTATCACTATATTTTCAAATTGTTAGATTTCCGCCTGCAGTCGCCCCACACTTTGCAACTAGATCAAGAATATCTGTTCGTCTTTGGGAGAAAAAAAAAATCGACTCCAACCATGTTCTGAATACTGGGACCAACGCCATGTGTCGTTAAGACGTCCTAGTGGACTCCAGATACGGAGCCATCGTGCTGGTCTGAATCAATGGGTGGTCCCAGACTTTAGTCAACCTTAGCTGAGGTCAGCGCTCTTCTGATCGTCTTGAGTTTCCTCTGTTCTCCTGTTCTTCTTGCTAGCCGTCTTGTTTTTATCCCTTGCCATCGAGAGCTGTTCTCCTCTCTGTGGCTTCCCCATGGATTGCGTTTTGGCATGTTAATTGGAGACAGCACAATCCAATTTTCACTGCACTGTTTTGGGTTCTGGAGTTAGATTTGTTTCAGAAAAGAGCTGTCAGCTGACAATTCTGATTTTCACTCTGCCCTGGCCCGTGCGGGCGGCAGCTTAATCGAAAACCTGAAGCAGATGATGACGTACTTCCATGGCTGGGCTGGCTGGAGGATTGTTCCTGTCAGATTTTGCGGCCTGAAAAACTGTCTGTAATTTGCCAGCAACTCTAAACATTTTTTTTTTTTTTTTTTGGACACCATTTATATTTATACATGAGAATGTTTATTTTACCCGCAGACTCCAAGATTTCCGGAATTTTTTTTTTTTCAGCAATAGGCTCCAAGCATTTTGGAAATTTGCTTTTTTAAAGATAACTTTTTAAGGAAGCTGAAGTAACTCCGCCGGTTAACAGGGAAAAAAAAAAAACACAAGAAAAAAAACCACAACGCGTTTCGACCTTTAGGTCTTCTTCAGGCAAGACAAACAATATTCAGGACAATGAAAACGAACGAGCAATCATTCATCATCTGCTCAAACTCGACACAATGTGGGCATTGAATGAAATTCGAGGCCGTTGGGAAGGAGACAATGCGAGTTAAAAAGGTAATGATTGAATTAATGATAAAAATAGCAATAATAATAATAATAATAATATGATGATAATGACGATGATAGAAATATTGAAAAAACAAGAAAGAGAGAATTAGTACCACTTTCGGTGAACATATGACAACAGTAGCTGCAGTGTGAATCGTGGCTATACACACAGAAGGGGGAAGGGGAGAGGGGTCAGAGGATTGTCGAACAGCATGGTTGTGGTGGCGACAGTGGTCAGTGGCGACCAGATCACACCGTGCTCTTTCAAGGATCATTCAACTCGTATTCACATTTCTGCTCATAATTTGGCCTGTTACAACGGACAGAAACGTCACGATGTGTGGGCATTTCTGCTCATGATTTGGCCTGTTACAATGGACAGCAAAACGTCACGAGGTGTTGACATTTCTGCTCATAATTTGGCCTGTTACAACGG
>JADBJO010000345.1:295000-312500 GCA_016801955.1 Conus betulinus | reverse complement strand
CAAGCGCCAGTCACAATCTCAGATTCGTCTCTCATCCCTCGGCGTAGCACCCACTCCGTCCCCTCCCATCGTCATCTCCCCGGCGGGGGGGGTGGGGCGGGGGGTGTGGTGCTGGCGGGGCCTCTCTCATCGCATCGTCGTCTCGCTGAATCGACTCCGCTCCCCAGGCCGTAAAACTCCCAGCCTCTCGATCGACTGCTCCGGCCCGCAACCAACCCTCGTCGTCCTTCTGCTCCTCCCCCCGTCCTCCATCGCCACCTTCGTCACGCCTGCCCAGTTCCCATGGTCTCAGCCGGTCTCGCGCCCCCAAAGCCCGATACTCTTCTCCCGCCTTCCACATTCTCCGCGCGTCACGCCCTCCTCCGCTCAGCGACCTCCATCTCCCGCTTCCAGCACATCAAGTGCTCCTCCAAGACCCTCCTAACCTACTCGCCCCTGGCTCGGCGCATCTCCGACATCCCGTCTCCCTCCGCCCCTCTCCTCGTCTACTCGTCTACTGCTCCTCATCGCCTTCCCTCTCCGCGCCTCTGCGTCTCACGTCCTCGCCGCCTCAGCATCATCTTCCATCACACGAACTCAGATGCGCTACTCGTGCTCGCTAGGCTACTGCTCCTCCTCAGTCGCTTTCACATCCTCTATCCCTCTCTCTCTGCACCGCCCCCCACTCGCCAAGATGTCCCCCTTCTTCTCAAGATAATTCCGCTCTCATCCTATCCTCACACCGTCGCCTCCGAAGCACTGGCATCCTCCCCCTCTCGTACCCGATGTCTCCGCCTGTTCAAGCCTGCCTCTCCCTCCACAACCTCTCTCTCGCGATCAACATCCATCAGTCCTCCCAATCCCTGCCCCCCCGCTTGCGCATCCGCTCCCGAAATCCCTCTCCGTCTCAGCTTCATGCTCCCCCATACCTCGCGTCTCCACCGTCCCGGGCTCAAATCCCCTCTCCCTCTCCCTCTCCGCGCTCTCTCCCTCCCCATCACCTTCCACAGAGTCTAATCACGTTCTCTCCTGCCCCAGCTCCCACCGCAGCTCCCGCCCTTCACGATCCCCGAAGTCGCAACGCTCGTCCGCGTTCGTCCTCGCTACCTCGGTGTCTGCCTCGGGGGGGGGGGGGGGGTGGGGGGGGGGCTGGTCCTCTCTCTCCTCCTCTTTTCTCTCTCCCTCTTCTCTCCTCCTCTCTCTCTTCTTCTCTCGGTCTCGTCTCTTCTCCCTTCTCTCTTCTCACTGCTCCTCTCATTCTCCTCCCTTCTCTCGACTTCCATCTGTCTCTTCCTCTCTCTCTCTATCATCTGCAACGGCCCTCTCTCGTGTGGGGGGGTGTGCTCCGCGCTCCTCTCTCTGCTTCGCTCTTCGCGGCATTCCTTTCTAACCACCCCTCTCTTCTCCTCCGGCGTCTCGTCCTCGATCCGTCAACTTTTCTGCTCTCTCCACTTCACTCAAACCCCATTGCCTCCCTCATTCCTCATCCGTCCCTCTCCTGCCTCGTCTGCCCTCCGACTCAGTCTGCTTCCCTCGCCATCCTCACTCTGTGCTGTCGTCTTCTCTCCACTCTAGTCCTCGTTCCTAAAAATGCTTTCTCGACAATTCTCGTCATCCCTCCTCCTTCATCATTCGTCCTCCTTCTACTCTCTCCCTACCTCTCTCTCGCTCCTCAGGCCAAGCAACACACACAACACCCACACCATACATCACCCACACTACACACCACAACACACATTTCACACACAATCACACACATACACACACACACACGACACACACATCACACACACTACCACACATATATATATAATAATATATATATTAATATATATATATATTATATATTATATATATTATATTAATAATTATATATATATTATAGTATGACGTTAATAAATGATCGAATGAATGGATGAATTAAAATGATGATACATTTGTGTCATTCTATAAAGTAAAACCACTTTGAGCATATACATCTTCCGAACACCATATTCTGTGAAAGCATGGAAATAAAGGTTGTTTCGAATTAAAAACAAGCAAAAAAAAAAAAAAAAAAAAAAAAAAAAAACATTAATAATCAAAGTAGAGCAATGCAGCCTTCTTCCCCTCTCCATCCAACCCCTACCCCCACCCCCCATCCCACCCTTGCCAACGGCCCCTAAAGAATACCATTTTCATTCAAAGAGAGTGGTGAAGCATGACCGATTTTTTTTTTTCTGGTACCGCTGATGTGTAATTCCAGTTCATCTATAACAGATGATTTGAGGTTTGCCAAATCCCGCAGCCTGCAGCCGTTCAATTTATATTCCTTTTTTTCAATTACCATCTTCCAGAATTGCATTTTTTTTTGTCAGTAAATCACTCTAGTGAGAGGCTAAGAGAACACAACAGAAAGAGACGTAAATATAGCAGACAATGAACATGACATGACGATCCATTATCTCATGTGACTGGGGCATACATGACAGGACGATTCACTAATTTGATGTAATTGGGGCATAGGACGATTCATTTAATTTGATGTAATTGGGACATTTAATGACAGGACGATTCATTAAGTTGATGTAATTGTGACATATATGACAGAACGACTAATTAGATTGACATAATTCGGGCATAGGACGATTCGTCAATTTGATGTGATTGGGGTGCAAATGACGGAACGATTCGTTAATTTGATGTTATTGGGACATAACTGACAGAACGATTCGTGAATTTGATGTAATTGGGACATAACTGACAGGACGATTCATTAATTGATGTAATTGGGACATAACTGACAGGGCGATTCGTTAATTTGATGTAATTGGGGACATAACTGACAGGGCGATTCATTAATTTGATGTAATTGGGACATAACTGACAGGGCGATTCGTTAATTTGATGTAATTGGGGCATAACTGACAGGGCGATTCATTAATTTGATGTAATTGGGACATAACTGACAGGGCGATTCGTTAATTTGATGTAATTGGGACATAACTGACAGGGCGATTCATTAATTTGATGTAATTGGGACATAACTGACAGGGCGATTCATTAATTTGATGTAATTGTGACATAAACTGACAGGGCGATTCATTAATTTGATGTAATTGGGACATAACTGACAGGACGATTCATTAATTTGATGTAATTGGGACATAACTGACAGGGCGATTCATTAATTTGATGTAATTGGACCATACCCAAAGGGAGGCCACTGTGAAACTGACTGCCAGCACGAACTGCCAGGCACGCAGTCCCCATGGTAGCCGCACGTACAACTGGTCACTGTGACCTAGGATCTGGCTCAACTGAAACAGTCAAAATAATACAAACTATAATGAGCAGAGGAACAGACAAGAGGAAAAAGGAGGGGGGGGGGGGGGGGGGAGGGGGGGGGAGGGTAGAAGGGTAAGTAGGGACCGATGGATAGAAAGCATGGAGGGGGGGGGGGGGGGGTTATAAATAGAGGGAAGGGACAGCTACAAAGGAATTGATTGTTAAACTTAACATGTTTTATTCACGTGCAGGTTTTAGCCCATCAAGGAGTACTCACGCGAACATCTTAGAGAGAGAGAGAGAGAGAGAGAGAGAGAGAGAGAGAGAGAGAGAGAGAGAGAGACAGACAGACAGACAGAGACAGAGAGACAGAGAGACAGAGACATAGACATAGACATAGAGACAGGGAGATGGGTAGACAGAGAGAAAATGCGAAAAAATCAATATGTACAGAGACTATTTAACTCTCTCTCTCTCTCTCTCTCTCTCTCTCTCTCTCTCTCTCTCTCTCTCTCTCTCTCTTCGTCTCTCTGTGTGTGTGTGTGTGTGTGTGGTGTGTGTGTGTGTGTGTGTGTGTGTTGTTTATATCAGACGATGTGAGTGTGTGTGAGTGTGCGCGCACGCATGCGTGTGTGTGTGTGTGTGTGTGTGTGTGTGTGTGTGTGTGTGTGTGTGTGTGTGTGTGTGTGTGTGTGTGTGTGTGTGTGTGTGTGTGCGCGCGCGTGCGTGCGTGCGTGTGTGCGTGTGTGTGTGCGTGCGTGCGTGTGTGTGTGTGCTGCGTGTGTGCGTGTGTGTGTGTTGTCTGTGTCTGTGTGAACATGTGCATGCCTGTATGATTCAATTACAATAACAAATAAAGCAACCCCCCCCCCCCCCCCCGCCCCCGCAGGGAAAACATTAAAGTGAAAAAAAAAAATCCAATTACACAATATGTAAAACTATAGAGAGAGCGTCAATGGCCCTTTGTCAGTTCTTGAGCACCGTCAATCATATTTGGAAAGGTAGTACGATGCAGGTCAATTAATGTGTAGGACGAACGGTTAACCACTCAAAAAAAAAAAAATGTTAAACAAATTTAAAGATAATACCAACTGAACTACGTGACAAACTTTTGCAAATTGTGTAAAGATAAAACCAGTCATTTAATAATCTAGATAGAGACAGGGAACCGGATCCATCAGATGGAGTATCGTCACCAGTTTTGCTAATAATTTCCTTTGCTCTTTGACAGTAAATTAATAGATGATGTTCAACTCCAACTCTTTCTCCACACATACATTTAACATTTTTTGCTGAATTTTGTTCGAAGTGAATTCAAACGCATTCTGTGCATTAAGCTTTGTATTTCTCTAGGTATGGAGACAAGGCTGGGTCTTGATGAGGCCAATATATTTTTTTCCAGAATTGGGTTTAATACAGTTGCGGTAATAGTTAATTTCTGAGTTCTCTAATACATTTCTGAATTTTTTACTGGATGTTTCGTTTATTAAAGAATAACATTCACTTAAATCTAAGGGAATGTCAAGTGGTATTGATCCTTCGACATTTCGGGCTGCCTTTCTTGCAGCCTGATCGACCCTCTCATTTGCTGAAATTCCACAATGAGAAGGTACCCAGCAAAATGTGACTGTAATGCATTTAGCTGACAGAAGATGTATGACATAGTTTATTTCTGTTATTATCTCAACACGTACGTTTGGATTGGAAGACTGAATAGCGCTAAGGGCCGATTTAGAATCGGTGCATACTAGAATTTGACAAGAGTTAATAGGAAAACTCAAGACGTGTTGTAATGACATCAAAATGGCAACAAGCTCAGCACTGAAAATTGAAAAATGTCTACCAAGATGGTACAAACTTTTCCACTTTTAAATCAGGTATGTAAATGCTGCTCCTGTATCCAAATTATCTAGCACTGAACCATCCGTATAGATTTTCAAATAGTTTTTGTATGCATTTTCTAAATAAATATCGATGACATTTTTCAATATATATAAGGTGGATCTTTTTTGGACACATTTGCGTAATTTGTATCAAAGGTAGCTTTGGCTTGCTCCCATCTTGGAAAAGGTAAAAAGGACAGCTTATTAGCAATTTTTGTTTCGTTTATATTAGAATCTTTTAGGAGATTAGAGGCAAATGACTGGATTGAATTTGTAGATTGCATTCTTCTGGCCCGTTTCACGAAATCTATTTCTGAATTTAAGGATACTTCTTTTGCACAGAAGTTATCCTGTGAAAGACTCTTTAATATGAATTTTGAAGCACATGCTTCTCGTAATGCATTCAGAGGTAATATTCCGATTTCACTGTATGTTCCTATGTTGGATGTATGTGTGTGGGAACTCCAAGGGCAAGTTTGTAAGCCTTACAGTCAATACTCTCTGTAGTTTATTTAATAGATATTGCGGAGCGCTGAAAAAAAGACTTCTTGAGCATAGATTAATCGTGAGCGCACAAGAGCAGTGGATAATAAAGTTAAAGTATGCGTGTTTTGCCCCCACGGTTGTTTGTTTATAATTTTCAAAAAGTTAAAACTTTTCCTTGCTTTGTTTAAGATGTATTCAATATGAACATTCCAAGAAATTTTGGAGGTTAAGTATACACCTAGGAATTTACAGTTTTTTTACATACTCTAAAGCAATGCCATCTAAAGTAAATGAAGGGAGTTTCTCCGGATCATATCCAGCATTGAATAGCATAATATTTGTTTTTTCTACTGAAAGTACCAGCCCGTTTCATTTAAAAAGCTAACAATTTTATTCAGTTCATGTTGGTATTTAATTCGTATATAGTTTAGCCATCTAAATGGAGTTTTTTTCTTTTCATAGTCACCTTCATCCATAGGCATATATCATCAGCAAACTGTGCTAACACTGTATCGTTACAAAGGCCTTTGGGTAAATCTGCCATTAATATATTGAATAAAATTGGGGAGATTACTGATCCTTGCGGAAGACCCATTTGTAATTTTCTTGGATTTGAATATACATGTTCTATTCTTGCTTAATAATAATAATAATGAATACTTATATAGCGCCTATTCTCAGCTGGAGACTAAGCTCTAAGCGCTTTACAAATCAACACTCGTTTACACAACGGGCTGTCTACCTGGGTAGTGCCAACTGAAGAGCTGCCAGCTGGCGCTTCATTCAGTCGTTTCCCGTGTCATCTAGTCGGTATCGTTCAATATCGATCACTCATTTTCCTTACTTCCTTCATTCTTTCCGTTTCTCACTCAGGGTGCATGCTATGTGTAACGTGTCATCCATACCAACGGCCAAAGTGGCCTACTCTTCCGAATGTTGGTGATGGGATTTTACGTGTGTGCAAGATGTTATGCGTGCGTTCACACACGGAACCTCGGTTTATAGTCTCATTCGAAGGACTGTATGGGAAATGGAGTCAGAACCCAATGTTAACTCCGAGGGAAAACCCCCCCTGTACCGAAACGCCCCGGCGGAGGTTCGAACCCGCAACCCCAGGATCACCAAGATTACGAGTCAGGCGCTCTACCAACTGAGCTATTCCGGCTCCCGGAATGCTTGAATGGTTCTGTTTTCTTCTAAAAAAATGATTCTACAAAATTATACATGTTACCACTTATTCCAATAGTTTTCAGTTTATACAAGAGTCTTTTATGCCATATTTGCTCGTATGCTTTTCTTATATCAAAAAAGGTTGCAAGGATATTCTTTCGTCGCGAGAATTGTTGTTTGACATGTGTGGTCAGTTTGACTAACTGTTCTATTGTTGATCTACCACTTTGAAATCCAGCTTGGTTAATAGGTATAATCTGATGTTTATTGCAGTGATAAACTAATCTTTTTAATATGATTCTTTCCATTAGTTTACAAGTGTGTGATGTTAAAGCTATTGGACGATAACTATTAATATTTGAGCGAGGCTTCCCATGTTTATGAATTGGAACGATAACAGACTGTTTCCATACTGAAGGTATTTTGCCAACATTCCAACATTTTTCAATACAAAAATGAAGTAAATGTATAACATTAGGTGGCAGATGGCACAACATTTCATTGGAAATGCCATCCAGACCTACCGATGTTTTCTTGTTACCTAGGTCAGAGAGACATTCCTTAACTTCTTGAAGTGTTATGGGGGCATTTAGATAGTGGTTATGAATAGGGTCTGGTTTGCTATAGATAGCTTTTTTTTTCCTCTTGCTCCCTATGTAATGCGCTTTGTATTGATAAACTCTCCATACAACTGTTTTTAGCAAATAAAGAAACAAAAGCTTCTGCTTTTTCATAATTTGATGGAAAATTTGAGATGTCAAGTTTAATGGGGCATTGAGGTAAACGAATTCCATTCTTCATCGTTTTTTAATTTTTCCCATACCTTCTGTAAATCTTTATGTTTGAAATCTCATTTTTACAAAAGGATGACCAGTATTTTCGTTTAACTTGCGCTATTATTCTATTAAAGTTATTTTTTGCTTTTTTTCTTCTCAAGGAGTTTTTCAGCGCGCCCAGGCCCTTTACATCGTCAGTACTCTCTCAGCTTTATGTTCTTCTCTTTTTTTGGCCTCTTCACAAGTCTTGTTCCACCACACATTACCCGTATGCTTTTCGGAGTTCACAGGTTTGATCTTCGGAATTGACTGGTTGGCTGCAGACAGTAACGCATTTTGAATCCGATCATATATATGATCAACATCTTGGATATTTAAATCATTGGAGTCTACGTAAAATGCCCGTAATAAATATGTAAATTATTCCAGTTTGCAAACTTATAGTTATATTTTGGTATTTTTTCCTGAGTCATATCCGTTGGTGTAGGACTTAAGGTTTCAAATTTAGTTATTATAGGTATGTGGTCGCTGTTCAATGTATCATCGAGAGTATTCCAATCACATAAGGGTGCTAGCTCTGGAGTTATTAAGGTCAGGTCTATTGCACTTGGTTGATGCTTTGGATTATCGGGAAATGCGTGTATTCTACCGTCATTGAAAAGGTAAAGTGATGAATCAACTATATTCTCAAGAAAACGATTGCTTGATATTGACTGGCAGTCTTTTTCCCCCAAAACGGCGAATGAGCGTTGAAATCGCCAGTTATCAAAAAATTATTTTTATTTGGTTGCAAGGAACGTAACCATTCAGTATTAATATCGTTGGGTCCTTGTGTGGATAGATACAATAGTTAATATTATGTTAGGGTTTACTTGAACTTTTACCGCACATGAATATGAACCCGGGTTGTCTGGTGGAACAGGACTGACACATGGAGTGTATTTCTCGCCTTCATGAACGTAAATGGCAACATTGATTTTATCCGATGCATCCACTTTTTGGATGATTGGAGGATAGTAATAATTTTTTTAGTTTTGGCAACTTGTTCTTTCGGACATTTAGTGACTGCAAGGCTAGTACATTGTATTTTTCTTCAGCAAGATGTTTGAATTAACTGATCATGACTGGTGGCGATGGATCGATAGTTCCACTGGAATACCTTGAAAACTTTGTCCATCAACATGAATCTAGCAAAACAACTACAATTTAAGTAATTTGAACAGGAAAAGTCAGTATACGTGTGTGTGTGTGTGTGTGTGTGTGTGTGTGTGTGTGTGTGTGTGTGTGTGTGTGTGTGTGTGTGTGTGTGTGTGAAATGGTGAAAACTGACAATAAACAAATCAGGGATGTTGAGTTAGTATATCAGCAATACTAACTGGCACAAGTGGTGAATAAATAGATATTTGTCTACAGTCAGAACTTCGAACACTGAATTTCTGCAAAGTGTTTCCATCACCAGCCATACAATGCGCTAAACATGTTCCTCCAGGGGAGAGGATCGTAGCGTGGGTCTTCCAGGAACGGCTGGTACTGGGAGGGGCCGCGTTGCTGGAAACGGTAGCATCGGGCCACTTTTTTGGTGTTGTCCAGAAACAGGCTCCTGATGTGTCTCCCGATGTTCTAGACGAGAACTCTAGCCCCTCTGTAAGTAGGATGGAGGTCGTCCCGGAAGTGTGTGCGTGTGTGTGTGTGTGTGTGTGTGTGTGTGTGTGTGGGTGTGGGTGTGGGTGTGTGTGTGAGCGCGACGCGCGCGCGCGTGTGCGCGCGCGCGCGCGCGCGCGCGCGCGTGTGTGTGTGTGTGTGTGTGTGTGTGTGGTGTGAGAGAGAGAGAGAGAGAGAGAGAGAGAGAGAGAGGGGGAGAGAGAGAGAGAGAGAGAGAGAGAGAGAGAGAGAGAGAATATACAGCAAGCTTACTTGATGAAAAATGCTTGTCAAAAACGGACGGAGTCAAGAGTCAATATAGAAGGCAAGGGAAAGACACTTAGAGAAAAGATGATCTCAGTAGAGAAAAGATGATCTCAGTAGAGAAAAGATGATCTCAGTAGAGAAAAGATGATCTCAGTAGAGAAAAGATGATCTCAGTAGAGAAAAGATGATCTCAGTAATGTCAGCCCGGACCAGGTTCCAGCCGAAGTGTTTGTCAACGGTCCATTTCCCAGTGCTGAGATGTCCACGTGAAGCCGATGAGCATTTTCAATGTAATCAGACTACAATCACGTTATAGGCTTTGATTGTATTTGTCCTGATGCGTGTCACCGCACATTACTAAAGCACAGGACGGACGAAGTGGTAAATATTTAATTACATGTTTTCGCTGAAATTGTATGCTTGAGCATGTTCGCATTGTTGAGTTGTTTTAATCTAGCTTGCATTAATTTTTTTTTTTTTTTTCAAAAGCTACAGTTAATATTCTGATACACAATGTAGCTTTGCGTTACGTTATGACTTGCGAGAGGGAATGGAAAACAATGGAAAAGAAAAACCAAGGAGAGAGAGAGAGAGAGAGAGAGAGAGAGACAGACAGACAGACAGACAGACAGACAGACAGACAGACAGACAGACAAGCAGACAGACAGACAGAGAGTGAGAGAGTTTCAAAGCACGTCTTATTTCTGACCTCGTTGTTCTGTAATCACTATTGTCACAGAGCGGCGGTGACATCTTCCCTTCCCATGGGACGGTCGTCAAACACAATATCTAACTGGGCATTTCCCCAGCGACAGCCCATCTCCCTGTGCCAGACAGGGCCTGCAGCACAATACTGGCTACATAACCCACTTAGCACCGTGTTCCATTATTAAATCAGCACACTCTGTACCCTCAAGACATCTATCACACGCTGTACTAACAACTCTTGTTTGACCGCGAAACGATCAGTGTTGCTCCTTCTTCATTGGTTATTTGTTAAAAATATGTAATAAGCGTTGTTTTTAACTTCTTTGTTAATATAATATGGGGTTATAAAAGAAATAAGCAACAGGAAGTAGACAAAAATCAAACAAAAGACAAACAAAAATAAGTAGAAACGATAGAAGCAAAAGTAGAAAGTGGAAGAAAAAAGTTCACTAAACAACTCAGTGAAGACCAGAAATTCAACGACGTATAGTATTGCAAGTATAATCGAGATATGCAATACATAAATCCGTCTGATCGTAATACACGGTCTGTGCGCAGAAAAAAATCTCCTAAATAATTATTGCTTTTCTTACTGTTCGATCATTTGCACAATGACGTCAGTCACCCAGAAAACAGCTCCCATGACTCAGAACTATGACCAATGTGCATGCACACTCAGTGGACGGTGCTCAGTGACGGCCTTCAGATGAGTGCCAGAAACAACTGTCCTGAATATTGATGTCATTGTGCTCAGAAGGTTAAGAGCTGCTGATTTGTGTCTTTTGACAATTTCTCAATACTCACGTGTTGTGAAACGCAGTCATATTTGATATTTTCACAACACAGTTACCTGTGGGTTTTTTTTTTTCGAGATTATGACTTCTTTGAGTTCACACGGGAAATCATGACTGCTTCCAAGGGATCCTAGTTCCAGTAACAACGACTTTTGAGCTGAACCAACTCCCATAGCTGCCCTGTCTCGCCATGCTGAGGGACAGTGGCGACCATCTTTATTGCTGGCGTTGGATGGAGTGATCTTTCTTGACAGCGATAAACTACATGGATAAATCTGTGGGGTTATTGGAGTAAGAGGAGACATAGCTACCATCGGGGTGGGGGTGGAGGACAGGGAGAGAGAGGAGGGGGGGGGGGCAGAGAAGAAGAAGAAGAAGAAGAAGAAGGAGAAGAAGAAGGAAAACAAGAAGAAGAAGAAAAAGAAGAAGAAGAAGAAGAGTTAAACTGGCTCGAGAGATACAGACTCTTGCAGAACGTATAAGGGAATCTGAGCAGCACTGTGGATGAGAGTGCGCCATATTCTCCTTCAATTCTGTACCCTTAACACACTCTACTCTGGCTGGCTGCGCTAAGAAATCTCAAACTTATATCTGTATGGAGTGGAAGTCGAAGACACGACCTCCCAGGCGGAGATCTGCCGCTGCAACCACCACACTCTCTATGGACGGAAGTCTGTCTAGATTTTATTCATTTTTACCTTTATTCCATGCTGTATTCCCTTACAGATCATCTGTCCACTGTTGAGACTGTTGCTATGTCAGGTTCATTTCTTTCACACTGCCTGTCCTTTTCCTCTGTCTGTTCATTGGCCGTGTGTGTTTCATGTCTATCTGGTGGTTGCAATCCTTGTTTCTCCTCCATATTTTCATCCATCAATCTGACAGTTTTATACCATTTCCCATTTTTTTTTTTCTTGAAGATTCCAAGTTGAGCTTCCTTTCACTTTCTGATCTCTGATTCATGACGAATGGGAACAGGGCTAGTGATAGGAAATCTATTCGCCTAGCAGTGCGCACGCTCTCTCTCTCTCTCTCTCTCTCTCTCTCTCTCTCTCTCTCTCTCTCTCTCTCTCTCTCTCTCTCTCTCTCTATCTATCTATCTGCCCGTCTGTCTGTCTGTCTGTTTGTCTGTCTGCCTGTCTGCCTGTCTGCCTTCTGTCTCTCTGTCTGTCTCTGTCTCTGTCTCTCTCTCTCTCTGTCTGTCTGTGTCTGTCTGTCTGTCTCTCTCTATCTTTCTCTCTGTATGTATGTGTGTGTGTGTGTGTGTGTGTGTGTGTGTGTGTGTGTGTGTGTGTGTGTGTGTGTGTGTGTCTGTGTGTGTGTCTGTGTGTGTGTCTGTGTGTGTGTGTGTGTTCGCAGATGAACATCTATGCATTGGCGTTCTTACGTGTTTGTTTGTTGAAGAAATGAAGGCCCAGAACTAGACTGTAGCAAAGTGATACACACACATGAAGTGGGGCAGAAGACACACATGAACAGGGAACAGGGAACGGTCCCCCCCCCCCCCCCCCCCCCCCCCCCCCCATCACCCCCTTCCTTCTACCACGACGAAAAAGAGCCCTTGCTATCGACCCAGTTCGTTGAATTAAAGTCGAAGTCTTACATGCTAAGTGGGTCACAGCGAAAGACAGATAACCTACCTGTAATTGCACCACTCTGCTCTAGATCTGTGTCTCGCTTTTTATCACGGGAAGTCAGTATGACAGTTGAAGCTAGATCAATATTGGCCTGTTCAATAGTAAAAGAAACGTGGAGAGCCTGAATAACTGAGGGGAGTTGTAGTGAAATGGGTGGCTCTTTTCGGCTGTAAAGATGGCGGTTGTCAGTTCTGAATGCCTATGCGGGCAGATTTCTACGGCTCTAAAACCCTACCTGTTCTGCCCACGAGTATGTGCGTTTGTAATGTAAAAGGTTAAGGCAACGAAAAGAAAGGGATGGGCTCCAACTTTTATCCAGGCGTGCTGTGAGCATTAGGCCATACGGCCATGCAATTTGCACCATAATCTCTGACTCTTTAATGAATAACTAACTAAAAACGTAATGACTTGTAAACAGAACAAGACCTTGAGCCCTGTCGATTCCGTCCAGACCTGTTCCAGAAAAATACAACCCACCCAAAAGTTTTGTGTAAAGTATTGAGTGTGTCAGCCACGAGTGCCATCGTTTTTCTGATGGGCAGGCCAGATTCCCTCTGCCAGCCGTGGTGCTGACAGACATTGACACCTGGACATGCCCTGGTCCTGGCACAGTGCCATCACTGACATGCCCCGGTCCTGGCACAGTGCCATCACTGACATACCCTGTCCTGGCAGAGTGCCATCACTGACCTGCCCCGGTCCTGGCAGAGTGCCATCACTGACATGCCCCGGTCCTGGCAGAGTGCCATCACTGACATACCCTGTTCTGGCACAGTGCCATCACTGACATGCCCTGGTCCTGGCAGAGTGCCATCACTGACATGCCCTGGTCCTGGCAGAGTGCCATCACTGCCAGGACCCCTGTACACGAACTGTTAACCATGCGATGCTTTCAACTGATATGGCTTTTGCTGGTATGTTGGGCCATGTTGAACTAATTTCAAACGGTTTTTTTACGCTCTTTTCACCTGAGTAGCTTTTGTTGGTATTTTGGGCCACATTTATCTAATTTAAATTTTTTTCACGCTCTTTTTCACCTGATTCAGAAAAATTAAAAAAGGAAGGCTGGTACAGTCAGAGTGTCCTGGTGCTAAGCGCCTCAAGGACTGGATTGTATAAAACACTGTGTTCGATATGCTGGACGGATTGTGTAACAGCAAAAGAGCGATGCTGTAAAAACTTAATGACAGCCGAAGACGTGTTGTTCATTTTCTTTTAACACAAAGCAGTACTGTAGCCAACACGATGTTAAAAAGGGAGGGAAGTGGAGGGGGGTGGGGATGGAAGTGAGGGGGTGGGGTTGGACGTGGAGGGGGTGGGGATGGACGTGGAGGGGGGTGGGGATGGAAGGGAAGTGGAGGATGGGGATGGAAGTGGAAGGGGTGGGGATGAAAGTGGAGGGGGTGGGGATGGAAGTGGAGGGGGTGGGGATGGAAGTGGAGGGGGTGGGGTTGGACGTGGAGGGGATGGGGATGGAAGTGGAAGGGGTGGGGATGGAAGTGGAAGGGGTGGGGATGAAAGTGGAGAGGGGTGGGGATGGAAGTGGAGGGGGTGGGGATGGAAGTGGAGGGGGTGGGGTTGGACGTGGAGGGGATGGGGATGGAAGTGGAAGGGGTGGGGATGAAAGTGGATGGGGTGGGGATGGAAGTGGAGGGGGTGGGGGGATGGAAGTGGAGGGGGTGGGGTTGGACGTGGAGGGGATGGGGATGGAAGTGGAGGGATGGGGATGGAAGTGGAGGGATGGGGATGGAAGTGGAAGGGGTGGGGATGAAAGTGGAGGGGGTGGGGGTGGAAGTGGAAGGGGTGGGGTTGGAAGTGGATGGGGTGGGGTTTGGAAGTGGATGGGTGTGGGGGGAAGTGGATGGGGTGGGGAGGTGGGGATGGAAGTGGATGGGTGGGGTTGGAAGTGGAGGGGATGGGGATGGAAGTGGATGGGGTGGGGTTGGAAGTGGAGGGGATGGGGATGGAAGTGGATGGGGTGGGGTTGGAAGTGGAGGGGATGGGGATGGAAGTGGATGGGGTGGGGTTGGAAGTGGAGGGGATGGGGATGGAAGTGGATGGGGTGGGGTTGGAAGTGGAGGGGATGGGGATGGAAGTGGATGGGGGTGGGGATGGAAGTGGAGGGGATGGGGTTGGAAGTGGAGGGGATGGGGATGGAAGTGGATGGGGTGGGGTTGGAAGTGGAGGGGATGGGGGATGGAAGTGGATGGGGTGGGGATGGAAGTGGAGGGGATGGGGTTGGAAGTGGAGGGGATGGGGATGGAAGTGGATGGGGTGGGGTTGGAAGTGGAGGGGATGGGGATGGAAGTGGATGGGGTGGGGATGGAAGTGGAGGGGATGGGTTGGAAGGAAGTGGATGGGGTGGGGATGGAAGTGGATGGGGTGGGGAGGTGGGGATGGAAGTGGAGGGGATGGGGATGGAAGTGGATGGGGTGGGGATGGAAGTGGATGGGGTGGGGTTGGAAGTGGAGGGGATGGGGATGGAAGTGGATGGGGTGGGGGTGGAAAGTGGAGGGGATGGGGTTGGAAGTGGATGGGGTGGGGATGGAAGTGGAGGGGGGGATGGGGATGGAAGTGGATGGGGTGGGGATGGAAGTGGAGGGGGTGGGGGTGGAAGTGGAGGGGATGGGGTTGGAAGTGGATGGGGTGGGGATGGAAGTGGAGGGGATGGGGATGGAAGTGGATGGGGTGGGGATGGAAGTGGAGGGGGTGGGGGTGGAAGTGGAGGGGATGGGGATGGAGGTGAAGGGGATGGGGGCGGAGGTGGAGGGGATGGAGGGTGGAGCAAGTCAGTACACCATCCTCACACAGACGACAATAGTTGCTGACGATGCCACTGCATAATGATTTTTATGAGCATTCCATTCCTCCCACCCTGGCCCACCACCATCCCCCTCCAGAGTGCTTTCTTCAAGGGGTGTTTATATCAGAAAAAAAAAGAAAAAAGAAAAAGCTGAACAAGGGGAGGGCAGGGGTAGGATGAATGAGTTAAGCAGAAATAACAGATGGGAGGAGGGGAGAGGGGGTGGGTGTCAATAACAGATGGGAGGAGGGATAGGGGGCGGGGTGTGTGGTAAGAACAGGCGTTCCAAATCGAATCCCTGAAAGCTCTCCACTACTCCATCCCCTCCTCCTCCTCCCCCTCTGTCCCCTTCATCGCCTCCCCCCTTTCCCTTCCCAAACCCGCACGGTCAGTGTCTGCAATGCCTCAGGCAATGTGACCACGTTAATGAAGTTCTGTGGGTCATCACAAGGTCAACGTACATCAGTATAATGTGGGTCACCACAAGGTCAACGTACATCAGTATGACGGTGTGTGTGGCTGTGTGAGGATTGTGGTGATGGAGCTACAACATGACCAGTCTGTGTGTGGCTGTGTGAGGATTGTGGTGATGGGGCTGCAACATGACCACTGTGTGTGGCTGTGTGAGGATTGCGGTGATGAAGCTGCAACATGACCACTGTGTGTGTGGCTGTGTGAGGATTGCGGTGATAGGGATCAACATGACCACTGTGTGTGTGGTTGTGTGAGAATTCTGGTGATGGAGCTGCAACATGACCAGTCTGTGTGTGGCTGTGTGAGGATTGTGGTGATGGGGCTGCAACATGACCACTGTGTGTGTGGCTGTGTGAGGATTGCGGTGATGAAGCTGCAACATGACCACCCTGTGTGTGTGTGCTGTGCGAGGATTGTGTGTGTGGCTGTGTGAGGATTGTGGTGATGGGGCTGCAACATGACCACTCTGTGTGTGGTTGTGCGAGGATTGTGTGTGTGGCTGTGTGAGGATTGTGGTTATGAGAAGCTGCAACATGACCAGTCTGTGTGTGTGGCTGTGTGAGGATTGTGGTGATGAAGCTGCAAAATGACCACTCTGTCTGTGTGGCTGTGTGAGGATTGTGTGTGTGGCTGTGTGAGGATTGTTGTGATGAAGCTGCAACATGACCAGTCTGTGTGGCTGTGGGAGGATTGTGGTGATGAAGCTGCAGCATGACCACTCTGTGTGTATGGCTGTGTGAGGATTGTGGTGACGGGGCTGCAAACATAACCACTCTGTGTGTGGCTGTGTGAGCATTGTGGTGATGGGGCTGCAACATGACCCAGTCCGTGTGTGGCTGTGTGAGGATTGTGTGTGTGGCTGTGTGAGGATTGTGTGTGTGGCTGTGTGAGGATTGTGTGTGTGGCTGTGTAAGGATTGTGTGTGTGGCTGTGTGAGGATTGTGTGTGTGGCTGTGTGAGGATTGTGGTGATGGGGCTGCAACATGACCAGTCCGTGTGTGGCTGTGTGAGGATTGTGTGTGTGGCTGTGTGAGGATTGTGTGTGTGGCTGTGTGAGGATTGTGTGTGTGGCTGTGTGAGGATTGTGGTGATGGGGCTGCAACATGACCACTCTGTGTGTGGCTGTGTGAGGATTGTGTGTGTGGCTGTGTGAGGATTGTGTGTGTGGCTGTGTGAGGATTGTGGTGATGGGGCTGCAACATGACCACTCTGTGTGTGGCTGTGCGAGGATTGTGTGTGTGGCTGTGTGAGGATTGTGGTTATGAAGCTGCAACATGACCAGTCTGTGTGTGGCTGTGAGGATTGTGGTGATGGGGCTGTAACATGACCACTCTGTGTGTGTGGCTGTGTGAGGATTGTGGTGATGAAGCTGCAGCATGACCACTCTGTGTGTGGCTGTGTGAGGATTGTGGTGATGGGGCTGCAACATGACCACTCTGTGTGTGGCTGTGTGAGGATTGCGGTGTTGAAGCTGCAACATGACCACTGTGTGTGGCTGTGTGAGGATTGTGATGATGGGGCTGCTAACATGACCACTCTGTGTGTGTGGCTGTGTGAGGATTATGGTGATGAAGCTGCAACATGACCACTGTGTGTGTGGCTGTGTGAGGATTGT
>JADBJO010000345.1:272500-290000 GCA_016801955.1 Conus betulinus | reverse complement strand
AGAGAGAGAGAGAGATTAAACCCTGACCGATTCCATTAAAAGATCAGAGCTTTCGCAGACAATGCAGAACCCCCAAAACTTGGCATCAAATATTCAGTGTGTCAGCCATGAGTGCCATCGTTTTCACACAGGCAGGCCTGATTTCCTCTGCCAGCCGTAGTGCTGACAGACATTGACACCTGGACATGCCCGGCCCTGGCAGAGTGCAATCAATGACATGCCCCGGTCCTGGCACAGTGCCATCACTGACATGCCCTGGTCCTGGCACAATGCCATCACTGACATGCCCCAGTCCTCACAGAGTGCCATCACTGACATGCCCCAGTCCTCACAGAGTGCCATTACTGACATGCCCCGGTCCTGGCAGAGTGCCATTACTGACATGCCCCGGTCCTGGCAGAGTGCCATCACTGACATGCCCCAGTCTTCACAGAGTGCCATTACTGACATGCCCCAGTCCTGGCAGAGTGCCATTACTGACATGCCCCGGTCCTGGCAGAGTGCCATCACTGACATGCCCCGGTCCTGGCAGAGTGCCATCACTGACATACCCGGTCCTGGCAGAGTGCCATCACTGACATGCCCCAGTCCTCCACAGAGAGTGCCATTACTGACATGCCCCGGTCCTGGCAGAGTGCCATTACTGACATGCCCCGGTCCTGGCAGAGTGCCATCACTGACATGCCCCAGTCTTCACAGAGTGCCATTACTGACATGCCCCGGTCCTGGCAGAGTGCCATTACTGACATGCCCCGGTCCTGGCAGAGTGCCATCACTGACTGCCCCGGTCCTGGCAGAGTGCCATTACTGACATGGCCCCTAGATACATACTGTTAATCATGCAATGCTGTCGGCTAATATGGCTTTTGTTGGTATTTTGGGCCCCCTGGGAACTAATTTCTAGTGGCTTTACGCTCTTTTCACCTGATTCCAAACAATTAAAGTCTGTTACAGTCAGAATGTCCTGATTTTAAGTGCCACAAGGAGTGGATTGTTCAAGACTGTCTGTGAGATGAGTTGTCCGGATTGTGTGTGATCAAAACACAGCAGTGCAGTCAAACTTAGCGACAGCTCAAGTCATGTTGTTCATTTTCTTTTTACACAAAGCAGTACAGCAGTCACCATGCTGTTGAAAAGGGACTGACATGGGGATGGGGGTGGAAGTGGAGGGGATGGGGCGTGGATCAGGTCGGTGCACCATCCTCACACTCTGCACTATATTGCTGATGATGCCACTCCATGACGATTTCCATGTGCTTTTCATTCTTCCCATCCCTACACCCATCGCCATCCCCTTTTCTGGTGTGCACTATCGAAGGAGTTTTCAAGCGACATGAAAAAAAAAAACCCGTTCACCATGGAGATGATGGAGAGGGTGGATGGGAATGGTGACTATGTTATATGGGGAGTAGCAGATGGGAAGGGGGGGGGGGGGGTACCGTAAAGACTGGTTTAAGATCGAATTCCTGGAACCTCTCCACTTCTCAATCTCTTCCCTCCTCCTCCTCCTCCTCCTCCTCCTCCTCCTCCTCCCCCTCTGTCCCATTCATCGCCTCCCCACTCCCCCCCCCCCCGCCCTCTCCCCCCTCCCCCTTCCCAAACACATGGTTAGTGTCTGTCGTGCCCAGGCAATGTGACAACGTTAATGAAGTCCTTTGGGTCAACACAAAGTCAACACACATCTGTGTAACCCAGGCAATGTGATTACGTTTATGAAGGTCCTTCGGGTCACACACAAGTCAACACACATCTGTGTAACCCCAGGCAATGTGATTACGTTTATGAAGGTCCTTCGGGTCAACACAAAGTCAACACACATCTGTATAACCCCAGGCAATGTGATCACGTTAATGAAGGTCCTTTCGGTCAACACAAACTCAGCATACATCTGTGTAACCCCCAGGCAATGTGATCACGTTTATGAAGGTCCTTTCGGTCACACACAAGTCAACATACATCAGTATAACGAGGATCGTGCACAGACTGTCCTCCTCCGGTCTGCCACCGACCATCTCATCTTCAAACAGATAGAGAAAAAAACCATTTCCATATACTTAAGACAGGAAGAAAGGTCTATTAGCGCACCAACAAAATCAACAATCAAATTAGGATATGCTTGTTTTTTTTCATTCTTTCACTGATGTCAACACGTTATTTTTATTCTCTTGTTTCAGTGCCGCGTTTCAACCTAGCCCCCAACAGAAATCAAAGATTTGAAAAGTGTCCTTTTCAAAAATGACAACTCGAATCAATGTTGACAGATTACTGCACTGGCAACAAAAGTGCCAGCGTGAATCATGCCCTGTCTGCACAGACAAGTGGTGGACGGCCATCTCTCTCGAAATCCGGGTCCCTGAGAGAAACAGAAAATGCAATAGTTGGCCAACAATCAACACTATAAACGCTACTTCCCCCCAACTAGGTCAACAAAAAACAATGGCGATCTATTGAAAGCTGAGAGATTGGCACAGAGAACTGGACACCATTTGTTGTTTGACTAGATTAAATGGATGGTTTTCTTTTTGAACTGGCAAAAAAAAAACTGGGAGGAGAGAGAGAGAGAGAGAGAGAGAGAGAGAGAGAGAGAGAGAGAGAGAGAGAGAGAGAGAGAGAGAGAGAGAGTTGACACACCGTGACATTCTGATATCTTATTACCTCTGGCTAAACAGTCTAGTGACGAAGGGGTACTTCAGCAACAAATGTAAACAATTATATGCACAAATTGTAAACAGAAGTCAAAACTATGAATAAGTAAAAAAAAGATGAAAATAACAATCGTTGATGTTAACTTGCCCATCCAAACAGAGCGATGTTCCCTAGTTCAGTATTAGTGCATTAATGATTCTGTTTATCTGAAAACTAAAATGATCAACATTGTAAATATTGGTCAAGCCATCATATCAACAAATATTGTCTCTTTACCCATCATTACTGCTTCAGATACATATGTTACAAGCGAGTGATTCAGATGGAACTAGATCCTTCCTGTTCGCCTCCTTTGCATTACACTATGTTCAGACAGTGCCCCTGCAGCTTTCCCCCAAAGGTTACAACTGAAGAGAAACATGATTTTGATGTTCTCCCTTACGCCCCGGATCGAACAGGAAAGAGTTGTTCACATGTCTTTTCAAAGAGCAAACATCTTGACAACCAAACCTTCAGAGCATCGTACTGATCCTATCCTATGAGTGTCAACGTTCAGATAATGGTACTGATCCTATCCTATGAGTGTCAACCTTCAGATAATGGTACTGATCCTATCCTATGAGTGTCAACCTTCAGATAATCGTACTGATCCTATCCTACGGGTGTCAACCTTCAGATAATCGCACTGATCCTATCCTACGAGTGTCAACCTTCAGATAATCGTACTGATCCTATCCTATGAGTGTCAACCTTCAGATAATCGTACTGATCCTATCCTATGAGTGTCAACCTTCAGATAATCGCACTGATCCTATCCTATGAGTGTCAACCTTCAGAGCATCGTACTGATCCTATCCTATGAGTGTCAACCTTCAGATAATCGTACTGATCTTATCCTATGAGTGTCAACCTTCAGAGCATCGCACTGATCCTATCCCTATGAGTGTCAACCCTCAGAGCATCGTACTGATCCTATCCTATGAATGGTAACCTTCAGAGCATCGTACTGATCCTATCCTATGAGTGTCAACCTTCAGAGCATCGTACTGATCCTATCCTATGAGTGGTAACCTTCAGAGCATCGTACTGATCCTATCCTATGAGTGGTAACCTTCAGAGCATCGTACTGATCCTTTCCTATGAGTGTCCTCACAATTACACCAACCTTCAGGGCATAGTACTGATCCTATCCTATGAGTGGTAACCTTCAGAACATCGTACTGATCCTATCCTATGAGTGTCATCACAATTTCACACCAACCTTCAGAGCATCGTACTGATCCTATCGTATGAGTGTCATCACATTTACACCAACCTCCAGAGCATCGTACTAATCCTATCCTTCGAGTGTCATCACAACTGACCCAACTTTCAGAGCATCGTACTGATCCTTTCCTATGAGTGTCATCACAATTACACCAACCTTCAGAGCATCGTACTGATCCTATCCTATGAGTGGTAACCTTCAGAGCATCGTACTGATCCTATCCTATGAGTGGTAACCTTCAGAGCATCGTACTGGTCCTATCCTATGAGTGGTAACCTTCAGAGCATCGTACTGATCCTATCCTATGAGTGGTAACCTTCAGAGCATCGTACTGATCCTATCCTATGAGTGGTAACCTTCAGAACATCGTACTGATCCTATCCTATGAGTGGTAACCTTCAGAACATCGTACTGATCCTATCCTATGAGTGGTAACCTTCAGAGCATCGTACTGATCCTATCCTATGAGTGGTAACCTTCAGAGCATCGTACTGATCCTATCCTATGAGTGGTAACCTTCAGAGCATCGTACTGATCCTTTCCTATGAGTGTCCTCACAATTACACCAACCTTCAGGGCATAGTACTGATCCTATCCTATGAGTGGTAACCTTCAGAACATCGTACTGATCCTATCCTATGAGTGTCATCACAATTTCACCAACCTTCAGAGCATCGTACTGATCCTATCGTATGAGTGTCATCACATTTACACCAACCTCCAGAGCATCGTACTAATCCTATCCTTCGAGTGTCATCACAACTGACCCAACTTTCAGAGCATCGTACTGATCCTTTCCTATGAGTGTCATCACAATTACACAAACCTTCAGTGCATCGTACTGATCCTATCCTATGAGTGGTAACCTTCAGAGCATCGTACTGATCCTATCCTATGAGTGGTAACCTTCAGAGCATCGTACTGGTCCTATCCTATGAGTGGTAACCTTCAGAGCATCGTACTGATCCTATCCTATGAGTGGTAACCTTCAGAGCATCGTACTGATCCTATCCTATGAGTGGTAACCTTCAGAACATCGTACTGATCCTATCCTATGAGTGGTAACCTTCAGAACATCGTACTGATCCTATCCTATGAGTGGTAACCTTCAGAGCATCGTACTGATCCTTTCCTACGAGTGTCATCACAATTAACCCAACCTTCAGAGCATCGTGCTTATCCTATCCTATGTGTGTCAACCTTCAGAGCATCGTACTGATCCCATCCTATGAGTGTCATCACAATTAACCCAACCTTCAGAGCTTCGTACTGATTCTATCCTGTGAGAGTGTTATCACAATTAACCCAACCTTCAGAGCTTCGTACTGATTCTATCCTGTGAGTGTCAACCTTCATAGCATCGTACTGATCCTGTCCTATGAGTGTCATCACAATGACAAATAAAGGGAAACAATTTGGGAAATGTTTTATTGTCGACACTTCTGTCCTCTGCGTGACATTCAGATCACCTCATGAAAACAGCAAAAAAAAAAAACTTTCAGTTGCTTGATGCTCTGCAGTGAGACGTAAAAAGGCCATTGTTCACCTCCGTGCTGTCAGGAGCAATACAACACGCTATCAGCATGACTTGCTCTTGCCATCTCTTTCTACTGAAACTAGGAGCATTGTTCATCACAAACTGCCAGTCACAAACTCCACCCAGAGTGTCTGTCATGGTGCGATATTGAACTGCATGAATTTTAAACTGTGTACGACTGAAATCAGTGAAAGATTCTGTCTGACAAGCCAAAAGACTTTCCAGCCCTAAGCAAACATAATCATATATTTGTTTCATAATTTTGTTAAATATCACACAAATTGGCTGGAAAACGTCAGTTGAGTTTCATAAACGGGACCTTTTTTATTTAGTCACACAATACCCTGACTCTGTTACTGTCATAAGCTTGGGTCCCAATAATGGTAAGATTAATGTCCAATTAGCCGGAGCCTACTAAGGTGCTGCCAGATCAGCCGACTGCTGAGTACCTGTTGGACTGGTTCCTAGAACAGATGTGTAGTCCTGATGAATTATCACAACAGGGGAATGCTACATCTGTTGCCCTGGTGACTCACCACAACAGGGGAATGCTACATCTAATGAATTACCACAGCAGTGGAATGCTCTACATCTGTTGCCCTGGTGACTCACCACAACAGGGGAATGCTACATCTAATGAATTACCACAACAGTGGAATGCTACATCTGTTGCCCTGGTGACTCACCACAACAGGGGAATGCTACATCTGTAGCCCTGATGAATTACCACAACAGGGGAATGCTACATATGTTGCCCTGGTGACTTACCACAACAGGGGAATGCTACATCTGTTGCCCTGGTGACTTACCACAACAGTGGAATGCTACATCTGTAGCCCTGATGAATTACCACAACAGTGGAATGCTACATCTGTTGCCCTGGTGACTTACCACAACAAGGAAATGCCAACGGCATGGGAATTACCATCTTTTCAGCGACCAGTCACCATGTGTACAAATACGTATAAATGAAACAGTCAAGATGATGCGGTTTTGAAAAAAAGGGCAGTAAAATTGTACAGACAATGTATCAAGGAGAATTGGACAGATTGTCTGTTTACATGAAAGAGAACGGTCTTGAATTATCTGGTGAGAAAACTTGTTAATGCTTTTTAATAATGGCGAAAACCCAAAGGCTCTGCCCAACCTTACTCTTGACGACAGTGTTCTACAATATAAGCAAACAGTCAAGTTTTTAGGAGTGTTTTTAACACCGAAGCTGAACTGGAAAAAGCATATCGGAAATTTGATAGATAAAGCTAGGAAAAGATTAAATTTGCTCAAAATTATATGTTGTCAACCATGGGGTCAAGACTGTACCGCACTTTTACATTTATATACATCGTTAGTCCGATCAAAATTAATATATGGACAAGAAGTATACTTCTCTGCATCTAACTACCTTTTAAAGAAACTGCAAAGCTTAGATAGTAAAGCTTTAAAATTAGCTTTGGGTGTTCCAGTGCACACAAACACAATGAAATGCTATAAGGAGACAAACATTTTACCTCTTAATGAACAACGAACGTTGGATGTGTCCAAATATGTTGTAAGAGGCCTATCTGTAAAAAAAACTCTGTCACTGATGAAATTCTTATGGATTCCAACAAGGAATACCCCAAAAGATCTAAAAATATATCATACATAGAGCCAATTAGAAATTTCACTTCTGAGCTTATGTCAGAATGTAGTATTGATATTGATGCAATTTCGGAGATTCCTATTGTCCCTCAAATGCCCCCATGGGAGCATCTCAACGCAAAAATTGATGATGAATATACTACTTTGAAGAAAGATGACAATGCAAATATTCTAGTAAATGAAGTTCGAGAACATCTCGAAAAGACCTATCCAAATCATTTTAAAATATTTTACAGATGGTTCAATAATGGAAACGTCTGACAGTGGTGCTGGATTCACTATACCATCCTTAAATGTGCAAAGGTCTTTCTATCTAGGCAGAGAATTTTCAATTTATACATCAGAGCTATGCAATTATGAAAGCTCTGAATTATATCTTACATGACACGCCAGTATCATTTTATAGTGTGCTATTTTGTGTTGATTCAAAATCAGTTTTACAATCATTAAAGCACTGGAACTCTAAAATTAGAACTGATATTCTTTTTGAAATTAAGCATCTATTACATTGTTTACTTTCCCGAGGTATAACAGTGATTTTTGCTGGGTTCCTTCACATTGTGGCTTAAAAGGGAATGAACTAGCAGACAAATGGCAAAACAGGGGGCTTGTACAATTTCTGAAACACCCTTCAAAAAAAGTCTTAAATTTTTCTCCGCATGAACTGATCCAGCGATTGGAAAAGAATATGCGGAAGAAACATCTTAATGAGAAATTATTCGTTCCGCCATCATGTCCAAGGTATCTAGCCAGATTAGTTCATAAATTACGGTTAAATACATGGAATACAAAATATTCACGAGGTATAGCGTGTATATGTCAGGAGAATATCTCAATTCGTCATCTTTTATTTGAATGCCCTATACTAACCCCAGCTTATAAGGAGAAGAATATTTTCATAAATAATTCTGACAATGTTGATAGTGTGGTAAATAACCCTTGCTTTTTTTTTATATGCTTTGGTTATTGCTCAGTCGCCAGTTGCAAAACTACTGTGAAAAAAGAAATTGATTGAGATATGTGTGTTAATATTTTTTTTTTTTTTTTTTTTTGGGGGTGGGGGTGGGGGGGGAGGTGCTGATGGCACAATGGAATGTATATTGCAGTTTAAAGGTCTAAGATCATCTTGTGATGAACGTCACTGGAAGGGAAGCCCTGGCTGAGAGCAGCTGCCCGTGGCTGACCTTGCCCTTGCACTGCTGTCCTGTAAAGTGTTGCTGGTGTATTGTAATCAGCGTGCTGTCCGTTATTGAGGTTGTACTGTCATACTGAAGGTCTGTCAGCGCATTGGACTAATGCGTAGGTCAGACATCTATCAAAAATCGTTGCTTCTTCAAATCTCTCATCTTGGTCATTAATTCATTTAACCATCAGCTTTAAATCATGCGCAGCCTGATCTCAAAACTAGCAGGTGTGGTGTGGCGTATATGGACTGGTCTGCGCGCAGTGACCCCTTGATGACACTGAAACTGGAACTAGAGTACGCCCCCCCCCTCGCCCCCCTCCCCCCCCTAAACTGACCCCCCCCCCCTCCCCCCCCCCCCCCCCCCCCCTGTGTATTGCGCCTTGGATCCGATGTGATGAACCAATGACCAGTCTCCCCATGCTACATCACACCCCTGCCTTCTGTTCTGGTCTGGGCGACGATCCAGGCGGCCATGGTTGACACTGACACTGTTTCATCTAGCTAGCGTGCATGGCAATTCCTTGTCAGCCAAACTCTCCACGCCGTGTCTCCGTGCAGCAAACCAGCGGCAGGTGATAGCCACCCCCTCGCCCCCCCTGACTCACACCGATGCCGTGTTAGTGTTCTGACCCCGTTGTCCGTTGTGTTAGTGTTCTGCACTGCCTGTTGTGCTAGTGCCCTGACTCACTGTCTGTTGTGTTAGTGCCCTGACTCACTGTCTGTTGTGTTAGTGCCCTGACTCACTGTCTGTTGTGTTAGTGCCCTGACTCACTGTCTGTTGTGTTAGTGCCCTGACTCACTGTCTGTTTGTAGATACATAGATAAATTGAGAGAGATAAACAGACAGATAGATGGATACATAGCTAGCTAGCTAGCTAGCTAGATAGATAGATAGATAGATAGATAGATAGAGAGAGAGAGAGAGAGAGAGAGAGAGAGAGAGAGAGAGAGAGAGAGAGAGAGAGAGATGCCCAAACAACATACAAATTAACTGTCCAGTTTTAGTCAAGTCTGGTGAGTTATCAAACTATTCAAAGCAGCATTTGACGCCAGCAGCACATCTCCAGTCATGCGTGAATATTCTAATGGATTGTGAGCAGTAGTCAGCTTGTTGTGCCCTAAGGTTTCCAGTTTCAATACATCACATTGTGTTACGGTGCTTTTTGGTGCCGGACAAATTTCATAACATTTTGACCGATCAACTCGTAATGGTCCAAGTCGATCGTCATTTACGTCACATTACTAACAGACGTAAAATATTTGGGCATTCTGTTTTTTTTCACACGCGCGCACAACACACACACACACACATACACACACACAACATGTCACACACACACACACACACACACACACACACACACACACACACACACACACACGCACACCACACCCACTCCCCACACACACACACACACACACACACTTCTTACACACACACCTTTAACACGTAGACCCCTTTACAACACGTAGACCCGTTTAGCGGCGAGGCTGGCCTATCGTAAAACGTGTCAAGCTCCCAAGAGCGACATGCAGAGTGGCAGAGCTCATCAATACACCTGCTGGCCTGCTGACTCGTGTGAGGAGGCCCTAACGAGGTGTGCCCTTGTGTTGCCTCGTGTGAGGAGGCCCTAACGATCATGTTGACACGTGTGAGGGACCCATTATCCGGGGCATTAGCGGGACAGGAGTTCTGCCATGTCTGTCACAGAGAAGGCGACCCCACGCGTTCTCTCGTTTCCGGCCTCTCATCAGGGGACATAAGCCAGACTGAAGACAGCTAATGAGTATGCAGGAAGGTGACGGGCAGGGAGGGAAGGGAAGGGAAGGGGTGGGGTGCAAACGGGAAAATTTGAACGGACGGTTTTTGGGGTGGAGAATGACTGTCGATCTATCTGTCTGTCTAAGGAGGAAAATTGATGGAAGGAACTACGCACACGAGTATGCACGCGCTAACGCACAAACACACACGCAAAAATGCGCGCGCGCGCACACACACACACACACACACACACACACACACACACACACACACACACACACACGCACGCGCGCACATCAGCAAGCACACACACATACACAGACACAGACACGGCGCGCGCGCGCACGCCCCCCCCCCCCCCCCTCCTTCCCCCCCCCCCCCCCCCCCCCCCAACCACTACCACCACCACCACCACCTCATCAACAATGACCACCACAAATAACCCCACCACGGCCTCCAACAACGGCAACAACATCAAAACAACACTGAAGGAGAGAGTGCTGACCTTGGACCTGTGGATGTCGCCGTCGTCTGTCTCGCCGACGCCCAGCACTTTGCGAGTTTTGAGGCGGGAATGGAGGTCACTGCTGCTGAGCTTCCTGAAACCCACACCAACACCAGGCACTGTATGACGTCATCATGACATAGTGGATGACGTCATCATGACATGGTGGATGACGTCATCATGACATGGTGGATGACATCATCATCGCCATCATAGAGTGCAGGACTTACTGTCCAGCTAAGACAGGTGGGGACACAAAGAAAAAGGATTTCTACTGCGACGCACACTCTGTGTGTGTCTGTGTGTGTGCGTGCGTGCGTGCGTGAGTGAGTGTGTGTGTGTGTGTGTGTGTGTGTGTGTGTGTGTGTGTGTGTGTGTGGGGGCTGGCTACTAAACTGGTTGATTTTCAAAGTCAGAAACTTGTGTGCACTATTTATTGAAGGTAAAGCGCACTTGCGCATGAACATGTGTATGTGCGTGCGTGTTGTGCGCGCGCGCGTGTGTTTGTGTATATGTGTGTGTACGTGTGTGTGTGTGTGTGTGTGTGTGTGTGTGTGTGTGTGTGTGTGTGTGTGTGTGTGTGCGCGCTCGTGCGTGTGCGCGTAGTTGTATGCGTTTATGTGTGTGCACGCTCGCATTTGCGTGTGTGTGTATGGGGGTGGGATTGATGGGAGAGGAGAAGCGAGGAGTCAGTTGAAGTGGACCTTTGCACGCTCACCATTTCAAAGCGAACAGAACAAAACGTGACAACCTCCTGCGACTTGAAACCAGCGAAAATATCAAAGGGGACAACCAGCAACAACAGCAGTTATTTTTAAAGTTGCAACTGAATTACACGCGCGAACCAAAGTGGCTATGCAAGTAATGAGATTTCCTTTCTTTCTCGGCTTTTCTTTCCTTGCTTTCTTTCTTTTTTCTTTTTTCTTGATTTATTTTCTTGCTTTCTTGCTTTCTTTTTTTTTTTTCTTTCTTTCTTTCTCTTTTCTTTCTTTCTTCTTTCTTTATTTTTTTTTCTTTCTTTCTTTCTCTTTCTTTCTTTTCTTTTCTTTCCTTTCTTTCTTCGTTCTTCCTTCTAGTTTTGGTCTGCTGTCTCCACTGTTTTTGTCTCTTTTTTTTTCATTTGTTCTAGGGCAAGTCCAAATAAAAAACAAAACCCCAACACAAGCTGATACACAAGTCAGCCGGCGTTCAAGAAAGGGACACAAGTCCTCGCAGGTTATAACCGGGGGAAATTGCCTCCCTTCTGATCCTTGCCACTGAAGACTGCTATTACAGCGCGATCTGCTCCTCTCGCTATCAATGTCCAGATCTCAGCGGGTCATGACAGGTACTGACCCAGAAATAAATACACAACACTGATGACGAGCCGACCGACGGCTTCCCACTTACCTTGCAGTTTAACTGCCTGAAGTCCCCACCTCTCTCTCTCTCTCTCTCTCTCTCTCTCTCTCTCTCTCTCTCTCTCTCTCTCTCTCTCTCTCTCTCTCTCTCTCTCTCTCTTTGTAATCAACCCTTACTTATAATACAGACAACATAGACAACAGAAAATGACTTAGTATGTCCATTGTGTATGCAAGGTCAGGAAAATGAAATACACTTTTCTGTTCCTTTGCCCAGATTTAGAAGATGTTCACAGCCCTGATATGGCCCTTTGCAGTCGGCTGGGCTATAAGCAACATTATCTTGTCTTATCTATCAAAATTTCATCCCACAGAAATACCATAAGCGCCCATGTAGGTTTCTGACTGTCTGTCCGTCTGTCCCTGTCTGTCTGTCTGTCTGTCTGTCTGTCAGTCTCTCTCTTCCGACTCTCCTCTCTCTCTCTCTTCTCTCTCTCTCTCCATCCCTCCTCTCCCCCTCTCTCCCTGTCTTTTTCCCCCCCTCCCTCTATCCCCCCTCTCTCTCCCCCTCTCTCTCTTTCACTCCCTCGCTCTTTCCCTCTCTCCCTCTCTCTCTCTGTCTCCCTCTCTCTTTTTCTCTCTGTCTCCCTCTCTCCCCTCTTTCTCTCCTCCCTCCCAGTCTCTCTCTCCCCTTCCTCTCTCTCTCTCTCCCTCTCTCTCTCCCTCTCCTCTCCCCCCTCTCTCCCCCTCTCTCTCTCTCTCCCTCTCTCTCCCTCTCTCTCTCTCTCTCTCTCTCTCTCTCTTCTTCCCTCCCTTTCCCCCCCTCTCTCTCTCCCTCTCTCTCCCCCTCCCCCACTTCTTTCTTCTCTCCTTCCTGTCTCTCTCCCCCCCCCCTCCCCCTCTCCCTCTGTCTTCTTTTCCTATCTTCCCCCTCCCCCCCCCCCCCCCTCTCTTTTCCCCTTCTCCCCCCTCCTCTCCTTCCCTCCCTCTCTCCTCTCTGTCCCTCCCTCTCTCCTTCCCTCCGTCTCTCCTTCCGGCCCTTCTTCCCCCCCCCCCCTCTCTCTCTCTCTCTCTCTCTCTCTCTCTCTCTCTCTCTCTCTCTCTCTCTGTGCCGATAATCCGACACATCAGGTCTTTCTTATACTGTCAACTGCTTACATTTGTTATCAAAGGTAGCATCCGCCACGTCTAGTCTCTTTCAATAGACTGATGCAGGCAACACAGTGATGGACGAGTTCAAATCACAGCCATTCGCTTCATGAGCAAACACGTGGAGTAGAGATCCATACCACATCAAAGCGTCCCTCACAATCTTCTCTTTTTTTCTGTAGCGGCTCACGGTGCATGCACGCGCGCGCGCGCGCGCGCACACACATACACACACACACACACACACACACACACACACACACACACACACACACATACACACACGCGCGCGCATATAAGTGAGCTCCACATTGTATTTATCGACTTTTCACATGCCTCTTTCAGAACAAAATGATTTATTAAAAAAAAAAAAAAAAGAAGAATGTGTGTTGTGAGACTAAATCCCACTATTCAAACTAAACTAGAGTACCCGTCGACGACATCAAGAATTTTTAACATCTCAAGAATTTGACTTTTTTCGGAAATCTTCTCACGAAGTTTGACTTAAAAAAAAAAGAACTATTTAGAAACAGGAGATAATTTGACAATCTTTTCAGCGATGGCAGATGCCAGGATGTATGGCAAAACAAACAGGGTTAACGAATATCAATCAAGGAAACAAACGAAAAAACAAAAACAAAAACAACAAACAAACAAACAAACAAAAAAAAAAAAGAAAAAGAAAAAAAAAAAAAACCCAAACCTGGGGTTATGCCTGGTTGGTAACCCGCTTTATTGCTTTGGAAAGTATACACACGCACGCACGCACGCACGCACGCACGCGCACGCTCTCTCTCGCTCTCTCTCTCTCTCTCTCTCTCTCTCTCTCACGCGCGCGCACACACACACACACATACACACACACACACACACACACACACACACACACACACACATACACACACACACACTCACACGCGCGCGCGCGCACACACACACCACACACACACACACACAACACACACACACACACACACACACCCATTGCGCGCACGCTCTCACGGACGCACGCATACAGAGAGAGAGAGAGAGAGAGAGAGAGAGAGAGAGAGAGAGAGAGAGAGAATATTTTCTGTAGAAAATACCCTAAAAAGGAAAACAAGTTCATGTCACTACTCACACGCTTTGTGAAGCCTCCCCCCCCCCCCCCCCCCCCCATCCCCCAACCCCCCCCCCGTTTCGCTCAGACCCCATCTCTCTTCCCAATCCCCGTCCCCTAACACGCGAGTCAGAGGTGTAGATAATCCCTCCTCTCCGTGACCAATCACAGTGGTCACAACTGGTGTCTTCCAGCACACAGACAGACACCCAGCACTGTCATGACTGTCAACTGCCTTCGTTCTGCTGTCCAATTCCTTCCCGCCCCAAACATCACCATTTTCACCGCCTTTCTCTCTCTCTTCTCTGTCTCTGTCTGTCTGTCTGTCTGTCTGTCTGTCTGTCTGTCTGTCTCTCTGTCTCTCTCTCTCTCTCTCTCTCTCTCTCTCTCTCTCTCTCTCTCTCTTTCTGCGTCTCCCTACCTGTTTGTTTTCTCTGTCTGTTTCAGATCACGACATCAGAAACTGGGCTTTTCTGAATTTAAACTTGGTAGAAAAGTACAACATGATCCAAGGACGGACCTTTGAAATTTTTATTATTATTATGATTATTATGATTATTGTTATTATGATTTATGGTTATTATGATTATGATTATTATGATTATGATTATTATTATTATTTATTGAATAATGGCACCCATTAAATGATCCTTTAAATCAGAATTTGAGTGGACTTTGACGACCATGGCTCTTGAAAGATTCCCTTTTCAAACATCTAGTTAGACAAGATTAGAGAGAGAGAGAGAGAGAGAGAGAGAGAGAGAGAGAAAGAGAGAGAGATAGAGGGAGAGAGAGCGAGAGAGAGAGAGGGAGAGAGCGAGAAAGAGAGAAGAGAGAGAGAGAGAGAGAGAGAGAGAGAGAGAGAGAGAGAGAGAGAGAGAGAGAGAGAGAGAGAGAGAGAGGAGGAGGAGGAGGAGGAGGAAAGGAGAGAAGTGAAGTGAATAGGGTGGTGAGGTGTGAACAGCCTTTCATTACCCCAGAATGACATGTTTTGAACCACCCGCTGACGTCAGCAACGCAACCCCACCACCATCATTACCACTACCGCTTTGACTATCACCGTTACTATCCCCCTCCTGCATCTACCCCTCCCCCAGCCCCCATTGTCCCTCCCTCCACCTTCTTTCTCCCCCCTCCCCCCCCCCCCCCCCCCCCCATCCCCTCAAAGTATCAGACGTAGTTGAAAAATACCCCGTGTCTGTTGTTGGTGTGGAAGAGGGACAGACGACTCCCACATCAGAACGTTTCTAGCAGCAGACGAGCATGCCAGACCTGACTGTGTAATTTCAGATTCAGAGAAAAGAGAATGGCAGAGTATAACCTACGTATGTGTGCAGTCATGTGCAAGTCTAGGGCCTGTCTAGTCATCTTTAGTTATGGATACTTTTCACGGCTTCCTACTTCTCGTTCTACTTCTCAGCTTCTTCTTCTTCTTCCATTTTACGACCCTGCTCACTTTCATTAATGTTTCTTGCTTACTGCTCCGTTCACGACTTAGCACTAGTTTACTACTTTCTGCGACTGGTCGCTAACCTTTACTAACCACTGTTCTGAGAACTTGAAAAAAATAAGGGACTCCAAGAAAAAAAAAAACAGGGGCATAATAAAGAAAAAAAAATTAAGAACATGAAGTAAATATACAGACACGAAGAAATTTTGTAGGGACACGCAGAAAAAGGTAGAAATATGAAGTAAAAAGTGGGGACTTGTATAAAAAAAAAAAAAATAGGGACATGAAAAAAAAAATGTTGGGACATAAAAAACAAGATGGGAACCAGAAGAAAAATGTAGAGACATGAGAAGGTAAGGACATAAAACAATACTGGCATGAAGGGAAATGTAGGAACATGACATAGGTAGACTTGTTAGGATATGAAGAGTGTGGCAGGTGTGGTGGGAACACATAGGAAAGACGTGGATATGAAGGGAAAAGTAAGGGCAGGCAAGGAGATGTGATCACAACGTAGGGGCATCACGAACAAGCAGGAAAAAGGCAGAGACACAGGGGAAGGTATGGTCATGTAGGGACGTGTAGAAACATACAGTAACACACAGAAAACATGCAGAAATAGACCAGGAAATAGAGCAAAAGCTGCACACGCAGAAGAAAAACGTAGAACATATAGGAACATACAACAACACACAGAAAACATGCAGGAATAGATCAGGAAATAGAGCAAAAGCTAGACATGTGGAAAAAGGTAGAAACGTACAGGAACATACAGTAACAAAAGCTAGACATGTGGGAAAAGGCAGAACATACAGGAACATACAGTAACAAAAGCTAGACATGTGGGAAAAGGCAGAACATACAGGAACATACAGTAACAAAAGCTAGACATGTGGGAAAAGGCAGAACATACAGGAAACATACAGTAACAAAAGCTAGACATGTGTGGAAAAAAGACAGGTAGAACATACAGGAACATACAGTAGACAAAAGCTAGACATGTGGGAAAAGGCAGAACGCGTAGAAATGGAAAGGACAGTGTAGGGAAAAGGGAAAAGGCGTAGACATGGAAAGAAAAGTGTAGGGAATATGGGAAAAGGGAGGGAACATGTGGGAAAGGGGAGGGGCATCTGAAGCAAGGGACGGACATGTACTGGAGGGATATGCAGGAAAAGGGAGGGACATGTTTGAGAAAGAGAGGGACATGTTAAAAGGGAGGACTTGTAGGAAAAGGGAGGGACATGTGAAACAAGGGAGGGATTTGTAAGGGAGAGATATGTAGGAAAAGGGAGAGACCTGTAGAGAAGGACATGTAGAGAAAGAGAAGGACATGTAGTGAAAGGGAAGGACTTGTAGAGAAGGACATTGACATGTAGAGAAAGAGAAGGGCATGCAGAGAAAGGGTAGGACATCTTAAGAAAGGGAAGGACATGTAGAAAAAGGGAAGGACATGTAGAGAAGGACATTTACATGTAGAGAAAGGGCATGCAGAGAAAGGGAAGGACATGTTAAGAAAGGGAAGGACATGTAGAAAAAAAAGGGAAGGACATGTAGAGAAGGACATTTACATGTAGAGAAAGGGCATGCAGAGAAAGGGAAGGACATGTTAAGAAAAGGAAGGACATGTAGAGAAAGGGAAGGACATGTAGAGGAAAGAGACAGGACATGTAGAGAATGGGAAGGACATGTAAAGAAAGAGAAGAACATGTAGAGAAAGGGAAGGACATGTAGAGAAGCGAGAAGGACATGTAGAGAAAGAGAAGGACATGTAGAGAAAGAGAAGGGACATGTAGAGAAAGACATGCAGAGAAGGAACATGTAGAGAAGGAATGTAGAGAAGGACATGTAGAGAAAGAGAAGGACATGTAGAGAAAGAGAAGGACATGTAGAGAAGGACATGTAGAGAAGGACATGTAGA
>JADBJO010000345.1:255000-267500 GCA_016801955.1 Conus betulinus | reverse complement strand
TAAGGACAGTTTGTAATCTATTCGTTTTTCAACGGGCAGCCAGTGAAGACAAAGAAGTAAGGGAGCGACATGAGAAGATCTGGGTTGTCTGAGAATCAAACGAGCAGCATTGTTTTGTACTGTCTTTAGACGACTGAGAACATTCTGGGACAGACAGCAAGAAGAGAATTACAGTAATTAAGTCTAGATCGAATGAAGGCAGAAAGTAGGGGGTTTTGTGGCTTCGACGGAGAGAAGATGTCGCACAGAACCAATGCGGCGAAGCTCAAAATAACAGACACGGCAGACTGTGGAAACATGTTGCTGGAAGGAAAGTGCTGCATATGGGGACTCTTGCCATCCATTTTATTGTCAGAACCATTTTTTTTCACCTGCTCCGACGCCGTTCGCACACAGCGGATTGTGTTTGTGCTCCCTTGGCATCAAATGGAGACATACCACAGTCCATAATTCTGTGGTAGTCTTACCACCAAGGCTTCACGAATAGAATGCAGCAGCTCTCCAAAGCAGCCAGACAAGGGTAGGAAAGTAAAACGAATAGAAAGAATGGTATATGGAAATACGTTGCTGAAGAACTGAAATCTTTTTTTAATATTTTTTTTCTTTAATGATTTTCCAACATTAATAACAAAAGGGATAATCAACATAACATACAATAAACATCATACAAATGGGTACGCTAAATCAAAGGGGGAATAGGGGTAAGAAGGGAAACATGTATAAACGCATGAAAAAAAATCAAATAGTCCATTCAATAATCAATGAAGAATAGAAGAAAAGAAAAGGTCACTAACGTACAACCTTAACTCTCTCTCGTTCATGAGGCACTGGAGAAATGAATACGTCCAGAAGAACTGAAATCTTCATATAAACAGTATTAAACGTAGGGGGCAAATCTTTGAGTCTATGCCTGAGGATCCATTTAAGGATCCAAGAGAGGTCAAAAGGTGTCAACAGTCCAGAGAGGTCAGCTCCATAGGTTAATAATCAATCCACTGTCAGACACGTTAAGTGCTGGCAGCGGCTAAGAACTGTACAGAACAGCTTTTACTTGGAGCTTCTGCGTGACGCCATCTTCCACTGATTGACAAAACAATAACATGCTGAACAAGTTTTTAGTAGGGGTAAAAACAAGTGCAGGCTAACAATTCCTCCGTCATTACATTGATGACATGGCAAAGACTTAAAAAAAAAAAAAAAAAAAAAAAAAGGGAGGGGGGGGGGGGGGGGGGGGGGGGGGGGAAAGATAGAAAATTAGAAGAATGGAATATCGGTTAAATGTAAGACCCTTCCCTAGCATACATGCATATTTACATACATACATATGCCAGTTGAGTGTACCCTCTCCCCCTTTCCCCTCTCCCACCACCTTCTCCCACCCCCTTTGCCCTTATCTGCCACGTATCATCTCTTCATTGATGAGGTACATATGGACACACAGGAAATCGATACTGTCGTTAATCGTGAAATCTTTAATCGTAGCGACTTATCAGTGGAACAGTAATGCAATCCATTGGACCACACGAAGACCTGTTGTGCACAGTGAAAAGACGGAAAATGTGATGGTAATAAGATCAACAAGACTTGGCCCAACCATTTTACAAAGAACAGTGCGAGGAAGCAGAAGGAGAGGAAGACAGAGGGACAGATGGGGAGACAGCATCAGTGCATGGACTGGCCTCACACTCAGCAACTGCCTAAGAGCGTCTGGGAACCGGGAGGAGTGGAGGAAGGTGGTTGCTAAGTCGTCTGTGGCGCCTCAACGGTCTGCGAGGCTCCGGGATAGGTGACAGGCGATAGGTGATGAATCAATGGAAAAAAAATGTCACACGATCGAGTGAACAGTGCCAGTACAGATATGTCTGGCGTCTACACCAAGTGCACAGCCCTACTCTCTGACAAACAGACTAAGCCTTTCTATTCATGACAGGAAACCTGAAATGAGGCGGGGAACAGTAACCCGTAAATAACTAACAAGTAAGGTAACTCTTGCTCTTATGATGAAATAAATACAGGCCCATAACTCCAAACAAATGCTGCTTACGACGCTCCATCGTCTCGCAGCAAACGACAACACACAGCACAAACGGAACAAAGAAGGAGACATCTGTTCTGTGTTGTCATTTCTGCTACACGACTCCATGCCGTAAGCAACATTCATTTGGAGTTATGGGCCTGTCTTTGTTTCATCAAGCAGGCTAGATTTACCCTACGTGTTGTTACTTACTGTGCTATTCATGTTTCTGAGAACCTCGTTGAAGGAGATGTCACCCTGTGAGAAATGATTGAAAGAAATGTTCTGGAGCGATGTACAACTTTCTGGAATAATTCCGTGTTTCCGATTCACATCTGGAACAAACAAAAACTGAGTCCACGTAAACACCCCGTTTCGTGTGTGTGTGTGTGTGTGTGTGTGTGTGTGTGTGTGTGTGTGTGTGCGTGCGTGCGTGCGTGCGTGCGTGCGTGTGTGTGTTTGTGTGTGCGCGCGCGCGCGCGCACACACACACAACCAAAACTGTCGTACTTTTCAGCAATAAAATCTATGCAAATTATAGAATTCCATCTTAAGTCTACGTTGTTGAGAAAAAAAGAAGAAGAAAAAAAAGAAGTATGCACTTCTCGTGGGAAAACCCTAATCGAAAGCATCAAACAAAATAGATTATGTATATTTCGTCAAAATAAGAGGCCATAGTTTGCATTTAAGTTTGTTCATGACAAGGATTCAGGATGTGACAGCATTAGCAGTCAAAGACATCAAAGCAAAAGCATTAGTGCAGATGGGCAATAATGGCATTTTGAAAAGGGGGGGGGGGGGACGGGGCGGGGGACTCACGGAAGAATGGGGAACGGGAGGACTGTGTTGCCATAAAGTGAAATTAAGCTTAGCTGACTCATAAGGAAAATAGAAAATGTAAGTTCTCTGTTATGAATGTGCTTGGTGAAGAGTTTAATTTGTGAATACACAGCACAAAGTTCTCCTGCTGTAAACCCATGTTTCTCATTGTGTAGTCTGTTCAGTGTAAACGTCTGTTAAAATCAGCCTGGTATGTCAACTCAGGAAAATGAAGCTGTAACCCCCATGGTTTCATTGTGTAGTCTGTTCAGTGTAAACGTCTGTTACAATCAGCCTGGTATACTAACTCAGGAAAATGAAGCTGATGTACTGGTGTCGTTGTTAGTTTCATTTACATTCGGAGTACGTTTGACATGCTCGTTGCTTTCAGTTAATGTTTGCGTTAATGATAGTTATTCTGGTGTGTGTGTTGTGTGTGTGTGTGTGTGTGTGTGTGTGTGTGTGTGTGTGTGTGTGTGTGTGTGTGTGTGTGAACAACACTATGTTAATCTGACAGTAAATGGTTTCAGTCAGTCAGTCAGTCAGTGTGTGTGTGTGTGTGTGTGTGTGTGTGTGTGTGTGTGTGTGTGTGTGTGTGTGTGTGTGTATATACGCGCGCGCGCGCGCATGTGTGTATGTATGTATGTGTGTGTGTGTGTGTGTGTGTGTGTGTGTGTGTGTGTGTGTGTGTGTGTGTGTGTGTGCACGACAATCAAAAGCAACATCAAGAAAAGAAGCGAAACAATACAAGCAAGAAAAACGCTGTGCAGAAATAAAGCCGTCAGCAACAGCATCGATGAACTACACATCAATTAAATGGACGCGTACAAAGAAAACAAAAGAACAGCGAGCAAACATCGGGCGAGAACTCAGAAGTTTGTGCAGACAATACATGAACTAGATGAAGAAGAACTTACACGTCCTCTATGGAAGCCCACACTGGCATGTTTATTCCGTGAAAGAAATGTAAAACATGGGTCAACAGGCAAACGTTTGGGACAACTACTGTCAGGAGAAGATTGAGCTGTGATGTAAAACATTGGTCAATACACCAAGATTGGGACAACTACCGTGAGCAGAAGACTGAGCCGTGGGGCCTACTCTGGGAAAAAAAAAAAAAAAAAAACACACCCAAACTGGGCACTACCCGGGACCGACCTTTGCTGTCTAAGATGGGGGGGGGGGAGGGGGGGGGGGAAACAGAGATCGATGACAGACTGTTGATGTTAGGGAGGGAAGATAAGCAAAGAGCTTGTGGAGTCTACTGACAGGGGAGGGTAGGAGGAGGAAAAAAAGGAGAGAGAGAAATGCAAAAGAGTTGTTTATTCTGCTGAGGGATGTAAAGTGGGGCGGGAGTGTGTGTGTGTGTGTGGGGGGGGGGGGGGGGGGGGGGGGGGGGGGTGGGGGGGATAAGTAGGTTCTGCGGAGATCAGTGCATGCTGGGACGAATGGGGGCGGAGATCGAGAGCGAGAGAGTATGGGTTGTTTTTCTTCGAAACGAGTTGATTGGCATTAAGGGGGGGGGGGGGGTGGGGGTGGGGGGGGGGGAGAGAGTATACATAAATACACACACACACACACACACATATATATATATATATATATATAAAACTGATAAATTCCAAGGAAAAGTAACTGAATACCATTCCAGCAACTTCCAGAGCAGCTTAATGTTGCAGTGACTGCAAGAAATATTCAGTTATAGACAACACTTGCTCTTATGTCGTAGATTGAAGAAATAGGGGAAGATAAGCATTCATATCTGCAGTGGTAGATAATTCTGCCTAACTAACAGTATGTGCTTGAATGGGTGAATGAGAAATAGTAAATGCTTCTCAAAATGAGCCTTCAGCAAGTTTATGGTTTCTAAGGGAAAGACAATCTCCAATGAGGAGGAAACTCCCTAACATGTACCTCCTGGTCAGGTACTGGTATTTCGAAACCTGATTGTTTTCTCCTCAGTGACCGCGGAAAGCGATCGCTTGAATCCTCTGCCTTTTTCGGTTTTAAGTAGAATGCTATCCCAGAAAAAGGCTGGTGTGCAATACGGTAGTATGCTTGTTGAGTTTTCAAAAAAAAAACAAAACAAAACAAAACCCAAAGTGCCACCTAAAAAGCAAAAGAAAATCATGAAAGAGCAAAACAAGCTACATTTTTCTTGTGAAAGTAGAAAATATAAAAAGATAACCTCTTAAGACACAAGTGCTGATGGCCAGTTCTTGGAATGAATCCGCAAGGGACTAAATTACAATAAACTAATAAATTCCAAGGATAAGTACCGAGCACCATTCCAGCAACTTACAGAGCAGCTTAGTGTTGCAATGACTGCAAGAAATATTCAATTATAAACAAAGCTTGCTCTTATGTCTTAGATTGAAGAAAAAGGGGGGAGATAAGCATTCACCTCTGCGTGTGTCTGTGTATGTGTGTGCATCAAACAGTTCCCTCTTATTGCTTTTCAGATCTTGTTCATGCCATAATGTCCATATTCATCCTCCCCCCCCCCCCTTTTTTTTCCTCAAAAAGTCATACAATAGTTGACAAATGTCTTCAACACCTTGCTCACACAATTACATAACCCATTCTATAGCACATAATGTACATAATTTCATTTCAATACCTGAGACGCAGTTTCTTGAATCCACTGAATCCAAATTAAATCATAGTTTGCAGGCTTTTTTAATCGTGTTAATCTTGCCAGAACCTAACACGCGTTACAGCTGAGTTGATGTGATTGGACACACAGAGAGAGAGAGAGAGAGAGAGAGAGGAGAGAGAGAGAGAGAGAGAGAGAGAGAGAGGAGAGAGAGGAGAGAGAGAGAGAGAGAGAGAGAGAGAGAAACACTGACAGAGAGAACGGCAGAGACAGAGACAGAGAGACAAAGAGGTAGAGATACAAAGAAACCGAGAGACGCTGACAGAGAGAGACACAGAGAGTTTAATAAATCTGTAAACAGTTTAGGGTACTACACGTCAATGCGTCTTCTGGCCTTGTGTAGAAAGAAATCGGCTTAGGGAGAACCGCCTACCACAAACTATTGGTTCCAAAAAGGCTACATTTTCGTTTTCTCCATGCCGAAAATAATTCATTCTCCTTGGGGACAAAAAACTGATTAATTTTCAATGACAAAAGACACCATTACTTCAAGATATTTATTTCGTTTCTTTCTTCGAGGTCTGAAGGGTATGATGCGTCTGTGAAGAGAAGTATTCTTCCACTTTTTTTTCCTAATGGCAATGCCTACACAACTCTATGCTGTTCTTATAGCACTACTAATACAAATCCGTGCTGTTCCAAAGGCAATACTAACACAAACCCATGCTACTGTAATGGCAATACTAACTACATAAATCCATGCTGCACTATGGCAATACTATCACCAATCCATGCTGTTCTTATGGCAATATTAACACAAATCCATGCTGTTCTAATGGCAATACTAACACAGACCCACACTGTTCTCATGACAATACTAATTACACAAAACCGATGCCGTTTCGAATGGCAAAACTAACACAAATCCATGTTGTTCTAATGACAGTATCAATACAACTCAATGCTGTTCTAATGGCAACACACCAACATAAATCCATGCTGTTCTAATGGCAACACCAACATAAATCCATACTGTTTTAATGGCAATACTAAGACAACTCACTGTTGTCCTGATGGCAATACTAGCACAAATCCATGCTGTTTTAATGGCAATACTAACACAAATCCATGCAACCATGCTGTTTTAATGGCAATACTAACACAAATCCATGCAACCATGCTGTTTTAATGGCAATACTAACACAAATCCATGCAACCAGCTTCCTTACTTCTCCCGGCTCTCAAACCGCCTTAATGGCGGGGTGAAAAACGGTCATACACATAAAACTCCACTGCCTGTCTACACAGGGAGTGTCCGCAGGAGTATCAGCCTGCGTACGCAGAAAGAAAGAAAGAAAGACGGTCTTAGGCAGTTGTTGAGTATGAGGCCAGTCCATGCACTGATGTTGTCCTCCCATCTCTTTCTCTGTCTTCCTCTCCTTCTGCCTCTCCACACTGTTCTTTGTAGACTGGTGTTGGCAAAGTCCTGTTGATTTTGATACATGACCATACCGTCTCCTTGTACTTTTTTTCCCCCATGGACAACAGATCTTCGTAAGGTCAATGGCTTACATTACTCTGGTCTGGACCTCCAAGTTGGTAATGTGTCTTTGTATGAGATGCCAAGGATCTTGCGGAAGCATCTCATCTGAATGCCTGAATCCTTCTCTCACGTTCAGCTGTCAGACTCCACTGTCTCACAAGCATAGAGAAATATGGCAATGACCAGGGGAGCGCATCAGTCTGATCTTGGATCAGCCTGATTGGGATGGGGTCTGTCATTGTAATGGGTCTGTCATCCCACATGGGTCTTAGTCTGGTTAGCGCGACTGTCGTTGGCTGCAACTCGAGAGAGCAGTTCAAGCTGTGATCCCTCGTCTGAAGCAATCGCCCTAAGGTACTTGAAGCTCTCAACTGTCTCTAGTTTTTCTCCATTTATAGCGAAGTTAGCGCTGATGCCGTTGGTGTTGCTGGTCATAAGTGTTTTTTTTTCTTCCCGGCGAAATAAGTACTGTTAGTAAATGATCAGTGTTTTGGGACGAGCCCCGTGCCATAGGTAGCAGAGCAGTGGACAGGTGACCCACATCTCCTGTCGTCTCGTGCAACGTGTCTGTGGCTCCGGTCACTATCTGACACGGCTCTGGGATCGATAAGCCGACTGGTGGCTGGCACCGGAGCCGGGCTGCAAGGAACAACAGAGGCAGGAGACGGCTGACAGGCTGAAAATAAGATGGAAAGTTGAGAGACGTGTGGGAGGAACAAAAGAGAGAGAGAGAGAGAGAGAGAGAGAGAGAGAGAGAGAGAGAGAGAGAGAGAGAGAGAGAGAGAGAGAGAGAGAGAGAAAGAAGAGAAGGAAAGAGAAGAGAGAGAGGGGGAAGAGAGAGAACGGGAAAGAAATAGAGAGAGAAAAAGAGCAGGAGAGAGAGAGAGGGGGGGGGGGGGGAGAAATAAGACAAGAGAGAGAGACCAGATAGAGAGAAGAGACGAGAGAGAGAGAGAGGGGGAGAGAGAGAGGAAGACAGAGAGAGAAGAGGGAAGAGAGAGAGAGAGAGAGGAAAGAGATAAAGAGAGAGTGAGAAGAGAAGGAAAGAGAGAGGAGAGAAAGAGAGAGAGAGAGAGAGAGAGAGAGAGAGAGAGAGAAAGAGAGAGAGAGAGAGAGAGAGAGAAGAAGAACGGAGGGGATAGAGAGAGAGACAGGAGGGGGAAGAGAGTACAAACTCTTGTAATAATAGACGAGATAATAAAAACAATAATGGCAGAGGCACGAGAGAGCACGAAGAGCATGTAAAGATGCTGACAAAGAACAAGAGAAATGAAATAAACACAAGAAGGGCAGAACAAACAGCAGAGGATACACAAAAGAATAACAACCACTCTCACAACAGCAAAGGAGAGGAAGAATAACAAACCAATCTCAACATCAGGGGACAGGAAGAACAACAACCACTCTCACAATAGCAGAAGACATGAAGAATAACAACAACCACTCTCACAATAGCAGAAGACATGAAGAATAAACAACCACTCTCACAACAGCAGAAGACATGAAGAATAAGAACCACTCTCACAATAGCAGAAAGACATGAAGAATAAAGAACCGTTAACCACTCTCACCACTCTCACATAGCAGAGGACATGAAGAATAACAACCACTCTCACAACAGCAGCATCGGCAAGGTCATTAAGAAAACTTCGGAGGCAAGAAAACTATGGCTACAATAACGACCACAGAAATAAGATTTACAGTAACAAAAGCAACGACGACACAAACAACAACAATACCAGTACCTATCATAACAAAAACAATAACTACAACTAAAGCAACAAATAACAACAGCAGCCAACATCATCATTAAGAATTAGAGCAGCAAGCTATAAAAATCACGACATCCGTCTCAGTTTTAGTTTCATCAAGGAGGTGTCACCCTGTGCGGTCTAGTCCATAAACGTTACACCGCGTCCGCTTAGTTTTGAGACTACACTGCGCATGATTTAAAACTGACGGGTGAACGAATTTATGACTTAGAGGGTCTCGTGGCTACTACGACTTTGCGGATGTCGGACCTAGCGCATTAGGCCATCGTGCTGGTCAGACCTTGAGTGCTCAACAAACCCGCACAGTGCAACGAAAAGAAGCTCGGCAACAACAACATCAAAAACAACAACAACAACAACAACATAAGCAGCAACAACAACCCCACCATCACCACCACCATCAACAGGAAGGTCAGGGAGAAGACAGGAGGAAAAGCTAGAGATGAAGGAGGACGGCTGTAAATCTTGTGAAAGCTGAGGCTAGCTGTACGCATTAACCTCCTAGACACACAATGCAGCCCATCTCTTTGGGGGGGGGGGGGGGGGGGGGGGGGGGGGGGGGGGGGGGGGCGGGGGAGGGGAGCGGTGGAAGGCAGACGAAGGGGTCTCACCGTCCCCCTCATCCCCCCCTTCCCCCCAATGAAGCCTGAGGAATCCCCCTCTCTTCTCACCCCCCACCCCCCACTTGTGTCCGCATTCCTGCACCCCCACCCCACCCCTTCTCCCATTCATCGAGATGCAGGCTTATATCCGACCATCAGCCAAGCTCCACCCCCCTCCCTCCCTCTAACCATCACCACCCCTCCTCGCACTCCCTCTCCTCACGCCATAGAAAAAAACAAGCAAAAATCGAGGAAACAAATCTCATGTTCAGCGAGTAACATTAGTTACAGACATTTGGTCCAAAAAAACAAGATAAGAGATTTTTTTTTTCGGGGTGTGGGGTGTGTGGGTAGGTGGGTGGGGGGGGGGGGGGGGGGGGGGGGGGGGGGGAAATGGTAAGTAGGTGTGTATGTGGGGGGAGGGGACATACCAAAAAAAAAATGCCGTCGAGGAAAACAGAGTGAGATAGTGGCTGTGTTGTTTTTTCATCAAAACAATATTCAGAGAGAAGAACAAGGTCACATCAGGAAAAAAAAGAAATAGACAACCACGGAGAAGTACGACAAAGAAAGGAGAGGAGGAGGAGGACAAGAAGGAGGAGGACGAGGAGGGCGAGAGGAAGAAGGAGGAGGAGAAGAAGAAGGAGGAGAAAAGGATAAAAGAGGAAAGAAGAGGAGAAGGAGAAGAAGAGTAGTAAATGAAGGAGCGGCAGGAGGAGGAGGAGGAGAAAAAGACAGCGATGGAGAGAGAGAGAGAGAGAGAGAGAGGAGAGAGAGAGAGAGAGAGAGAGAGAGAGAGAGAGAGAGAGAGAGAGAGAGAGAGAGAGAGAGAGAGAGAGAGAGAGATCATCGTCATCATCGTTATCATTATTCATATCATTATTACTATTATTATTATTATCATCATTATTTTACTGTCATTATTATTATACTATTATTATTATTATCATCATTGTCATTACCACTACTACTACTAATGCTACTACTACGACTCCTACTATATTATTATTATCATCATTGTCATTACCACTACTACTACAACTACTACTGCTGCTACTACTACGACTCCTGCTACTACTACTACTACTACTACTACTGCTACGACGACGACGACGACGTCGACGACGACGACGACGACGACGACGATGATGACGATGATGATGATGATGATGATAATGATGATGATGCCTTATGTACCACCTATCGTCGTTTAGAGGCCAAGCTCTGAGTGCTGTAGAATGCACGATCTGGAGTACAGATAGGGCTGCCTTCCTGCACACAGACAGCTCAAGATCTGCTCGCTGGCACTGCAGCAGTTGTTTCACGTGTCTTTCAGTCCAATATCAGTAGTTCAATTTTTTTTTTTTTATTCTTTCAATTTTTCACAGAAGATGCACGTGTTATCCACACCGACAGTCAAACTGTCTTCCTCTTCCGGTCTGTTGTTGGTGATGGGATTTGACGTGTGTGCAAGATCTTATGTGTGCATTCACACCCGGAACCTCGATTTAAAGTCGCATCCAACGGACTTTTTGGAAAATGGAGTCAGAACCAATGTTTGTTCCGAGGAGAACAATTCCTTTGCCCTGAAACGGCTCGGCGGAGATTCGAACCTGCGACCCTAGAAGAACCAGAATCATGCGTCCGGGGCTCCACCACTAGACTATTTCGATATCTACGACACTGATGTGATCCCGCCAAGGAATAAGAGTCAGTGTGTGAGTCAGTACCTCTGCATCCATAAGTGAAGTGTTTGGGGACAAAAAACCAACGAACGATCGATTTGTTTACAAGGGTAATGAGATAAGCAAATTACAAATGCTTTTCTACACCCAAGCCCCGTGGGAGGAGAGAGAGAGAGAGAGAGAGAGAGAGAGAGAGAGAGAGAGAGAGAGAGAGAGAGAGAGAGAGAGAGCGAAATTTTATTTTACCAGGGTAAGAGATAAGCAAATTAGAGAAATGCTTTTTTCCACCAAGCCCTGGGGGTAAGGAAAAGGAGAGAGAGAGAGAGAGAGAGAGAGAGAGAGCCCTGGGGAGGAGAGAGGAGAGTCAGAGAGACAAACAGACAGACACAGACAGACAGACAGACACAGAGACAAACAGACAGACAGAGAGAGAGACAGAGAGAGACAGAGAGAGAGAGAGAGAGAGAGAGAGAGAGAGAGAGAGAGAGAGAGAAACAGAGCGACAGAGCGACAGAGAAAAACAGAAAGATAAAGTTTAATGCTGTTAAGCTGTACAGCCTATTTAACAAATCGGTGTGAAGTACAACGACAAAACACCGCAACACGATCTCCTATGGACTTGGAAACCATAGTAACATCTTTTCTCTGTCACATTCCATGAAAAAATCATGAAGACCAAGTGCCGCTGAAAGCAGTGGACGGTCACCTCTGTGGGCAGTCACCCCACTTGGAGCTGGATCAGGCCGGGTCAGCGTGACCCCGTTCTACAGCACGTGCTTGTTGGCTGTCTGCATGCTGTGTGTGGTTGTACAGGTCCGAGTCCATGGTTACAGTTTCGGCTGTTACACGCTAAAGCGATGACTTCCTCAGTACAAGGTCAGGGCAGTACTCTAGCTTGTGAGAGTTCGTTGTAGATCCTGTGATGATAGGTGTTCGGCTTGCAGACGACTAAATACACCAGGCGGTGTTGAAACGAAGATGATCCTGTTATTTTAAAACGTTGAAGAATATAGGAACAAAAACAATATATTGATCTTCAGGTTCAGTAAGTCGAACAGGAACTCAATCGTACATGCAGCAGGCAGTATTCCCACTAATGGCAGCTTTTTCATTGACTAGACTCAAACTCAGTGAAGACTCGAACACTTTTATGCTCGACAATGGCTAGAACTCTTCAGATCTCTCTCTTTCTCGCACAGCTGTCATTCTTTTATATGTTATCTAAAGAATATTCTCAAACATACTCGATTATTCTTTTCTAGAATACTCTGCGTATCAGTAAGCTTGATCAATGAAATCGCGACGACCGTATGCGAATGTAATTCGGTCAACTTCTACAACATTCTCGAACCTTCGGCAATGCACTAGCAACTTACGGAAACGTGGTGAACAATCTGACATAATCTTGAATATTCCAATCGCATTATCAATCGATCCAAAAACAATACTGAACAATTAGGCATACGTTC
>JADBJO010000345.1:245000-250000 GCA_016801955.1 Conus betulinus | reverse complement strand
ATTGAACCTTCTGTGTAAACTTTAAGATGTTGAGGATATTTCTCTTGTATATGCATCTTTACAGAATAAAATAAAATATATTTGGTTGGTCAGTTTTGCTCACGTCAGTGTGATCAAGATCAAAATGTACCCTGTTTCTTTCCCCAGCTGGAGGAGAAATCAAGGCCACCTTCGCTAATGTCCCAGAACTGACTGTTGACTCTTTCAAAAGATTTTCTGTACAAGAGCCAATGGTAGAATATGACAAAATAGTCTGAGGTCCTTTTGGATAATGAGATTCAGGTTTTTATAGCAATCTCATTTTCGTTCACACCTATGAGCGTTGAACATACACTTCATTACATATTTGACAAGTGTTAGCTTTCTATGTTCGTCTTATGGTAAAATTTTAATTTCCTTATAAGTTCGGTAAGTTTAAGCATGAAACGGAAGACCAAGGCATCATTTAAAGGCTTTACACTCTATGCTTTGCAACTTTTGTAACATGTGTTTATGGGGCACTGAAGAAAGCCTCTTGTACATAGCATAATTTTGATCAAATCTGTGATGTGGCTAAATGTTTTCAAAGTGTTCATATATCCTGACAACAGCTTTGTTTACTGATAATTTGCAAAAGATTTGGTGTTTTTCTAGCTTTGTTCAGGACGTACGGAATATGAAAGTTCTACATTAATTTATATATTAAACATACTCCTAAAAATTTAAGTAAAGATTTGTAGTTAAGTATGACTGCATCCATTTAAATAACACCAAATACGTTTTCTCACAAGAAAAACATTAGACCATTCTCAAAACATGTATCTACCAAAAACTGTCTAATTCAGTTTGGTAAAGTGTTTTGTAGTAATTAAGTGTTCTTTTAGGTGTATTTTTCCTTATCAAGTTTTGATATATAAAGGATCTGAAGCACCTGTTGGATTCCATGGCATTGTGGGTATTTGGGGTAATGAAGTAGTTGACAGATGCGCAAAGAGAGGGGCCAAAAATGAAAAGTGCGCCACGGTATTGAATATACCCTTTTCTTTACCTGAAGTCAATCAATTATTAAAGCAAAACGTCTGGTGCCGATTCAGAAAACACTACAAAAATGCGTTGCTAGGTGTGGCTGATAAAATTACTCATTTAATTAATTACGAACATGTAAACAGCATTCCTCATTTACAAGTAGTAAAAATATGTACCAATACAGAAATTTCATTTCAGTATTTTATAAATTAAAACTTGAAGCCTAAAAAACTAAATATACACACGAAGCAAAATGTATTTGTGGAGAACGAAGAATAACCAGCAAACATCTACTGTTTGATTGTTTACCTCTTCAAGCTCATTTACCGCTGTTATCATGCATGTCTTTGTGTGATGTCTTTTCAGATTTAAGTTTGCCCTCAATGTTGCTTTTCTTTAATTTTGTAGTCCAGTTAAGCATTTACTTTAAGATTATTTGCAGGTATGTTGTAGGGATGTTTAGAGGGACATTTATATGCACTTAGACAGCCGCATTATGCATACACTTACATAATTCAGACCACACATAAATGCAGACAGACGGACGGATAGAGAACGAATGAAAGAATGAGCCTTTTTTTTTTTTTTATTTAGTTAGATAGAACGTGTGGGTGGGGGCGGGATGGAATTAAGCATAGACCGATCTTTTTACATTCGCAACCACCGCCACCACCACCACCACCACCCCTCTCTCCCGTCCCCCTCCCCCTCCCGATAAAGAAAATCACAAAGAAAAATATAAAACATATGTAAATATTGTATGATATTTGAATGCGTTTTAATTGAATGAGGATATTGTTGCACACACAAGCAATGTACAAGAAATGTATTGAGAGAGAGAGAGAGAGAGAGAGAGAGAGAGAGAGACACAGAGAGAGAGAGAGAGAGAAGAGAGAGAGAGAGAGAGAGGGGGGGGGGGGGGGGGGGGGGGAAACGAAACGAAACGAAACGATTTCACTTAACCAGAGTAATGAGATAAGCAATATAAATGCTTTTCTCCACGCAACCCTCGGGCAAAAGGAAAGAAACAATTTATAACAAATCAAGGCAAACAGGTGTAAGAGGACAAGAACAAACAAGCATGTAAAGAAATAACAGTGATAGTACAGAGTTCAATGCAAAGAAACTGCTGTCATTTCTGCCAAACGAGCGCAGTTGGGAAACATGTGAACACATAGGGTAAACGGGGACAGGCAGGGGAAGGAATCCGAGGGGGGGGGGGGGGGGGGGGGGGGGGGGGGGGGGGGGGGGGGGGGGGGGGGGGGGGGGGGGGGGGGGGGGAGCAGCATACAGTAATCATACACAGTATATGTTAACATAAAAACATTCACTTAAAACAGAAAGAATGGGGTGAAAAAGTAGTAACCGCATGTGTACATATGTACATGTATATATCTCCACACAAAACATAGAAAATGTAAGATAATAACACTAATCTTGCTTGATAAAGATGAAATATTTTGTAAATGCCGTTGATGTATTATGTGTTATGCCTGAAATAACGAATTTTTTATATGCCACCTTAAAAGAATCAACGCTACTTTATTGTTTAATATTTGTTGGTAGAGAGTTCCAAAGCGTTTCACCTGAATATATCAACAAGGCTAGCTTTAAATAGATCAATTCTGGGCTTTCGGATAAGTATATTATTGGTGAATCTTGAATGATTTATGGAAATTTTGCAATTAATGTCGAAGGTGCAAAACCGTTCATAATTGTATTCACCATTATTGCTTTATTGTACCGGAGTTTGTATGTTAAAGGTAGAATATTAGTTGGATATAGTATTGTGGTGTTAATGACAACAATTTCCTAAGTATAGCTTTCAGAGCACGCTGGTGAACTCTATGTATAGGTTTAAGCACATTAACACTACAAGAATCATAAAGGATTGAGGCATAGTCAATACATGATTGGATATATGCGTGGTAAAAGTGTTTACGCGCGTTTATATCTAGAAAAAAAAAAAATTTTGAAAGCTGAAAGACATTTTCAGATACACGTTTGCTTGAACCAACAATATACTGCTCAAAACAATTCAAGAACCACCTGCATTTTTCCTACGGTTTAAATAACGCATCGTAGTGTATAGAATTCAAAGCTTTTGTCCAATTTTTGCACTGAAAGTGTGACAACTGCTTCAATGCAAAACTGGTTTTGGCATGTGTTCAGTTGAAGCTGAGTCTAGTGGGTTGAACGAGTTAAAAAAAAAAAAAAAAAAAAAAAAAAAAAAAAAAAAAAAAAAACCACCGAAGTCACGAAAACATGGGTCGCGGTTTGCGAGCGCATAGCTGAGGCAGCAGAATTGGGCTAAACTGCAAACCGCATTGCACGTGCAAGTCGTGCCTTTACTAAACACATGGCAACCAGTTTTGCTGACCAGTGGGTATAAAAAAAAGCCGCTTTTGGGGGTGTTTTAACCATGCCACCAAGACAGAGATTAAATGACACTGACTGGGGAAGGGCTGTTGCTTGGCTTCAAGAAGGTGTAGGCGTCAGAGAAGTTGGTCGTCGCCTTCAAGTGCATCATGCTGTCATCCAAAGACTCCATGACGCTTTACGCCACCAGTAGTACTGCTGAACGAAGAACGGTCTGGCGGCCTAGGTCCACCACAGGATACAGACTGCTGGTTCTGACGGCGCTGAGACAAAGAACTGCCACTGCAAACAACCTCAGGCAACAAGTGCGTGTTGCAGCGAACGTCAACATTTCAGACCAAACTCTTCAGAACCGCCTGAGAGAAGTTAACCTCCGACAAGACGGCCAGCTGTTCGACCTGTGCTGAAGGCGCCGTAGGGTAGGGCGCGACTGACCTGGTGCCGAGCTCATGTGGCCTGGATGAGGCAGCATTGAGCCCGGATGATGTTTTATGACGAGTCGCGTTTTGCTCAGCTCTTCCATGATGGTCGCATACGTGTCTGGAGGCGGACGGGGGAACGCTACCAAGAAGCCAACGTAATCGAACGGGACCGGTATGGCCAGGGGTCTATCATGGTGTGGGGTGGCATAGGAAGGAACTTCAGAACCCCCTGTACCGAGTTGAAGGCAACCTAACTGGTGTGGGGTACAGGGATAACATTTTTCAGCCTCTGGTCCTGCCTGCTCTGCAAGCCCTGGGCCCTGACGCCATCCTCCAGGACGACAAACGCCCGTCCCCACCATGCCAGGATGGGTAAACGTCTTCTTGGAGGAGCAGCAGGTCAACCGCCTCGACTGGCCAGCGTCCTCGCCCGACCTTAACCCAATCGAGCACGCCTGGGAACGTCCTGGGGCGCCTGCTTCACGAGAACCACCCTCCAGCAGTGAACTTGGGCCAGCTCTTCGAGACCTCTTGCAGCAGGAGTGGAACAGCATCCCCCAGCTGACTCTCAGGAGGCTTGTGGACTCTAATGAGACAGAGATGTCTAGCTTGTATCCGCGCTAATGGCGGCCATACTGAGTATTGACAGTGACTGTCATTTGATTTGACTGTTCTGATTTCTGAAATGAAGGTGTTCATCAATTAAGCCCATGAAGTGTTTTTTGAGCAGCTGTTATTCGTTTATTTCTGATGTCATTGTATCGTTCCATAGATGAATTTCAATTAAATTGTTTGAAGAAGTTATTTTGTTTTTCAGTTGAATTGTGTGTGAATGTTTTCAACTGGCTCTTAAATAGTTTTGAGCAGTGCATGATGTGACTAAGAGATTATTGTCCAAGGTGACTCCCAAAACTTTGAGTGTTGACTTCATCAAGCTGCTTGTCGCCGATGTACATAGAAGGCATACCTGAAATTAGATTTTGTCTTTTTTGATGATAAGTTATGACAATATACTTTGTTTTCTGTTCATTAAGGGACATGAGATTGAGTTCACACCAGTAAACCAACTGATCAACATTCTCTTGCAATTTCATGGATAGCTCATTTAGGTCAGAATGGTTAGAACGGGTAGATGCATCATCACAAAGAAGTACAATGAGAGAGGAGAGAGAGAGAGAGCAGAGAAGAGAGAGA
>JADBJO010000345.1:235000-242500 GCA_016801955.1 Conus betulinus | reverse complement strand
CGTGACCGGCAAGACCTTGAGAAGACTGTGAGATTCATCGTGGCGATAGGATTGAAGATCTGACGCAAAAAAAAAAAAAAAAACAAACCCACCGCAGAAGAAGAAGAGAGAAAAAAGATTCCAGACACCTCGCCATTTGATCTGGAACATGGCTGATGGCCGGCTACAAACGCAGGTGAACCAGATATTGTTGATTGACAAGCACTTTTAAAATGACCTTGGGTGTTCCCAATAGTCCTTTACACCCAAGGAAGATGGTACCTGCTGCGCTTAAGAAGAAAATATTCCTACGCCATTTTTCTGTTGTTATGTTGTCACTATGGCACCACGTGCTTTTCTCGTCTTTTCATCTTCATCCCCCCACTCCCACCTCCACCCTCTTCCTGTCCTTTCTCTTTTTATACCTTCACCCCCACCCCATCATTCCTCTCTCTCTCTATGTACTCCCAGCCTACTTTGTTCCTCTGTCTGGAATTAACAACAACGAAAACCACCACCACCACCCACCCACCCCCTACCCGAGAGCAGGACGCAAGCACTGCACGTTCCTGAATTTCCCTGCACACTCAGAACTGCGTCCCGTTTTAAAAACTCTCAACATTGTGACAAATTCAGATCATGGTGCTCGATATGTATCCAGGTGACTGGTGGCTGCTGTATTATATCCCATTACAAAAGTTTCTTTCGTTCTTGAATCGGTTTCCTGCCTTGGACAAGGTCGTCAGCGTTGTACCTTCATACTGAATCCCAGATACATACTGAGGTATGGCAGCATGGCCTGTGTGAGTCCTGTCCTAAGGGTAGATAGTGACCCGACAGAATGTACTCCATGAATCATCACCTGTGGGTAGATAATGACCCAACAGAATGTACTCCATGAATCATCACCTGTGGGTAGATAATGACCTAACAGAAGGGCCTTTATGAATCATCACCTGTGGGTAGATAATGACCTAACAGAAGGGCCTTTGTGAATCATCACCTGTGGGTAGATAATGACCTAACAGAAGGGCCTCTATGAATCATCACCTGTGAGTAGATAATGACCTAACAGAAGGGCCTCTATGAATCATCACCTGTGGGTAGATAATGACCTAACAGAAGGGCCTCTATGAATCATCACCTGTGGGTAGATAATGACTTAACAGAAGGGCCTCTATGAACCATCACCTGAGGATAGTTGGTGACCTGCTGGAGGGTTTCTATGAATTCTGACTTGATAGGTAGTGACCTGAGAGAGAGAGACCGCTATGAATCATCACCTGAGGTAGTGACCTGACAGAAGGAAATAATCATGACTTTGCTCTCTGTGTTGTGTTTGTCTGAAACTCTCTCTGCGCGTGTACAGTTGAAGACAGACTGTTGTGTACAGTTGAAGACAGACTGTGGTGTACAGTTGAAGACACTGTCATGTACAGTTGAAGACAGACTGTTGTGTACAGTTGAAGACACTGTCGTGTACAGTTGAAGACAGACTGTCGTGTACAGTTGAAGACAGACTGTTGTGTACAGTTGAAGACACTGTCATGTACAGTTGAAGACAGACTGTTGTGTACAGTTGAAGACACTGTCGTCTACAGTTGAAGACAGACTGTTGTGTACAGTTGAAGACAGACTGTTGTGTACAGTTGAAGACAGACAGACTGTCATGTACAGTTGAAGACAGACTGTTGTGTACAGTTGAAGACACTGTCGTCTACAGTTGAAGACAGACTGTCGTGTACAGTTGAAGACAGACTGTTGTGTACAGTTGAAGACACTGTCATGTACAGTGAAGACAGACTGTTGTGTACAGTTGAAGACAGACTGTCGTGTACAGTTGAAGACAGACTGTTGTGTACAGTTGAAGACACTGTCGTGTACAGTTGAAGACAGACTGTTGTGTACAGTTGAAGACAGACTGTTCTGTACAGTTGAAGACAGACTGCCGTGTACAGTTGAAGACAGACTGTTGTGTACAGTTGAAGACTGACTGTCGTATACAGTGAAGACAGACTGTTGTGTACAGTTGAAGACAGACTGTTGTGCACAGTTGAAGACACTGTCGTGTACAGTTGAAGACAGACTGTCGTGTACAGTTGAAGACAGACTGTTGTGTACAGTTGAAGACACTGTCGTGTACAGTTGAAGACACAGACTGTCGTGTACAGTTGAAGACAGACTGTTGTGTACAGTTGAAGACACTGTCGTGTACAGTTGAAGACAGACTGTCGTGTACAGTTGAAGACAGACTGTTGTGTACAGTTGAAGACAGACTGTCGTGTACAGTTGAAGACAGACTGTCGTGTACAGTTGAAGACAGACTGGTAGAGATACACAGACACACCAAGACACAGGTGAGTTCGCAAAAAAACCAGAAGACCTTATCCGCACTACTTGGACTGCGCGCAAGATAAAGGCTCGTGAAAACAACGCCCCCTGGTGGGGAGAGAACAGCCAAGACTTGTTCACAGACAGTGACTTCGGCGGCACAGGCACTTCCTCTGAGTGACATCCCTTTGGACTAAGGTCAAGCAAGTGACCTCCCCTCCTTCACCCACCAGGTCACCAGGGAGAGGAAGGTACGACAGGCGGTGAAAGGAGGGGGGTGGTGAGGGAGAGAGGGCTGAGATGGTCAGGGGAGCTGTCTGAAGGGTGGACACACAAGACAGGATTTTTTTATGCGCGAGATGAAGGGGGGTGGAGGAGGGGGGGTTAGAGCAGTCAATACATGGCAACCTGCCACATCCATACAGAGAAGCTCTCCAAGATGTGATTTTTTAAAAAAAAAAATCATGCTGGTGGGAAAGAGTTGAGTGTGGCGAGAGGAGGAGGGTGCGTGGTGGGTGTGGGGGGGGGGGGGGGGGGGGGGGGGGGGAGAGTGGACGAGGGAGGGAAGGGGAGGGGAAGGATTGTCAAGCAGCAGCCTAACCCATTCTGACAATTGGCGGCCAGGGGCACACAGGGGCACGCAGGGAGGAGGGTTTGTGGGAACTGACTTTAGCACTTTGATATAAACGCACACAATAAGAAATAGCATTTTGCAGTTAACATTTGTCTGTTTGTTTGTGTTTTTTTGACATATCTTTTAAGAAGGTGGAGCATGGTAGGGATGCAGACGAAGTAGGAGGGGGTTGATGAAGTGAAGAAGAAGAAAAGAGACGAAGAAGAAGAAGAAGAGAAGAAGAAGAAGAAGAAGAAGAAGAAGAAGAAGAAGAAGAAGAAGACCACCACCACCACCACTACCACCACTACCATCACCACCACACCAGCACCACCACCATCAACAACAAGATGGTAATGATATTCATGAAGACAAACGATCACGACTATCGATTAAGCTCACGACGGCCTCAACGACATGATAATGAGAATGACAACGATTTCAATGACGACACCGATGATGATGATGATGACGACAATAATGATCATGATGACGTTGACTACGACCATGATATTGATGACAGCGATGTTGATGTTGGCGATTATGATGATGATAATGAGGAGGAAGAGGCGGTGGAAGAGGAGGGGGAGAGAAGATAGGGGTGGTACTTTTGACGACTCTGCTTTATAAAAGCTGCGTTGTTTATCTGATTCATTTCATTTGCACTGAACTTTTGATAGACAGACAGCAGACAGAAAGACAGGCACAGACAGGTAGACAGGTATACAGATAGAGAGAGAGAGAGACAGACAGACAACTAGACAGGCAGATATATAGAAAGATAGGTAGACAGACTGACAGACAGAAAGACAGACAGGCAGACAGATAGAGAGAGGCAGGCAGACAGACAGACAGACAGACATATATGTAGCGAGATAGGTAGACAGACATATATAGAGAGATAAGTAGACCGACAGACAGGCAGATAGATAGACAGAGAGATAGATTGACAGACCGACCGACAGACACATAGGCGGACGGGACGAACGGAACGAGGGAGGGAAGGAGGAAGGGAGGGAGCGAGGGAGGGGAAGACAGATAGATAGAGAAATAGATAGATAGACTGATAGGTAGTCAGGCAGATAGACAGGCAGACAGATAGATAGATACATAGATAGAATGAGATATAGAGATGGATAGAGAACGGGAGAGATAGTTCAAACAGACGGACATGTAGAAAGAAGACAGACAGACAGACAAAGAGATAGGTAGGCAGACAGATAGACAGATATACAGAGAGGCAGGCAGACAGACAGACAGACAGCCAGACAGACAGGTTGGTGGTGAAAAAAATCATAACACATTGACAAACAGTCCCATTCAGACAGCAGGATTACTCTGTGCTGGAAGGTTGGGCATTGACGACAGTACTTCTATGGACACTGAGGACAGCACTTCTCCGAGCCTTGAGGACAGCACTTCTCTGGGCATTGAAGACAGTAATTCTCTGGGCATTGAGGACAGCACTTCTCTGGGCATTGAGGACAGTACTTCTCCGGGTTTTTTGAGGACAGTACTTCTCTGGGCATTGAGGACAGCACTTCTCTGGGCATTGAGGACAGTACTTCTCTGGGCATTGAGGACAGCACTTCTCTGAGCATTGAGGACAGCACTTCTCTGGGCATTGAGGACAGCACTTCTCTGGGCATTGAGGACAGCACTTCTCTGGGCATTGAGGACAGTACTTCTCTGGGCATTGAGGACAGCACTTCTCTGGGCATTGAGGACAGTACTTCTCTGGGCATTGAAGACAGTACTTCTCTGGGCATTGAGGACAGCACTTCTCTGGGCATTGAGGACAGCACTTCTCTGGGCATTGAGGACAGTACTTTCTCTGGGCATTGAGGACAGCACTTCTCTGAGCATTGAGGACAGCACTTCTCTGGGCATTGAAGACAGTACTTCTCTGGGCATTGAGGACAGCACTTCTCTGAGCATTGAGGACAGCACTTCTCTGGGCATTGAGGACAGCACTTCTCTGGGCATTGAGGACAGCACTTCTCTGGGCATTGAGGACAGTACTTCTCTGGGCATTGAGGACAGCACTTCTCTGGGCATTGAAGACAGTACTTCTATGGACACTGAGGGACAGTACTTCTCTGGGCATTGAGGACAGTACTTCTCTGGGCATTGAGGACAGCACTTCTCTGGGCATTGAGGACAGTACTTCTCTGGGCATTGAGGACAGCACTTCTCTGGGCATTGAAGACAGTACTTCTATGGACACTGAGGACAGTACTTCTCTGGGCATTGAAGACAGTACTTCTCTGGGCATTGAGGACAGCACTTCTCTGGGCATTGAAGACAGTACTTCTATGGACACTGAGGACAGCACTTCTCTGGGCATTGAAGACAGTACTTCTCTGGGCATTGAGGACAGCACTTCTCTGGGCATTGAAGACAGTACTTCTCTGGGCATTGAGGACAGCACTTCTCCGAGCCTTGAGGACAGCACTTCTCTGAGCATTGAGGACAGCACTTCTCTGGGCATTGAAGACAGCACTTCTCTGGGCATTGAGGACGGCACTTCTCTGGGCATTGAGGACGGCACTTCTCTGGGCATTGAGGACAGTACTTCTCTGGGCATTGAAGACAGCACTTCTCTGGGCATTGAGGACAGCACTTCTCTGGGCATTGAGGACAGCACTTCTCTGGGCATTGAGGACAGCACTTCTCTGGGCATTGAGGACAGTACTTCTCGGGTTTTTGAGGACAGTACTTCTCTGGGCATTGAAGACAGCACTTCTCTAGGCATTGAGGACAGCACTTCTCTGGGCATTGAAGACAGTACTTCTCTGGGCATTGAGGACAGCACTTCTCTGGGCATTGAGGACAGCACTTCTCTGGGCATTGAGGACAGCACTTCTCTGGGCATTGAGGACAGCACTTCTCTGGGCATTGAGGACAGCACTTCTCTGGGCATTGAGGACAGTACTTCTCTGGGCATCGAGGACAGCACTTCTCTGGGCATTGAGGACAGCACTTCTCTGGGCATTGAGGACAGCACTTCTCTGGGCATTGAGGACAGCACTTCTCTGGGCATTGAGGACAGCACTTCTCTGGGCATTGAGGACAGTACTTCTCTGGGCATTGAGGACAGCACTTCTCTGGGCATTGAGGACAGCACTTCTCTGGGCATTGAAGACAGCACTTCTCTGGGCAATGAGGACAGCACTTCTCTGGGCATTGAAGACAGTACTTCTCTGGGCATTGAGGACAGCACTGGGCATTGAGGACAGCACTTCTCTGGGCATTGAGGACAGCACTTCTCTGGCATTGAGGACAGCACTTCTCTGGGCATTGAGGACAGCACTTCTCTGGGCATTGAGGACTTCTCTGGGCATTGAGGACAGCACTTCTCTGGGCATTGAGGACAGTACTTCTCTGGGCATTGAAGACAGCACTTCTCTGGGCATTGAGGACAGCACTTCTCTGGGCATTGAGGACAGCACTTCTCTGGGCATTGAGGACAGCACTTCTCTGGGCATTGAGGACAGTACTTCTCCGGGTTTTTGAGGACAGTACTTCTCTGGGCATTGAAGACAGCACTTCTCTAGGCATTGAGGACAGCACTTCTCTGGGCATTGAAGACAGTACTTCTCTGGGCATTGAGGACAGCACTTCTCTGGGCATTGAGGACAGCACTTCTCTGGGCATTGAGGACAGCACTTCTCTGGCATTGAGGACAGCACTTCTCTGGGCATTGATTGGGACAGCACTTCTCTGGGGCATTGAGGACAGCACTTCTCTGGGCATTGAGGACAGTACTTCTCCGGGTTTTTGAGGACAGTACTTCTCTGGGCATTGAAGACAGCACTTCTCTAGGCATTGAGGACAGCACTTCTCTGGGCATTGAAGACAGTACTTCTCTGGGCATTGAGGACAGCACTTCTCTGGGCATTGAGGACAGCACTTCTCTGGGCATTGAGGACAGCACTTCTCTGGGCATTGAAGACAGCACTTCTCTGGGCATTGAGGACAGTACTTCTCTGGGCATTGAGGACAGCACTTCTCTGGGCATTGAGGACAGCACTTCTCTGGGCATTGAAGACAGCACTTCTCTGGGCAATGAGGACAGCACTTCTCTGGGCATTGAAGACAGTACTTCTCTGGGCATTGAGGACAGCACTTCTCTGGGCATTGAGGACAGCACTTCTCTGGGCATTGAGGACAGCACTTCTCTGGGCATTGAGGACAGCACTTCTCTGGGCATTGAGGACAGCACTTCTCTGGGCATTGAGGACTTCTCTGGGCATTGAGGACAGCACTTCTCTGGGCATTGAAGACAGCACTTCTCTGGGCAATGAGGACAGCACTTCTCTGGGCATTGAAGACAGTACTTCTCTGGGCATTGAGGACAGCACTTCTCTGGGCATTGAGGACAGCACTTCTCTGGGCATTGAGGACAGCACTTCTCTGGGCATTGAGGACAGCAGCACTTCTCTGGGCATTGAGGACTTCTCTGGGCATTGAGGACAGCACTTCTCTGGGCATTGAAGACAGCACTTCTCTGGGCATTGAGGACAGTACTTCTCTGGGCATTGAGGACAGTACTTCTCTGGGCATTGAAGACAGCA
>JADBJO010000345.1:205000-210000 GCA_016801955.1 Conus betulinus | reverse complement strand
ACACACACACACACACACACACACACACACACACACACACTTATATATATATATATATATATATATATATATATATATATATATATATATATATATATATATATATATATATCAAAAATACCACTAAAATGCCTAATAAAATTCTTAAAGTGCTCAACCCCTTGGGGAGCAACATTTATTAGAAATAGGATGATAAAAGGAAGTTTTAAAATCAACAGGTCTGTTTCGTGCGCTCCTGAGGAGAGCGAGCGCTCGAAACAGACCTGTTGATTTAAAAACTTCCTTTTATCATCCTATTTCTAATAGAATATATATATATATATATATATATATATATATATATATATATATATAGATATATATATATATATATATATATATATATATGCTTAAAAGATTTAAAATAAATCTTTGCCAAGTCATTAATGTACTGAAGGAGGAATTGTTAGTCTGCACTTGTTACCCCCACTACTGACTCGTTCAACGTGTTATTGTGGAGAGGACCCAAGTAAAGGCTGGTCTGCCCAATTCCTAGCCCCTCTCAGCACTTACGTCACTGACAATGCTTAGGTTCTAAAAGTACGGAGCTGGCCCCTCTGACTGTTGATACCTTTTGACCTCCCTTGCATCTTTCAATGGATCCTCAAGCACAGGCTCAAGAATCCTCCCCTAAATGTTGTACTATTTACACAATGATTTTAATTGTTCAGCAGTTTCTTTCCTTACCACATTTTTTTTTCGGTTTCCATTTCTACCCTTGGCTGGCTGCTTTGTGGTGCCGCTTAATTTTTTTTTTTTTTTTTTTTTAAGTCGTGGTGATGAGAGTAATATACTAAGGTATGACTCTATTCGATGCCAAGGAAACACAGACACTATCAGCACTATTAGCGGTGCGTTTTTTATGAGTCCGATCCAGCGGACGAAAAGCCTTTCTGCAAACGTGATGAATGGTTCTGTCGTGTATTCGATCCCTACGTCAAGAGAGAGAGAGAGAGTCTCAGAGAGACTGTTTAGAGAGAGAGAGAGAGAGACAGACAGACAGAGAGACAGAGAGACAGACAGACAGAGACAGATTCATAACACGTCCCCGGTCATTCACGGTATAAGCGAACAGGGTTCAGTTTCACAGTATCCTCTTTGACTGGTGACATTAGGACAGTGATGATGTCCCTGATATCTGCCAATCCTGGACAGGTCAGTACAGAATAGACCTCGTCTTCTCCCCATCTTGGACACATGCGACACTTAGTTGACTCCATTATGACGTAAAAGATGGACGAAAATAGTGGAAAGCAAAGTCTAAATGTTGTCGTGACACACAGCTGCAGTGACTGAATGATATGCACTGACAAATAAGCTGGCAACCAAGGTAAATCGAGCGTGCACTAACCTTTCTCAAAATGCACGAATAAAGGTGCCATGCCTCCCAGATCTTATTGTAGCCATACAGACCCAGATCCATTCTCATGTAATATTCCTTTTCAATTTGGACGCCGAGTTTCTTGTCGCTAGTCCAACTAATTTAAGCAACAAATGCACGAACGCGCGTGTTCTTGTGTCTGTCGTTGTGTCTGCGCGCGTTTGCCTTAACCCCTATCTCCTTTCCTATGCCCAGTATATGTATTGATTGCTTATCTGTCTGTCGTCCTTCGTCGTCGTCTCTTTCTCATCCACATCACCACTCTCTCTGTCTTTCTCTCTGTCTCTCTGTCTCTGTCTCTGTCTCTGTCTCTCTCTCTCTCTCTCTCTCTCTCTCTCTCTCTCTCTCTCTCTCTCTCTCCACAAACAGTTATGTCTGACCCTAGTGGAGACACAGACAGTAGCCATTCGTTAGGAGGAGGATAAATTCAGACTTCCCCCTATCGCTCTGTCATGATCAACTCTTTACGCCAGTAGCTTCCTCCCCCCCATCCCTTCTTTATCCATCTCTCCCACCCTCATCCTTTCTTTATCCATCTCTTCCCTTCTTTACAACGTCCCCTCATCCCTTCTTTATCCATCGGTCCCTTATCCATCTCTCCCAACCCCTCATCCCTTCTTAATCCATCTCTCCCACCCTCCTTATCCTTTCTTTATCATCTCTCCCCCATCCCTTCTTCTTCCTTTCTTTCTTCATCCCTTCTGTCCCTCTCTCTCCCTCATCCCTTCTTTATCCATCTGTCCCTCCCTCATCCTTTCCCTTCTATCCATCTCTCCCCACCCTCATCCTTTCCACCCTATCCATCTCTCCCACCCTCATCCCTTCTTTATCCATCTCTGCCACCCTCATCCCTTCTTTATCCATCTCTCTCCCCGCTCACCTCATCCTCCCACCCTTCTTTATCCATCTCTCCACCCTCATCCCTTCTTTATCCATCTCTCCCCCTCATCCCTTCCCCTCTCTCCCTTCTTCTTATCCATCTCTCTCTCCCTCATCCCTTCTTCAGCCATCTAGGAATGTACGTCAGTACGTGTCTGAGTATCTTTTTTTCTCCACGTGTCTCTGAGTATCTCTCTCTCCACGTGTCTCTTTGAGTATCTCTCTCTCCACGTGTCTCTGAGTATCTCTCTCTCTCCACGTGTCTCTTTGAGTGCCTCTCTCTCCATGTGTCTGTCTGAGTACTTCTCTCTCCATGTGTCTGTCTGAGTGCCTCTCTGTCCATGTGTCTCTCTGTCTGAGAACCTCTCTGTCTATGTGCCTGTCTTCGTACCTCTCTGTCTGTGTCTGTCTGGGTACCTCTCTGTCCGTGTGTCTTTTTGTGTACCTCTGTGTTCATTTGTCTGTCTGTGTACCTCTCTGACCATGTATGTGTCTGTCTGTTTACCTCTATGTCCATGTGTGTGTCTGTCTGTGTACCTTTCTGACCATGTATGTGTCTGTCTGTATACCTCTCTCTCCATGTATCTGTCTGAGAGCCTCTCAACGTACATGTGTCTTTCGTGAGCGTGTTAGTCCGTGTGTCCATCTACCAACTGTCTTTATGTACTTAACCAGCCTGCACCTTTCCCCGTTTCCACCCTCTCTCGGTGTATTCATGTGCTTTCATGTATATATCTGTCTGCCCACTCATCTGTTCTCTCTCTCTCTCTCTCTCTCTCTCTCTCTCTCTCTCTCTCTCTCTCTCTCTCTCTCTCTCCCCCCCCCCCCTCTCTCTCTCAACGTTCACATACTGATTGCTGTACTGATAACTTATATTTTGCAATTTGGAGGGGGGGGGGGGGGGGGGGGGGGGGTTCTTTCTCGTTTCTTGCTCTATTATCTCCCTTTTTGTTGTAGGGAGAGGGAGGGTGGGATCAGAGAGACGGCGGAATGGGGAAAGGAGGGAAGGGGGGGGGGGGGGGGGGGGGGGGGGGGGAGGCTGGAAATGAAACAGGCATTCCTTCTGATTCCAGCATTCCCTTGAAATAGAATTCGATCGTTCTTCCTGCCCCCCCCCCCCCTCCCCTTCCCCTCACAACATCCTACACACACACACACACACACACACACACACACACACACACACACACACACACACACACACACACACACACACACACACACACACACACGCACACACGCACGCACGCACGCACGCACGCACACACACACACACACACACACACACACACACACACACACACACACACACACACACACACACACACACACACACACACACACACTACTATGTCTGTTTATTTTTAGCTTGCAAGCTGTCTTAAGCCCTCTCTGGGCGAGGACTGAAGGAGAAAATTGCTATTGCAGATCTTTAACATTTGAATATGCAGATATCGATTTATCAAAAATCGCTATAATTCTCCTCCTCTCCTCCTGCTCCTGCTGCTGCTCCTCCTCCTCCTCCTCCTCCTCCTCCTCCTCTGCTCCTGCTCCTCCTCCTCCTCCTCCTCCTCCTCCTCCTCGTTCCTCCTCCTCCTCCTACTATTCCTACTCCTCTTCCTCCTTCTTCTTCTGTCTACCTGCCTGCCCGCATGCTGTCTGTCTGTCTGTATATCTGTCTTTCTGTCTGTCTGTCTGTCTGTCTGTCTGTCTGTCTCTCTCTCTCTCTCTCTCTCTCTCTCTCTCTCTCTCTCTCTCTCTCTTAGATCCACTAGCACAGTTCACAGAGGGGGGGGGAGGGGGGGGGGGGGTCATGAAGTTCACCTTCTATACATGGTGGACACAGCAAAGTACTCTCTGGATGAGGATAATATCTCTGACATTGCTGACCTGGAATTCCGTCAAGCTAAACAGAACAAACATTCATGCCATCTGTCTTCACTATAGATACTTTGTGAGCTATAGGTCTGCCTTTGTACCTGTACAGGTCATTCAACGGGGGGGGGGGGGGGGGGGGGGGGGGGGGTGGGGGGGGGGGGGGGGGGGGGGGGGTGGGGGTGTGTGTGACAGGGGGCAGGACAGATGCTATGGACATGGTACACTGTGCAGATAGCGTACCTTTCATAAGGTACTCTGTGATTCATCACCTCCAAATTGGGTCCCGGTCCTTCTTTTTTTTTCAGTTCTTTCGTTCCTTGTCTGTCTGTCTGACTGTCTGTCTGTCTGTCTCCATCCCACTTCCATTTTGTTCTTTCTCATGCCCAGGTCACGTTTGTGAGCATTCACATATCCAGAAGTCTAACGATAGAAATATTCCAGTCCCCTCCTCTATCCCATACCCACCTCTCTGTCTGTCTTGTCTAGTCTGTCTGTTTGTCTGACTGTCTGTCTCTCTCTCATCATCTCTCTCTCTCTCTCTGTCTCTCTTTCTCTCTCTTGTCTAAGAAAATTGCACTTGTTAAGTTTCTTATTCTTCTCTCTTTTTCTGTTAGTTGAAGGAGTGGATTTGAGGAGGGGGGGGGGGGGGGGGGGGGGGGTGAAAGGGTGGGCAGCGGTGTCTGTGGAGGGAGTAGGGATGTGGAGTGAAGGGTGTGCATGGGGCAGTAGGGATGTGGACAGAGAAGGGTGTGCATGGGGAGGGGGATGTGGAGAGAAGGGTGTACATGGGGCAGTAGGGGTGTGAAGAGAAGGGTGTGCATGG
>JADBJO010000345.1:200000-202500 GCA_016801955.1 Conus betulinus | reverse complement strand
GATTAAAATAAAAGGCAAGCCATGCCCTTGAGTCGTGCATCCTTTGGTAAAGAGAGAAAACTTACACATACACGGTAGATGTCGCCATCCATTAGCAAAAAAATTGTAATAAAGAAATAAAAGATCGTGTCTGGGCGTACTAAAGTCCGAACTTATGTCAGAGAGTTGAGTAAAACCGTCAAAACAACTGAAATATAAAACGCGCCCATTTTGTGCCGAAATTGAAAAGACCAATATTTAATCGTTCGTTTTCATTGTCTGAATGTTGTTTGTCTGTCTGAAGAAGACCTGAGAGGTCAGAACGATTCGTGTTTTGTCTTGTTATTTGTCTGTCACCGTTGTCTGGCGGATTCAGTGTACTTTCTTAAATTTGAAATATAAAAGACTAAAGTAGAGCAGACTCATGGGTTTATCGCAATCAAGAAGTCCGCCAGTCTGAGTACATGTATAAAGACAATGACAACAAAAAATAAACGCACATAGAAAGAGGTTAAGGAGTCAACCAAGTGCAAAAACAAAGCTGTGTTGTTGAAAGAAGCGCCAAAGACACAAAGAAACAACACCATCCCTCACACACACACACCCTCCCCCTCCCCCCCTCTAGACACCTGCAGTACTCGTCCTTCCAACACTGTTCTCACTCTCCGTGCGCGCGCTGCTCCTGTTGTTGGCAATCAGCACACATTTTGCAGCACATTTTGCCCCCCCCCCATCCCCCAACACATTTCTCCCGCATCACTCAAACCACACGACAGACCACTCACACTGCGTCGACAACACCGATTCCTGCCTTCTTCTCTCTGGAACTCTCTCTGGAATCACCGTTGGGGTACGTATACACACACACCCTGTGTGAGTTCAACCTATCTACCCACCCCAACACTACCTCTCTCACTTCGCTCGGTTCTCCCAACCAGTGGAGTTGCTCGTCTCTCTGATTTATCGTTTTGCCCCCTTGATACAGGGAGATACAGGGGGGATGGGATGGGGGGGGGGGGGGGGGGGGGGGGGTGAGGGCAAAGGACGGAGTGAGGGGGGGGGGGGGGGGACTAAATGGGGGTGCGGGTTAAATGGAGTTATTTTGAGGAGAGTGGTTGGGAAGGCCGGTTGCACTGTGTGAAGGAATCGTCGGCAATTATGGGTTCCTTCTGTGCGGGGTCTATCTGTCAGTCAATCAGTCAGTCTGTCTGTCTGTCTGCCAGTCAGTCAGTCTGTCAGTCAGTCAGTCAGTCAGTCTGTCTGTCTGTCTGTCTGTCTGTCTCAGTCAGTCAGTCAGTCAGTCAGTCAGTCTGTCTGTCTGTCTGTCTGTCTGTCTGTCTGTCTGTCTGTCTGTCTGTCTGTCTGTCAGTCAGTCTGTCTGTCTGTCGGCCTGCCTGACACTTGATTCAGATGACCCCCCTTCTCTGTCTGTTGATGTCTCTATCTGTCTGTACGTCTGTCTGTCTGTCTGTCTGTCTGTCTGTCTGTCTGTCAGTCAGTCAGTCAATACCTGTCCGTCTATCTGTTTCAGTCTGTCTGTCTGTCCATCAGTCTGTCTGTCTGTTTGTCTGTTTGACACTCGATTCAGATAAACTAATGTAACTGAATGTCCCCCTTCCCCCCCCCCCCCCCCCCCCCCCCCCCCCCCCTCTGTCTCTCTGTCGCTCTCTCAGAGGGAGAGAGAGAGAGAGAGAGAGAGAGAGAGAGAGAGAGAGAGAGAGAGAGACAGACAGACAGACAGACAGACAGACAGAGACAGAGACAGAGGAAAATGAATCGGAAACTGGTAAAGCAGATTGTCAAATAGTGGATCTTACGTTTGTGTATTCATAAGATTCACTTTCTGTATCGCTATCATTTTCAAATGTTCGCTTTCTTTCCTGTATTCTGAACATAATCACGATACTAATGGACTGTTATGTAAGGGCATGTCGAATGGAATAACAGTCGTCCCTTTATCTAGATAAGACATTAACGTATACACGCAAACGTTAGCAGTTTATGCCCACGCAAGGCTGTGATGTGAGAGCTGTTAACATGCATAAAGGATTCTATGTTCAGTCGATAGTATGTTCTCTATCGTGGTGCTATCTGAAGGAACAATTCTGTATACAGCAGTTTGTGAGACGTTGCTCCTCATGCGAATCTGTGAGTGAGGGTGGTGTGTGGTGTGGGATCCTCGGAATGTCAGAGGACAAAGCTCCCAACAGACAGTAGTGACACACGGCACATTGTCGCCAATGCCACCACTAAGAACAACAGCAGCAACAAATAACAACAGTGTTTTGATAGGGGAGGTCATTTGTCCCTGTCTCCCAGGTCACTCGGCGGAAAAAAGAGAAAGAAATTTTATAAAGGAAGACAGAAAGACAGAAGGGAAGAAAGAAAGAAAGAAAGAAAAGGTAACAAAAACAAGAACAATCTTTAAATAGATGATTCCCCCTCCCCCCCCCCCCCCCCCCCACTGCCGCCACCCCTTTATTGTCATCCCATTTCAGACCTATGCACTCACCCATGACCC
>JADBJO010000345.1:190000-195000 GCA_016801955.1 Conus betulinus | reverse complement strand
TAAAAAAAAAAAAAAAAAAGGAAATGCAAAGCATATAAATATACTCCCAGTTTATCTTGAATACATGTGAGATATTCCATAAAGAGCAAAACCATTTTGGGCCGGTATAGCCGTTAGTAACGGCTATTCTGGTAAACATTGGCCATCATCTGTGACCCTTAATGAACATACCTATAAATTTTCAGAAAGATCGGCAAAGTACTTTCTGAGATTTTCAAAAAAAAAAAAAAGAAGAAAACCATTATGTGCCTTTCTAGCCGTTAGTAACAGCTATAACGGTAAAAGAAAACATCGGGCATCATCCGCGACCCATAATGAACATATCGACAAATTTTCAGAAAGATCGGCCGAGTACTTTCTGAAATATTCCATTAAGAAGAAAAACCGTTATGGGCCGTTTTAGTAACGGATATAACGGTAAAATAAGACATCGGGCATCATCCGTGACCCATAATGAACATACCTACAAACTTTCAGAAAGATCGGCCCAGTAGTTTTGTCTGGAGCGAGTGGAAGACATTTTGACCACACACACACACACACACACACACACACAGAGACAGAGACAGACACACACAGAGAGAGAGAGAGAGAGAGAGAGAGAGAGAGAGAGAGAGAGAGAGAGAGAGAGGAGAGAGAGAGAGAGAGAGAGAGAGAGAGAGAGAATTTCTTCGTTCCCATTGTAAATTACTCCCTATCCTATAAGAACTGGATGTACAAAAAAGGTGGAAGTGTTTGTCACAACGGATCGTTTGTTTGCCATTCCATGATAAAATGAAATCCTCCTATGATGTTCATGCTACAGTCTGCGAAAAACTCCTGTCTTTAATCGCAATGTTTTTTGTTTGTTTGTTGTTTTTTTTTTTTTGGGGTTGGGGGGTTGTCTGCTTTTGTGTTTGTTTGTTTTTTCGTTTGTTTTCATGCTAATGCACTTCGAAGTCTATGACTACAAACCAGGAAAGTCAATGTTTCAGTTTTCAGTTTCATCAAGGAGGCGTCACTGCGTGCGGACTAGTCCATATACGGTACACCACATCCGCTAAGTTTTGAAAGTCAGTGAATAATTAAGTAAGTTCCGGACACAATATCTGTTTTATGTACTTCTCTCACGGCTTTTTTTTTCATGTCAGTAAAATAGTCGCTTACTACGCTCCCGTCTCTCAGTGTTGAACATTACTCGCTTTCAGGCTGTCAGATGGATTGGTTACAAAAAGAATTTCTGTAATTGGAAACAATATATGCCTTAAGATGACTAGGACTCACAAGTACAACTATATACCCAATCTCAATGAGTCCAGACGCAGCAGAGATGTATGTTGAACGGAAACAGCGGTTATGTAAACCTGAATGACTAAGAAGAGGTTTTATATAATACGACACTACCAGCGTTTTACATCATCTGTCGATTTGCCACTGTCGCTTGCAGTTTCAGTTTTGTCTTGTAATTTGTTTGTCCCTTTTGTCCGGCGGAATGATTATAATTCTCTTCTAAATATGTAAGGAAAACGTCCATGGAGGAGGGGGGGGGGGGGGGTATTTCAAGAGCAAATTCTAGTTCATTCTCCACATCGATTCTATCGGAACAGTTTGTTCAGAGTTTATGCCTGCAAAATCTGTCACTCGTCTTCCTTTTCCGAGCAACAGTTTGGCAGTCGCTGCCTGTTTCATCTCCAAAATGTAAGTAACTATCTCTCTGCCACAGCCACATTCATTTCCAGAACTTATTAGCTATCTTTACCACTGCTACTGTCATCTCTAGAACTAATTAATTATCTTTACCACTGCTACTACTACTATAATATCCTGAACTAATTAACTATCTCTCTACCACTGCCACTGCTGTCATATCCTGAACTAATTAACTATCTCTCGACCACTGCCACTACTGTCATATCCTGAACTAATTAACTATCTCTCCACCACTGCCCCACTACTGTCATATCCTGAACTAATTAACTATTTCTCTACCACTGCCACTACGTGATATCCAGAACTAATTAACTATCTCTCTACCACTGCCACTACGTGATATCCAGAACTAATTAACTATCTCTCTATACCACTGCCACTACTGTGATATCCTGAACTAATTAACTATCTCTATACCACTGCCACTACTGTGATATCCAGAACTAATTAACTATCTCTATACCACTGCCACTACGTGATATCCAGAACTAATTAACTATCTCTATACCACTGCCACTACGTGATATCCAGAACTAATTAACTATCTCTATACCACTGCCACTACGTGATATACGTGACATCCAGAACTAATTAACTATCTAACCATCTCTATACCACTGCCATTGCTGTCATCCCCAGAACTAATTAACTATCTCCATACCACTGCCACTACTGTCATATCCTGAACTAATTAACTATCTCCCTACCTGACTAAAGTCTGCAGCTTGTTGCCTAGCTAACCAAAGAACGGCCAAATAATTCGATGACCAATGCTTCAGGTCGGCCTGGCTCACAACTGGATGGCATGAGCTGTCACACTGAATGGCATGAGTGTCACACTGAATGGCATGAGTTATCACACGGAATGGCATGAGTTGTCACACTGAATGGCATGAGCTGTCACACTGAATGGCATGAGTGTCACACTGAATGGCATGACCTTTCACACTGAATGGCATGAATTGTCACACTGAATGGCATGAGCTGTCACACTGAATGGCATGACCTTTCACACTGAATGGCATGACCTGTCACACTGAATGGCATGACCTGTCACCTTCAATGGCATGGGCTGTCACACTGTATGGCATGAGCTGTCACACTGAATGGCATGAGTTGTCACACACTGAATGGCATGAGCTGTCACACTGAATGGCATGAGCTGTCACACTGAATGGCATGAGCTGTCACACTGAATGGCATGAGCTGTCACACTGAATGGCATGCGCTGTCAATCTGAATGGCATGAGCTGTCACACTGAAAGGCATGAGCTGTCAATCTGAATGGCATGAGCTGTCACACTGAATGGCATGAGCTGTCACACTGAATGGCATGAGTTGATGTCACCGGTCGGCAGTCAGTTTAAATCAGTGATGGCCTAACCAGCTGAGTAACAACTAGACTCTTACCTAATGTCAGAGTCTACCATTATCCAGAAGCACACAGCCCCATAGAACAATCAAGACAACAGGCAGTTTCAGAATCTAACATTATCCAGAAACCCCCCCCCCCCCTCCCCCCATAGAAACATCAAAGGAACGGGCAGTTCACAGCCTAACATGATATGCCGTAAACGTAATAGAAAGCCACAGCAGACTCTAGAAACCAACCTTTAAAACAAAATCCCGCAAAGTTTCCAAACAAACGGAACTTTTCAAATCTGCAAACAGCACGGCCAACAGACACGGTAGCAGAATCATCCTGTCTTGGCCCAACGTCTGGCAGGCGGCGCTGTGTTTCAGCCTCCCTACCCCCCCCCCCCCCCCCCCCCCCCCCCCCCTCCGGTTCCAGACTGACGGGCCACCTGGCGGCCTGCCCTGGCTCCGGCTCTGGGAATTCCCGCGCCACCTCAGGTCAGCCTGGTGTATCGTGACCTCGCCCTTACGCCCATCTTTCATGCTGGCATCATAGCCCTGCACTTCCGCCCCTCCCCTCTTTCTCCTCCTCCGCCCCCCCCCCCCCCCCCCCCCCCCCCCCCCCCCCCCCCCCCTTCCTCCTTCCGTCGTTCCCACTCACGCTCACCCAAACCCAGAATAATGAATGTCTTGTTCTGTCTGGAAGATTAACCACATTAGTGTGCGAGTTTTCCCTTTCGTTTTTTTGTTGTTAGCAAATGTGTGTGTGTGTGTGTGTGTGTGTGTGTGTGTGTGTGTGTGTGTGTGTGTGTGTGTGTGTGTGTGTGTGTGTGTGTGTGTTGTGTGTGTGTGCGTGAATGTGTGTGTGTGTGTGTGTGTGTGTGTGTGTGTGTGTGTGTGTGTGTGTGTGTGTGTGTGTGTGTGTGTGTGTGTGTGTGTGTGTCTATGTGTGTGAAAGTGTGTCTGCCTGTCTGCCTATCTATCTGTATGTCTGTCCGTCTGTTGATTTGTCTGTGTGTGTTGTTGTTGTCTGTCTGTCTGTCTGTCCTAGCGTGTAATAAGCGTAGTATAGGCGTGTGCTTGTGTAATCGCGCACCCACGTGTATGTCTGCTCGAGCGAGAGCTCGCGGCGCGCGCTTGTGTGTGTATATGTGTAAATATAAGTGTATGTGTGTGTATTTGCGTGAGCGCATATGCGCGCGTGCATGCGGTTGTGTCTGCGTAAGTGCGTGCTGCGTACACACACACACACAGACAGACACAGACACACACACACACACACACACACACACACACACACACACACACACACACACACACACACAGTTTACGTAACCTTACATTTCTATCAGTGTCTTCCTGTTTCTATAGAAGATCGTGCGCACTTAAGGGAAGTTTGCTGTCGGATGTTTTTACTTCTAAACGAGAGGAAATACAGCCGAAGTCTATGCTCTGCGAGTAAGTCTTTGTAAAATGTCAGCTTATTTTCATTTTGGATTTTATCCTTTGTTTTCTCCAGAAAACGATGTAAAGAGATTTCGAGCTTTTTACTTTATGGTGCATATTTCAGTTTAACTCTGTGAGCTGTTCTCTACTTCTGCCCTACATGGTCAGAAAAGAGCGAACGTAGGACTGACGTAACAGCACAGTGCCACGGAGCATCTTTGGCGTTTTGTTTTCCAGTTATGTCGTCATCACATCGTTTAATGCATGAACTGTTGTTGTCAGAGATTCAGTGACTTGATTCCAGAATGTGATAACCTGCCACATTATTTTGATACTCACAAGAAAGCCGTCCAGCTCACTAAAAGCAGGAAGGTTAATTGTTTATTGTGTACTCCGAGTACTCTTTTGCAGAATCTGATGTGAAACTGTTCGTGAAGGAAAAACTGCTATCAAACAGTTCTGAAGCAACTGTGACGACGTTGGAGTGATAATGTCTCGTCTTTGCTACA
>JADBJO010000345.1:180000-185000 GCA_016801955.1 Conus betulinus | reverse complement strand
GGATGATTTCATTGGAGAAACGATACAGAGGGAAACTGTACACTGGATGATGTTCATTGAGAAACGAGACGAACAGAAGGAAACTCGACACTGGATGATTTCATTGAGAAACGAGACGAACAGAGGGAAACTGTACACTGGATGATTTCATTGAGAAACGACATGAACAGAAGGAAACTCTACACTGGATGATTTCATTTGAGAAACGACATGACAGAAGGAAACTCTACATTGGATGATTTCATCTGAGAAACGATACAGAAGGAAACTGTACACTGGATGATTTCATTGGAGAAAACGATACAGAGGAAACTCTACACTGGATAACTGGGTACAGGAATAGAAAAGCACAGGAAGAGAGAAAACCTGTGCTGGACAATTTCGTACGAGAAAAAAAAAAAAGGAAAAAAAAAAAAAACAAGAAAAATGACGAGGGGAAGCTACTCTGGATAATTTGGTATGAGAATGGAAACGACCTGGAAATAGAGCTGCCTGGGTTATTTATGGCGGGCGGCCAGACTGCACTCCCCTGCCTTCAGTCAGCAGGTAGTTACTGGGCTACGTGTCCAAGCTCAGCTCATCGTCAAAAATCCAGTTCCGGGGCCCGTTTGGCTGCTTGTTCCGTATGCATGAACCAGCCAGTGGCTCCCATCACGTTCAGAAATAGGACGGGGGGGGGGGGGGGGGGGGGGGGGGGGATACGCTAGGAGCTTCGTCAGATGGACCCGGAGAAAATTGACAGATTCGTTTAGGGTCAAGGTGTTGAAACCGCTGTGTTGGCAGGTGTTATGGAAGAAGTTCTCTCCTTCAGACAAACCCATATAATAACCCCCCCCCCCCCCCCCCCCCCCCCCCCCCCCCCCCCCCCCCCCCCCCCCCCACGAACAGAAGATGGAACATTGACCTGACTTAACCCATGTCAACAGTGACTCCCCTCAAAGACACTGGTCAGTCTGTGTGCCTGTGATTGGCAAGCACCGTGCTGAGCCACACAAATGAATATTATGACTTGGGGATTTGCAGATAGCAACGGGTGTTAGCTAGTTATTGGTTGGCGATGGATATGTGTTGATGATAGAATGAGACAGAATGCGTCCACACGTTTTGTCCGTTTTCTTGCTGAAAACAACGATATAAAATTGACCAAAAAAAAATTGCATCGTGCGGTTGGCATCGAGGGAGCTGCCAGTAATAAAGACCAAACTAACAATCCACGGTTTGCTGGTTGTTCCACTGAGTTCCATCACACACCTGTTTTGCTGTAAATCAGTCAAGCCGATTAGCGTCTGTCAAATCACACGTTCGCTGCGCATCATCAGTAAGGTCAGCTATAGAGGGTTTTCCCCTGTTTAATGGCCTTTCAGCTATGGAAGGTTTCTCCCTATTTAAAAGCCTTTCAGCTATGGAAGGTTCCTCCCTATTCAATGGCCTTTCGGTTATGGAAGGGTTCTCCCCTATTTAATGGCCTTTCAGCTATGGAACGCTTCTGACTATTTAATGGCCTTTCGGTTATGGAAGGTTTCTGCCTATTTAATGGTCTTTAAGCTATGGAAGGTTTCTCTCTATTTAATGGCCTTTCAGCTATGGAAGGTTTCTGCCTATTTAATGGCCTTTCAGCTATGGAAGGTTTCTGCCTATTTAATGGCCTTTCAGCTATGGAAGGTTTCTGCCTATTTAATGGGCCTTTCAGCTTTGGAAGGTTTCTCTCTATTTAATGGCCTTTCAGCTATGGAAGGTTTCTGCCTATTTAATGGCCTTTCAGCTATGGAAGGTTTCTTTCTATTTAATGGCCTTTCAGCTATGGAAGGTTTTCTGCCTATTTAATGGCCTTTCAGCTATGGAAGGTTTCTGCCTATTTAATGGCCTTTCGGCTATGGAAGGTTTCTCTCTATTTAAATGGCCTTTCAGCTATGGAAGGTTTCTCCCTATTCAATGGCCTTTCAGCTATGGAAGGTTTCTGCCTATTTAATGGCCTTTCAGCTATGGAAGGTTTCTGCCTATTTAATGGCCTTTCGGCTATGGAAGGTTTCTTTCTATTTAATGGCCTTTCAGCTATGGAAGGTTTTTGCCTATTTAATGGCCTTTCAGCTATGGAAGGTTTCTGCCTATTTAATGCCTTTCAGCTGTGGAAGGTTTCTGCCTATTTAATGGCCTTTCAGCTATGGAAGGTTCCTCCCTATTTAATGGCCTTTGAGCTGTGGAAGGTTTCTCCCTATTTAATGGCCTTTCAGCTGCTGGGAAGGTTTCTCCCTATTTAATTTCAATGGCCTTTCGGCTATGGAAAGTTTCTCCCTATTTAATGGCCTTTAGCTATGGAAGGTTTCTCCCTATTTAATGGCCTTTCAGCTATGGAAGGTTTCTGCCTATTTAATGGCCTTTCAGCTATGGAAGGTTTCTGCCTATTTAATGGCCTTTCAGCTATGGAAGGTTTCTGCCTATTTAATGGCCTTTCAGCTGTGGAAGGTTTCTGCTATTTAATGGCCTTTCGGTTATGGAAGGTTTCTGCCTATTTAATGGCCTTTCAGCTATGGAAAGTTTCTCCCTATTTAATAGCCTTTCAGCTATGGAAGGTTTCTCCCTATTTAATGGCTTTTAAGCTATGGAAGGTTTCTCCCTATTTAATGGCTTTTAAGCTATGGAAGGTTTCTCTCCCTATTTAATGGCATTTTCAGCTATGGAAGGTTTCTCCTGCTGTTAGTATTTCAGCTGTCAGTGCTCCACCACAATGCAGGGAGGGGACTGCAGTGTACGCACGCACACACGCACGCACACACAGATACACACACACACACCCGTGCACGCACGCACGCGTGCAAACACACACACACACACACACACACACACACACACACACACACACACACACACACACACACACACACACACACTCACACTTACACGCACGGGCGCGCACGCACTCTCTCTCTCTCTCTCTCTCTCTCTCTGCTCTCTCTCTCTCTCTCTCTCTCTCTCTCTCACACACACACACACACACACACACACACACACACACACACACACACACACACACACGCACACATGCACGCACGCACGCACGCACGCACACACACACACACACACACACACACACACACACACACACACACACACACACACACACACACACACACACACACACACGTGTGAGCGCACTCGCACATACGCACACAAGCCGTAAAGAGAATGAGAGACAGGCAGACGGGAAGTAGAGGACAGACAGAGGCAGACAGACAGACAAACAAACGGACGGACTGACAGACAGAGAGATCGACAATCGGAATGACTTGTAAATTCATGCATAAGGTTTAGATGACTAATCAGACACTGTCCTAATGTACTGTGTTAGCAACTAAGCAATCAGATATACACGCGGGGGAAAAAGATCACACGGATCTACATAGTAACATATCTGTGAAAAAAACAATTTCATCAAGAACAGCCTCATCAACAATCATCAATAAAAAAAAAAAAAAAAATAAAAAAAACGCTATATAAGCAGATACTGTTGATATCGTAATAAAATGTTGTCCAAGAAACAACAGAACAGTCCGGATGTTGTATGCTAATCAGACATCTTGTCTGCTCACAGCCAAAGATGAATTAAAGAGACTCGTACGCACATTCCCACTGACACTAGAAAAAAAAAAAAGAGAGAAAACACTGATCACGTTTGTGACACATCCATAATATGATTCTGGATACACACTTGGGCACGATTTGAAGAGATCCTCGCTGTCTTTGAAGCGTTGTCTTCATAGCTAGCTTCTTCGTTTAGCGCTACAGCTGCTTGTCTTCTCTACAGCTGTTTGACTGTACCTTTGTAACTAGTTGCTCTCTGCAACTTTATAGCTAGTTGCTGTCAGCACCTTTATAGCTAGTAGCTTTCTATACAGCTAGTCGCTATCTACATACTTACAGCTAGTCGTTATCTATGCTTATACAGCTAGTTGCCGTCTGTGCCCTGACAGCTAGTCGCTATCTATGTATTTACAGCTAGTTGTTGTCTACATATGTACAGTTAGTAGCTATCTGTATCTTCACGGCTAGTCGCTATCTATACATGTACGGCTAGTCGCTATCTATACATATACAGCTAGTCGCTATCTATACATATACGGCTAGTCGCTAGCTAAACATATACAGCTAGACGCTATCTATACATGTACGGCTAGTCGATATCTATCTATACAGCTATACTAGCTATACATAACGCTATCTATACATACACGGCTAGTCGCTATCTATACATATACAGCTTAGCGCTATCTATACATATACGGCTAGTCGCTATCTAAACATATACAGCTAGACGCTATCTATACATAGAGCTAGTCGCTATCTATACATATACAGCTAGTCGCTATCTATACATGTACAGCTAGTCGCTATCTACAGATACAGCTAGTTGCTTTCTATACATTTGCAGTTATTTGCTAGTCGCTATCTATACATATACAGCTAGACGCTATCTATACATATACGACTAGTCGCTAGCTAAACATATACAGCTAGTCGTTATCTATACATATACAGCTAGTCGCTATCTATACATATACGGCTTGCCGCTCTATATACATATCCAGCTAGTCAATATCTACAGATTTACAGCTAGTGCTATCTATACATTAACAGCTAGTTGCTATCTATACACATTTACAGCTAGTTGCTATCCATACATATACAGCTAGCAGCTATCTATACATATACAGCTAGTCGTTGTGTAAACATTTACAGCTAGTTGCTATCTATACATATAGAGCTAGTCGCTATCTATACATTTGCAGCTAGTCACTATCTTTACATATACAGCTAGTCGCTATCTACAGATTTACAGCTAGTTGCTATCTATACATTTGCAGCTATTTGCTATCCATATACATATACAGCTAGCTGCTAACTATACATTTACAGTTAGTTGCTATCCATACATATACAGCTAGTTGCTATCTATACATTTACAGCTAGTTGCTATCTATACATTTACAGCTAGTGTTGCTATC
>JADBJO010000345.1:155000-165000 GCA_016801955.1 Conus betulinus | reverse complement strand
GGCGACACATATAGATCTGTCTTCGAGAGGGATTGCAATAGTTTTCCTCATGCAGCTAGTGAAGGGGTTTCATATTTACCCTATACATTTTCCCATTTATTTCTTTTTTTTTTTTTTTTTTTTTAATTTCAAATCTTTGCCAAAGTCATTACTATAATCATGGAAAAGAATTGTTAACCTGCATGGTCGCTGCAGGACCCGCATTCCTCATGTACTGGCTTTCCTCTCAGTCCCAATTGAGCTCGCGGAGAGAAAAAGAATTTCTCTCTCTCACTCACTAATCTTCTATCTCTCGAGGCGCTCGGGACTCCCCCCCCTATTAGCTTCCCAATACCTCCCCCCCACTTCAGTATGGCAGAGCCAAAATATCGGCATACGGGACGGGTCTATTAGACAGCACCCGGTAATTAATGGCTGTTAATAAATTTTATTTCCCAACACTTAGGGATCTTTGCGTTAAAAGCACTTCCAATTTATGGCGATCGGCTCGACTGGCTAGAGCTTGACCCAATTAATTAGCCGTTAAGGACAGGCCATGAATATTTACCAAGCATACCGTGACGCCCCGGAATGAAGACAGGACCGGTAGATGAAGGACTGGGATTTACTGGATAAAGAGGGAAGTCACTGCAGGGATCTGAAAAACTAATGGACCAGCGCTGGTGAGGTTTTCATTCAGACAGACCTTTTACCGCCCCTGAACCCAATCCTTACCCTGTGCCCCAGACCCGCACAGCCTTACCTGTGCCCCAGACCCACACAGCCTTACCCTGTGCCCCAGACCCACAGCCTTACCCTGTGCCCCAGACCCACACAGCCTTACCCTCAGCCCCAGACCCACACAGCCTTACCCTCAGCCCCAGACCCACAAAGCCTTACCCTCATCCCCAGACCCACAAAGCCTTACCCTCGGCCCTAAACCCACAAAAACTTGCCCTCAGCCTCAGACCCACAAAAACCTTACTCTAGGACCCAGACCCACAAAGCCTTGCACTCAGCCCCAGACCCACAAAACCTTGCCCTTAGCCCCAGACCCACCAAACCTTGCCCTCGGCCTCAGACTCAGAAAGCCTTACCTTCAACCCCTGACCCACAAAAGCTTACCCTCAGCCCCAGACCCACAAAGCCTTGCACTCAGCCCCATACCCACACAGCCTTACACTCAGCCCCAGACCCACAAAAAACCTTGCCCTCAGCCCCAGACCCACACAGCCTTACCCTCAGCCCCCAGACCTAGACCCTCAAAGCCTTGCAATCAGCCCCAGACCCACAAAGCCTTACCCTCGGACCCAGACCCACAAAGCCCTACCCTCAGCCCCAGACTCACAAAATCTTACCCTCAACCCCAGACCCACAAAACCTTGCCCTTAGCCCCAGACCCACAAAAACCTTGCCCTCAGCCCCAGACTCACAAAGCCTTGCAATCAGCCCAGACCCACAAAGCCTTACCCTCAGCCCCAGACCCACAACATCTTACCCTCAACCCCAGACCCACAAAACCTTGCCCTCTGCCCCAGACCCACAACAGCCTTACCGTCAGCCCCAGACCCACAAAGCCCCTTACCCTCAGCCCCAGACGCACAAAACCTTACCCTCAGCTCCAGACCCACACAGCCCTACCCTTAGCCACAGTTTTTTTTTTTTTACAAATCCTTACCCTGAGCCCCAGACCCATACAGCCCTTACCCTCAGCCCCAGACCCACAAAACCTTACCCTTAGTCCCAGACTCACAAAGCCTTACCATCGGCCCCCAGACCCACAAATCGTTGCCCTCTGCCCCAGACCCACGAAGCCTTACCCTCAGCCCCAGACCCACAAATCCCCCTCGGTCCCAGACCCACAAAACCTTGTTTGCCCTCTGCTCCAGACCCACACAGCCTTGCCCCCCTTCCCCAGATCCACCAAACCTTGCCCTCAGCCCAGACCCATAAAAACCTTGCCCTCAGCCCCAGACCCACACAGCCTTACCCTCTTCCCAGACCCACCAAAACCTTGCCCTCTACCTCAGACCCACAAAGCCTTGCCCTCTACTCCAGACCCACAAAGCCTTGCCCTCGGCTCCAGACCCACAAAGCCTTACCCTCGGCTCCAGACCCACAAAGCCTTACCCTCGGCCCCAGACCCACAAAGCCTTACCCTCGGCTCCAGACCCACAAAGCCTTACCCTCGGCTCCAGACCCACAAAGCCTTACCCTCGGCTCCAGACCCACAAAGCCTTACCCTCGGCTCCAGACCCACACAGCTCACATACAGCACTATGCAAGTTGTTACTAAGGAGCTGAAATTTGAAAAGTGAGGAAACTGCAGGCGGAAACGGAAACTTTTCTTTTAAAGAATTTTGAGAAAAGTCTGCCAAACAATAAGGACAAACAAATTACAGGATAAAACATGACGCTTTTGGACCTTTTAGATCTTCTTCAGGCAAGATAAACAACATTCAGGACAATGAAAACGAAAAACGATCGACCACTCATAAAAAATAGCATACAACGATCACAAGTGCACGCCTAAAATCCATGACGAGAAAGCGAAATCGTTTTCGTTGCCCCCGAGGTGCCGTATAGCCACTGCTACCCCCCCCCCCCCCCCCCCCTCCCCGACCCCTCCGACCCCCCTCCAATTGTTGGGTTTGACAGTTTTAATGATACTTCCAGGTACTGATTTGGCTATCACTGTAGTCACTTCATCTTCTGCTGCTGTTGCTGCTGCTACTACTACTACTACTACTACTACTACTGCTTCGTCTTCTTCTACTTCTGCTACTGCTACTCCTACTACTACTGCTGCTACTGCTGGTGCTGTTGCTGCTGCTGCTGCTGCTGCCACTACAGCAACTACTACTTCTACTGTTCCTGCTACTTCTGATGCTTCCAATGCTACTGCTGCTGCTAACGCTCGTACTACTCTTGCTACTACTCCCATCACCACCACCACTACTATACTACTACTACTATACTACTACTACTAATGCTGCTGCCGCCGCTGCTGCTGCTGCTACTGCTACTACTACTTATACCACTACTGGTCATTGTAAATCTTGGTGTGTTCACATTGCCCTCCGTCCATAGTCAGGGCCATGCTGCCAGAGCTCACATTCTCATCTCAACACATAACGAACATCTGCCGTTCCGTTCACGTGTTTCTGTGTTAATGACGTCATGGGCATCATGTGTCATGGAAGGAAATCTACATAAATTACTCGACAACTAAGCAAAACACGCAATGAGCAAATAACGACAAAATAGTGATAAACGTTTACCATGATTCAGATTTACACTTGCTGAGTCAAATTAAGGGCGAAATGAAAATTTCACAGATGCACTAATTACAGTTTTACCAACAGGACATCATCATTAATTAACATTTGACCATGAGGGATGCTAACGTCTAAAACACAGCATCATCTGTCCAGTGGACAAAGCTGCAGAGAGAGACATGACCGACAGTGTTGGACACTGAAGCCTGACGTCACGTGACCACTTACTGCTGTTGTCCCCGAGCTTCCCCCCACAGACGTGACGTCACGTTCCTGGGAGGTCTTCTATACCAAGTAATCCATGGCAGCTTTCACACAAGTGAAGGAAGGAAATGAGCTGAAAGACGTGCACATAGTTGCCTGTACAGGAAGATAATGCCGAGCGTTGCAGCTATGGGGCTGAATGAGTTCACCACACTGCAGTTGGTAGAGTCAATAACGGCTCTCTCTCTCTCTCTCTCTCTCTCTCTCTCTCTCTCTCTCTCTCTCTCTCTCTCTCTCTCCCTCTCTCCCAGTACAGTTCAGTTAGGTCCCAGCCAGACACACTGCAGACTGGAGAGCACTCCTCCAGATGCACACTCCAACAGTCTGTCACAATATACACGCCATCCACTGACTCACCGACTCAGTGGCAAGAACACGCCTAGGAAATAAAAAGAAAGAAAAGAAAAGAAAAAAAAAAAAAAAAAACAGAACGAAGTGCGTCTACCACGTCCACATCTTCCATTCCCAACGCCTGTGCCAGGGCGAGTGACGGTGTTCCCATGCCCACAATGGGAAGAGAAAAAACGAGCCAAGATAGCGTTGACCCTACACTCCACGCTGCTGCATGTCAGGGCCAATTGCACTGCACGTTATAGCCATTACCTATCCGGTGGCAGACGTAACGACAAGGCCGGAAGCTCAGACCGGAAAGAGAAGCGGAAGTAACAGAGAGAGCGCGGCCAGTTTACTGTGTGTGGCTGCACACCCCAAAAGCAATGCGCCAAGACCTTGCTTAAGGAGTTAAGTATTTATAGATAGGAACGATTAGATTCTTTTTGAGAATTTTAACTGTGTGTCTAAAAATTGGATTGAACTTCTGTTCTTTCATATTCTAATCAAGGTACAACCCAGGTGGCTCCAAGCAGACATATCTACATGAAAGGATTAGGACTATTGGGGGAAACCGCCTGGCGAAAAGACAGGGTCACGGGTGAGTGTAAGTCTCACTTGTGACATCAGGTGAAGGGGGTAGCTCATGTATGTCCAGACTGTGAATGATTTAATCTGTTAAAAATTCCCTAAAAGCAAGTGAGATGGCTGGTGTGTGTGTGTGTGTGGGGGGGGGGGGGGGGGTCATTTGATCCGTTGTCAGTTGAATCTCAAATTTTGGCTCAGAATTATGCTACGCCTCAAACACGTTCACAATGGATCATAGTGTTATATAGTGCAACATTTCTAATTGTGGCGTGTAGCCTGCAGGCAGTGGACGTAAGCCCACGGTGTGACGTATCAGCCATCGTTGTGTTCAGACTAGGGCCCTGTCCTCTGCTCTCTCTCTCTCTCTCTCTCTCTCTCTCTCTCTCTCTCTCTCTCTCACACACACACACACACACACACACACACACACACACACACACACACACACACACACAGAGGACAGACAGACAGAGAGACGAGACAGAAACTGACAGAGACAGACACAGGCACTACTTAGAGACAGAGACAGTGAGAGACTCACATGTGTGCGTGTTATCACATGTGTGCGTGACTATTACCACCGTCTTATGGTATTCACAAATTGATGTGACCCTGACTATTACCACATTCAATTCTATGCGACCTGACTATTACCACATTCAATTCTATGTGACCCTGACTATTACCACATTCAATTCTATGTGACTATTACCACTGAATTCTATTACCACATTATCAATTCTATTCTATGTGACCCTGACTATTACCACATTCAATTCTATGTGACCCTGATTCTTACCACATTGTGAGTCTCATAAAAAATTATCTTTAGCTGTGACTGTGACGATAAGCAAATTCAACCTTTAGCTGTGATCAGACTGAAAGACATTCAATGTTCTGCAGTGACTTCCACTATGAACAATGCCTATCTGTGGTTAGTGCATATGCACCATGTAGTGACTGTGACTGTCAACAAATTCAGTCTGTAGTTAGTGCATGTGCACCATGTGTTCACTCTGACTATCAACAAATCCAGTCTGTGATTAGTGCATGTGCACTATGTTGTCACTCTGACCATCAAGAAATTCTGTCTGTAGTTAGTGCATGTGCTCTATGTTGTGACTCTATCAACGAATCCAGTTTGTAGTTAGTGCGTTGCACTATGCTTTGACTTTATCAACAAATCCTGTTTGTAGTTAGTGCATGTGCACCTTGCTGTGATTCTGACAATCCACAAATTCAGTCATTACATTGAAGCTTTATAGCCACAAACCGGAAGGTCCAGTACATCGGTTATTTTCGCCTGGAAACAGCTAACTCTCTCATAAAAATTCTCTAATTCTCTATTTTAAAAAGCTATTTTACTAGACACAACAACAACCACATATCTACAGGATAAGAAGTTCTCCTTAAAACAACTAGTTATTACTGACACCGAGCACAGAGACAGGTTAAACAGACAGAACATCGGAGACACAGACACAGAGATAGATTTATAGACAGAAGCTTAGAGGCGGACACAGACACAGAGGCAGGTACACAGCATAGAGACAGACACAGACACAGAGGCAGATGGACAGACACGGACGCAGAGCTGGGTACAAGGAGACACAGACACAGACATAAACAGATGCACAGACACAGAAAAACAGACACGGACACCAACATAGGGGTTGGCGCAGACTCAGAGGCAAAGACAGAGACCCAGAGACAGACATTCAGAGACCCAGAGACAGACACTCAGAGACACAGAGACAGACACTCAGAGACCCAGAGACCCAGAGACAATTATTCAGAGACCCAGAGACAGACACTCAGAGACACAGAGACAGACACTCAGAGACACAGAGACAGACCCTCAGAGGCCCAGAGACAGACACTCAGAGACACAGAGACCTAGAGACAGAAACTCAGAGACCGAGAGACAGACAACTCAGGGGCACAAAGGCAAGGACACAGACAGATACACGTACACAGATACAGACATAGACCACGAGACAGAGACAGACACAGACGAAGAGACAGAAACTCAGTGATAAGGACACCGAGACACAGACACAGAAAAGATACCCAGACACACAAGGCAGACACAGACAAAGAGACAGAGACAGACACAGAGACATGTAGGCTACACAGACAGCGAGACAGAGGCGGACAGGGCGACAGACAGGTAGACAGGTCAGTGTTGACCATCACACAGCCTGTGAATTCATCAGGCACTTCGAGGAGGGCCGTGTGAGAGCCAAGGAATCAATAGCTATCTTCTTCTGGCTTGGAAGAGGCGGGGAAGAGGGGTTCGATCTGATGGAGTGATCGTGAGGACCCGTACTGACAACACCAGCTTGTAGGAGGGCGGGATAGACAGGGACAGAGAGATGGCAGAGAGATGGGTTGACAGGGAGGGGGGGATGGAGGGGGCGCGGGAGTGGAGGGGAGAAAGGCAGTGGAAAGGAGGGGGGGGGGGGGGGGGGGAACAAAGGGTTGACAACCGGTCGCCAAAACACATGCGGACGCGGGCGTGGGTGCGTGGGTGCGCTGGCACGCAGGCAGGTAGGCACACACACACACACACACACACACACACACACACACACGCACACACACACGCACACACACACGCAGGCACGCACACACGTACACACACACACACACACACACACACACACACACACACACACACACACACACACACGTGTGGGCAAAGTTCGTTCTGCCTTTTACTTGAATTGTGTCTCTTTTCTTTTCATTCTATATTTTTCCTCCTTCTGTTTTGTCCCCCCTCCTCTCTCTTATACTCCCTCCCTCTTCAACCTATAGCATTATCCATCGGTGCCATCGTTGCCCAGTCCTGCTTTGATCATCTGAATGGTGACAGTGCCACCATTTCAACGGTGATGACTCTCCACTCTGTGGCGGACCTGGCCAGCACGGCCACACGCACCACACACACACACACACACACACACACACACACACACACACACACACACACACACGCACACACACACACACACACACACACACACACACACACACAGAGAGAGAGGAGAGAGAGAGAGAGAGAGGAGAGAGAAGAGAGAGAGAGAGAGAGAGAGAACTGTTTGAACCTTACTGACTGATGACACTGACTGGCTTGATAGGGCGACAGAGAGGAAGTCTGGGTTAAGAGAGCTTCAGATGTGTAAAGAGAGCTTCAGATGTGTAAAGAGAGCTTCAGATGCAAGCTTCTGTTCATTGTGGACTATTGTTTCATCTTCGTCTTCGCTGACTTTGTTGGGTTTGGGATAGGTTTTTCTTCCTCCTCCTCCTCCTCCTCCGCCTCCTCCTCTCCTCCCTCTCTCTCTCTCTCTCTCTCTGAAAAGACAAAGGCCCGATGGAAAAAGTATCTTCGTGGTTATCTGTTACCTATGTAAATACAAGAATATCAATCAGTCAGTCAGTCAGGTGATCAATCAATCAATCTCTCTCTCTCTCTCTCTCTCTCTCTCTCTCTCTCGTCTCTCTCTCTCTCTCTCTCTCTCTCTCTCCTCTCCTACCAGACCAAGATAGAGAGACAGGGGGAGGGGGGAGGGGCAGGAAGGGAGGAATACCACTCGGGCAGCCGTTTCTAATTGAACCCAAGTCGGGAGATGAGAGGGGTGAGAAAATCGATCATCTTTCAATTACCTGGGGTGTGAAGGGCAACCACCCTACACTTTCCTTTCTCACCCCATCTTCCGTCGTTCCTTTCCGTCCCACCTTCTCTCTCTCTCTCTCTCTCTCTCTCTCTCTCTCTCTCTCTCTCTCTCTCTCTCTCTCTCTCTCTCTAAAAGTTGTGTCTTTGTCTTTCCTTCTGTCTGGTCTCTGCTGAAGTGCCTATATAGGAAAAAAGAGTGTTCAGTTGTTTTCTGTGTTTAGCTTCCCCTGGGCCAGTTCGTGCTTTGTTTTATAACAGTTCTCCATTTAGCTTCCCCTGGGGTGCCTTGTTTTGTGCCTTTGTCATTTCTGTGTAGGTGGGCATGGGTTGAGCTGGTGACGTCATTTGTTTGCTTTCTTTCTGTGTGCGTTCTGCTCTTTAGGGGGCAGCTTGTCTGTGTAGAGTGTCTTGACTTGTTTTTTTTTGCCTATCAGGGTCTACCTGGGGGACGTGGACAGAGTTCGTTGATTCGTTGGTGGTGGTGGTGGTTTTTTCTTCTGTTTGGTGCTCATTCGGATAATCATGTTCGGCCATTTGTCGGTTATGTGTTTGAGTGCCCTTTGGGGGTGAATGCGCTGATGGTGACTGGTTCTGTGGCTGGCTGCCTCTTGGGCTTCGTTTGGTCACCTTCTGGGGTTGTTTGTAGAAGGGCCTCTGGAGGTGAGTTGCTTCGTTTCTTGTTTCTCTCTGTTGAGCTCCCCAAGATGGCGGAGAGTTGGATGGCGGGGTTGTGGGGGATGTGTGTGTGTGTGGGGGGGGGGGGGGGGGGGGGGGGGGTAGTTGTTTGTTTAGTTTCTCATTGGCAAGGTTTTGTGATGATAGTTTTTTTTCCTGTGGTAAGGTGACCCTTGGGGCAAATCTTACCAGTAAAAGTATTTATCTGGTTGGACCAGTTAATCGAATATTAAACAAACAAACAACAAACAAACAAAAAAACCAGAACCTAAAACAATAGATGGTTTAGGTATCCTCTTTCTTTTCAACTTTCTCACGCATTTACAAAGGTGGATAGAGATCTTTGGAATTATTAGTAGTGGTACAAACAATGGAAGGCTTTGAACTCCTCTCCATCACAATGACTTGGTAAACATTTTTAAGAACCAAATCCTTCACTCCCATCATACAGGAACTACGATAACCTGTCTTAAAAATAGAACCGTGAGGGTTGCCTGCCCACAGGCTTTTCGTCCGCTGATTCGGACTCATTAGTGAGACCTGGCTGATGTGTCAGCGTCCTTCCTTCGTTTCAAAATTAAACATACCGTGTATAGTTCTGTGGTAGTCCACAAGGGCTCAAAAACAGAATCGAATGCCATTCTAAAGCAGAAATTGAGGCTGAAAGATTAAGCGAAAATAAAGCACTGAAAGGAATTGAGCAGCATTAAACACTAAAACCATGACGCAAAGAGTAATGAATGTTGGGTGAAAGTTTAAGCTATGCTTGAGGATACTGTAAAGGACACAGGGGAGGTGTCAACAGTCAGAGAGGTCAGCTTTACTGTTTAATAATCCAGGTGTAAAAGGTATGAGTGTGCCCAACGTTTGAGAACAAAGAGTTTGCAGTGGTTTAATCCCTCAAACGTGGGACAGGATCGCAGTGAGGGGTAACTTAGCTGGTAGTTCGGAATGCCAGTTAAGAGGCTGGTCACTCAGCAGACAATTTGCGCACGGCTGGTCTGGGCAGACTAGTTTAGAAGAGACAGCCATTGGATTTCAGCCACATCGGAACTGGTGTTGCTTTTGCTGAGGAGGTCTTGAGCCTCTCCTTGACCATGGCTGGTCTGGATGGCTTGGTCTGGAAGACTAAGCATAGGCCGAGGAGACAGCCATGGGAGACCGTGGGGCTGTAGTTGGTGTTGTCTTGGCTGAGGTGGACTTGGGAATT
>JADBJO010000345.1:147500-150000 GCA_016801955.1 Conus betulinus | reverse complement strand
AGTGTGGAGCAGGCGAGGTGCAGGCTGAGGAAGCTGGTAGTGCATTAGAGACTACACGCGTTGTAAGGCTGGAACAATGCTCCGGTAAATGGCTGTTTTACAGGCAGGCGGAGATCAGTTACACGGTCAGGGAGAGGTTTCCAATGTGGAGTTTGGTGGTCTCTCCCCGGGGTGGTGGGGTGGGGGGGGGGGGGGGGGGGGGGGGAAGGCAACATACAAGAAATTGTGCCAAAGGCGGGGAGAGGGTAGGGAGAGAAACTCAAGACCCCCCCCCAACCTCCACCCTCCCCCTCCCTCCATCTCTGTCCTAGAGCGGAGCCGATATGGAGGCGGAGTGACACAGGTGGTGCATTAGGCTACAAGTATTGGGAAGACGTGAACAAGGTTAAGCAAATTTACGCCTCCTCCTCCTCCCCCTCCTCCTCTTCCTTCTTCTTCTTCTTCTTCTTCTTCTTCTTCTTCTTCTTCAGACCATTAAACCGTGCTCGTTTTTTACCGCTGGAATGAAGGCTGGTCCTGCTCTGGAATGGAAGCGCCAGGTTGATGCACGATGGACCCCTGACCCCAGCACTGACAGCAACACTCAGTCAGTCAGGTGGGGGCACTCTCATGACCCAGGGCACAGTCAGAGAAGACTGCAGACACACTGTAGACAGGAGTGCAGAGAAATGTGAGAGAACAGAATTGTACAGAAACCAGGCGTAACTGGTTTTGTCCATTGTGAAAGGTGTGTGGCGTGCACACTGCCAGTCATCAACTCCAGAGGCGCCCTGTATCCAGGCCAGCTTGCACGAACTCAGGACACGTTCTGCTGCTGTCTGTCTGTGGTCTTGGTTTGGTTCCGTCGGGGTCACCGGTATCGGCAAATTCATGGGGGCTGTCGTTTGACGGACGTGGTAGCGCCCTTCGGAGAGAGAGCTCATTTATGCTGGCTCCGCGACTGAACAATTATTGTCGTCAGTCGTGGGCTTGGTTTGTGGTGTCGTGCGAATGTTGGATAGGAATCAGCGCCATTGAACACCGCCGAAGTGACTGGGCAGCATTGCAGTGTCTCTCTCGGTGGGTTGCCTCTTGATGACTTGACATTGACTGTTCCCTGTGGATTGGCGGTGCCGGAGCTGCGGCGGGCCGGGCCGAACTGTGGCTGTGGATGGGGATTCGGAATGAGCAGCGTGGGTGCAATGCCACCGTGGTGGTACAGAAGATGAGAGAGCAACAACAGCAGCAACAGAAGGTCTACTGCTTGTTTACCCTGCCAGAGCGGACACACGTGGTCAAGTGATTCCTGTCTCTTCAGTTCGGTGGTAGGAAGAGTCCCTGACAGTCGTGAGGAAGACGTTCAGCCAAGGACAGGCCGTGTGCCGTGGTTCACTCCACATTAGGCCTCCATGGTGTGCCAGGTCCATCTCCTTCAACCACTGCATCATCCTGGCTGTCCTGGCTTCCCCCTCAACCTTCCACCCGCCGCTTCCTTCTCTTCATCCCCGTTCCTGCCTGACTCTCTCTGCCTGCCCAGCTCATTTTCTTGAGGCCACACGCCACAGTTAGGATTTTGTCGTCAAACACTATACACTCCATGTAAGTGTTTTGAGGCTACCATAAATTTGAGTTAGCATTTAATGTCTTCAACTGATAATGCATTAGAAGAACAAGTCCCCATCAAAAATTTCCCTTGTTTGGGGGGCGGGGGGGGGGGGGGGGGGGGGGGGGGGATTTTCACGGATGAAATCACAAACAATCTTCAAATACATGACTTTCCCCTTAGCTGACGTCACATTTCAGGCCCCAGCACTCGCCCCCGCGACCCTATCTTTGCACCAGCTGGAGGCGCCTAAACAGTCCTGTTCCTTTGGTTTTTTAATCTGTCTGCTTGGAACCACCTGGCTTGAATCTTGATGGCCATATGACAGAAAATGAGGAGAATCAACTTTCGGACACACTGAAAAATTCTCGAGACAATCTAATTGCGCCAGTCTATAAATACTCGACTCCTGAAGCAAGGTCTTGGTGCATTAACTTGTGGTGTGCTGCCTGAGGTCTGTCTTGGCCACACCCCCTGCCTTCCCAATACTTCATTTCCTGCCCGCCTCCACCTTGGCCTGAACTGCACTCATAAATTGGCCTTGGATTCTTCCAACGTAATTAGCAGTCCTGTCCCTCCTGCCTTGCATTTCTTAACGGCTGCATTTCGGATATTGCTTCAACTGTGACTGGCGGCAGTTGAGCACAGTTCTGGACAGACCTGGTGATAAAACGGTTTTCTGAAGGACAACTCTGGAATATTTCCGGCTAAGATGTGTGAAAACTGTCTCCTGTCTGCCAGGGCCCAGCACTGGTGTCAGGCATGGAGAGGTGCATGCATTGTGAGGCATGCTTCCCCGGTGGACACAGCAGGGTGATGTTGATGCCTCCGATGAGTCATGTTTGGGTTGTGCCTAACGCTGGGTCTGGTGCCCTGCAGACTGATAAATACATGAAACCAGCAAGGAGCACGAGGAAC
>JADBJO010000345.1:132500-142500 GCA_016801955.1 Conus betulinus | reverse complement strand
ACCCCCCCCCCCCCCCCCCCCCCCCCCCCCCCCCCCCCTTCTTTGATATGTCCTCAGTTCGTTTTCTATCAGAACATGGAGAAGGTTGTGTGGGCGGGTGTGAGCTGGGTGTTGGGGAGAGAACAAAGGAGAGAGAGAGAGAGAGAGAGAGAGAGAGAGAGAGAGAGAGAGAGAGAGAACCAACGAACGAAATGTCGTTCATCGAGGAAAAGGAATGAAAACAAAAGTCAGGCTTTTTTTTTTTCATCCAGCCCTCAAAAAGAAAGAAAAATATCTGTGAATCTATGAAAGAAAACATGGTACAGAAACAGCACATCGACACATATTTGACAATGAATACATAACAACTCACAGATAATAACACAATATAGATTTATATGAAGAGAGTGTGGAAGGGTGGTAGAAGGGAAGGAGGAGAGAGAGAGAGAGAGAGAGAGAGAGAGAGAGAGAGAGAGAGAGAGAGAGAGAGAGAGAGAGAGAGAGAGAGAGATGTTTCTTCTTTTTTTCCCTCATTCAAAACAAAAACAAAAAAATTGTTCCTTTCATCCCTCTCTCCCTCCGCCCTTTTTGTTCTTCCATAGAGGGCAAGATGTAATTTAAATCTGTACCGTGCTTGTTCTTTCCCCTCATCTAAAAAGAAATCGTTCATTCTTTCTCTCTGTCAGTTCTGTCTGCCTCTCTCCACTACCTCCGTCATCCAACAGAATACATGGTCACATACATAAATAGTGCGTTCTTAACCGCGTCACAGGAATTATGCACACTAGCGCATCTTTTGACAAATAAGTTCTCGGGAAAAGACCAAAGATGACGGTAAAACCATCTGAATAATGCACAAAGTACAAGAAAGGAACAGTAAGCTAATTCTGTACACAGTTTCCAAACGTAAGTACAGAAAAGGTATAGGGAAATCTCGTCAATTATGATACAAAAATAAAACGAAAAAAACCATGCGCACATGCACCTTATTAATCAGTAAACACATGGCAATGGAAGTAGAGATGGCGGGGGAGTAGAATAGTGAGAGAGAGGAAAGAAATAAACAACAATGAAAGTGAGCTCTCCCTCTTATGGAAATAGATGAACACCTACGTACAGAGAATACAATTATGAATATTCTGATGAGGGCAAAATGTAGAAGCTAACAGCTTATCTATAACAAGTTCTCAGTTTTTGAAAAACGAGAAAAGAAAATCGAAAAAAAATCCCTGAGTCTTCCATGCAAACCGGTTTAAAAAAAAAAAAAAAAAAAAGAGACAAGAAAGAAAACATAATGTATGTAAGGGGGAAATAGTTTAAGGAGAAGAATAAGAAGACATAACTCGTCAAGAAACCCATTAAAGAAAAGGAGAATTACCGTGCCGCCAAATAAAGGCATAATTCCCCTTTCTGTCTTGTGATTTCCACCTGCAGTTATATCCCATTCTGAATCCATCTTCAAGAGTAATTTTCACGTAAGCATTCACATATTAAATGTGGTGCGTTCACACACACACACACACAAAATGTGGTGCGTTAACACACACACACACACACACACACACACACACACACACACAGAGAGAGACAGAGAGAGAGAGAGAGAGAGAGAGGAGAGAGAGAGAGAGAGAGAGAGAGAGAGAGAGAGAGAGAGAGAGAGAGATCACTTACAATGGAGCAACCACCAAGATATAACATTGTGGCTAGAATGCGACAATACAACGATACAAAAAATATTTCCCCCATGTACCTGTAGCAGGATGATTTACAAGAATACAATTTCTGTTTTTTGTTTTGTTTTGTTTTGTTTTTTTTTTTTTTAAGAAACCAGGGATCTCCTCCCCCGCATGAGTCACCCGAATACCTAAAGGAAGATAGAGATCAAGTCTGGATGGGGAACGAGTTATGTATAGTCAACGAGAAAGGTATTCCCTGCAAATCTGGCACTTTGATGTGCGGGGTTGGGTTCTCCGTGACAGTAGTTTTAGACACAAAGACATTTCAGATTGAAGGGGGAATAGTTAAGCAAAGGCGAGAGGTTCTTCATGATTGTATACACAGACACCTTTCATCAAACGGAATATCACCTTGAAACGGAAGAATATGATTTGAATTCTTCTTCATTCAGTAAGATAATCAGAAGAAGATTTTAACAAAGTGTAACGTGAGAGAACAAGTCAGTATACACGCTGCAGTGGTTGTGAGAAACTGACCAGCTCAGTCTCAACAATCTGAGGTATAACAAATAGACTGCATGCTTGCACGACAACAATCATTTCAGTCTTAGGTATAATTAATATCAGACTGTATGCATGCACGACAACAATCATTTCAGTCTTAGTAATTAGGTATACTATATGCATGCAATATCAGTCTTACTAATATATGTATGCACACAACAATCATTTCAGTCTTAGGTATAATTAATATCAGATTGTATGCATGCACGACAACAATCATTTCAGTCTTAGGTATAACAAATATCAGACTGTATGCATGCATGAATAAATTATTTTCACAGTAGGCTGATCAAATAACCATTTCATTCTCTCTAATAGATTTCTTAATCCTCCGAGATGAAGCAGAACTATAACTAAGAGAGACTATTACACCAACATAAAATCTGAATTGGAGAAGGGTTTTATGTTTATGTTCTAACCATCTATCAAGACTGTCAATATCCTGTTAGTTAGGTAGTCTGTTTCATCATCAAAACGAGGGAAGCAATTTTTTTTAAGGGGGGGGGGGGGGGGGTTGTGTTACGAGATGCTTCTTCCTTTTCTTTCTGTGGTGGTGAGCGAGTTATAGTTGGAGAATCGGGTCTTGTGGCAAATAGTTGGAGAATTGGGTCTTGTGGTAAATAGTTGCAGAATTTAGTCTTGTGGTAAATAGTGGGAAAATTTGGTCTCTTGTGGTAAATAGTGGGAATTGGGTCTTGTGGTAAATAGTGGGAATGGGGTTTGTGTAAAATAGTTGGAGAAATGGGTCTTGTGGTAAATAGTGGGAGAATCGGGTCTTGTGGTAAATGGTGGGAAAACTGGGTCTGTGGTATATAGTGGGAAATTAGGTCTTGTAAATCGTTGGAGAATTGGGTCTTGTGGTTACCAGACAGACTCACCTTGGAGGACAGGGTTTTGCGACCATATAAGCTGTTAAGCATTCTGTCTGGGTGCATGGCCTTTTTGGCGCCCCAGATTTGGCGAGAAAGGGGTGGGGTGGGGTGAGGGGGTGTAATCGATGTGATTATCCCCCTCTTGATGACAGGACAAGCGAAGATTGGCCGTCGATCGTTACGTCATCTCCTTAAGAGTGATGGCCAAGGGGGAGGGGGGGGGGGGGGGAGGAAGTCCTGTAGTGAAGCACTGGGGAACACTTGCCTGAGTTGTCGGATGAGCATGTCTGAGTAGTGAGATGAACGTGGCTGAGTAGATCTGATGAACCTGGCTGAGTAGTCTGGTGAACATGGCTGAGTAGTCTGATGAACATGGCTGAGTAGTCTGATGAACATGGCTGAGTAGTGTGATGAACGTGGCTGAGTAGTCTGATGAACATGGCTGAGTAGTCTGATGACATGGCTGAGTAATCTGATGAACATGGCTGAGTAATCTGATGAACATGGCTGAGTAATCTGATGAACATGGCTGAGTAGTCTGGTGAACATGGCTGAGTAGCTTGGTGAACATGGCTGAGTAGTCTGATGAACATGGCTGAGTAATCTGATGAACATGGCTGAGTAGTCTGGTGAACATGGCTGAGTAATTTGATGAACATGGCTGAGTAGTCTGATGAACATGGCTGAGTAGCCTGGTGGGATGGCTGAGTAATTGGATGAATGGCTGAGTAGTCTGTGATGAGTAGTCTGGTGAACAGGCTGAGTAGTCTGGTGAACATTGCGCTGAGTAGTCTGATGAACGTGGCTGAGTAGTGTGATGAGTGGCTGAAGGTTGGTGAACATAGCTGAGTAGTCTGATGAACGTTGCTGAGTAGTGAGATGAACATGCTGAGTAGTGAGATGAACATTGCTGAGTAGTGAGATGAACATTGCTGAGTAGTGAGATGAACGTTGCTGAGTAGTGAGATGAACGTTGCTGCGTAGTGCTGAATAGAGTGATGAGATGAACGTTGCTGAGTAGTGAGATGAACATTGCTGAGTAGTGAGATGAACGTTGCTGAGTAGTGAGATGAACATTGCTGAGTAGTGAGATGAACGTTGCTGAGTAGTGAGATGAACGTTGCTGAGTAGTGAGATGAACGTTGCTGAGTAGTGAGATGAACGTTGCTGAGTAGTGAGATGAACGTTGCTGAGTAGTGAGATGAACGTTGCTGAGTAGAGATGAACGTTGCTGAGTAGTGAGATGAACGTTGCTGGGTAGTGAGAGGCGCGTGGCTGAATAGAGTGATGAACGTGGCTGAGTATAGTCTGGTGAACATCGCTGAGCAGTCTGATGAACTTGGTTCAGTGTCCCACAGACTCTGGCACTGTCCAACCTGTTGATGCAGTCATGGAAAGTGACTTGTTAGACGGGGTGTGATGTGTGGGTGGGTGGGGTGGAGGGGGAATAATGGCTGTGGTTTCTTACCAGGAAATTGCAGGGAAAAGCTGAAAACCCTGTTGAGAGGTTATCTGAAAATCCCATTGACAGCTTATCTGAAAACCCTGTTTTCTGAAAACCCTGTTGAAAGTTATCTGAAAACCCTGTTGAGAAGTTATCTGAAAACCCTGATGAGAGCTTTATCTGAAAACCCTGTCATTGACAGCTTATCTGTAAACCCTGTCATCTGAAAACCCTGTTGAGAGGTTATCTGAAAACCCATTTGAGAGGTTATCTGAAAACCCATTTGAGAGGTTATCTGAAAACCCATTTGAGAGGCTATCTGGAAACCCTGATATCTGAAAACCCATTTGAGACGCTATCTGAAAACCCTGTTGAGAGGTTATCTGAAAACCCATTTGAGAGGTTATCTGAAAACCCTGTTATGTGAAACTCTATTGAGAGTTTATCTGAAAACGCTGTTATCTGAAAACCTCGTTGAGTGGTTATCTGAAAACCTTGTTGAGATGTTATCTGAAAACCCTGTTGACTGAAAACCCGGTTGAGAGTTTATCTGAAAACCCATTAGAGAGGTTATCTGAAAACCCTGTTACCTGAAAACCCATTTGAGAGGTTATCTGAAAACCCTGTTAAAACCCTGTTAGACTGAAAAGATCCATTTGAGAGGTTATCTGAAAACCCCTGTTATCTGAAAACCCATTTGAGAGGTTATCTGAAAACCCTGCTATCTGAAAACCCATTGAGAGAGGTTATCTGAAAACCCTGTTATCTGAAAACCCAGTTATCTGAAAACCCTGTTTTTTGAAACACTGTTAGCTGAAAGAATCTGAAAACCCTGTTGAGGCAGTCAGCATTGGTTGAGAGGCGGCAGGGCTGGTTGGTGGGCGGCAGTCAGCATTGGTGAGCGAGGGAGGCACACCGGTTCTGAAACAAGCAGGCACCGGTTGTGAAACAATGGAAAGGGGGGGGGGGGGGGGGGGGGCACCATCCAATGGGGGTGGGGTCGGTCGTTGGTGGGGGGAGGGGGGAGGAGGTGATGGGGAGAGTGACGTGTCAACAGGGGATGGCGGGCTGATGGAGGAAGGAGACTGGAGGGATACACGTGCTGACTCCATGACCTGGGAGGGAGAGAGGGAGTGTGCGCAATATGAGGAGGGAGGGAGTGTGTGTGCCAATATGAGGACGGAGGGGGGAGTGTGGCAATATGAGGACGGAGGGAGGGAGGTGGCAATATGAGGAGGGAGGGAGTGTGGACAATATGAGGACGGAGGGTTGTGGCAATATGTGAGGAGGAGGGAGGGAGTTTTGCAATATGAGGAGGGAGGGAGGGTGGCAATATGAGGGAGGAGGGAGTGTGGCAATATGAGGAGGGAGGGGAGTGAGTGTGGCGATATGACGAGGAGGAGGGAGTGTGGCAATATGAGGAGGAAGGGAGTGTGTGACAATATGAGGAGGGAGGGAGTTTGGCAAGATGAGGAGGGAGTGAGTGTGGAAATATGAGGATGGGAGGGAGTGTGACAATATGAGGAGGGAGGGAGTTTGGCAATGAGGAGGAGGGAGTGATGGGAGTGTGGAAATATGAGGAGGGAGGGAGTGTGGCATTATGATGAGAAAGGGAGTGTGGCAATATGAGGAGGGATGGAGTGTGGCAATATACGAGGAGGGAGGGAATATGTGGCAATGTGAGGAGGGAGTGAGTGTGGCAATATGAGGCGTTAAGGACATTGACTGCCTGAACTCTGTAGTCAGTGATGGGGAGGTAATAGGCATAAAGGGATGGCATCACGTGACTGATCCCTTACCGGTAGAATCCTACTGGTCTGATTCACAGAACGCCAGAGGCGCTGGTCAACCCTAAGCCAGTGGCAATGTCTGGAGCCTCAGTCATTGTCAAGGCAGACTGCCCAAGCAAACAGAGGGCAAACAACAGTTAGGCGATGGAGTCACAAGCCTAGGGACTCAACTCAAAGAGCTTTCAGTGTTGTTGCTGCATTCCCTGGGCATGCCAAAGTCCAGGAGGGAATTGGATGGTACTGCCCACAGCATCACCAGCAAAGCAAGAAGTCACCTCTGAGGCAGGAGGCTGGCCCGGGGAGATTCCGATGGCACTGGCACACGTCTTTGGTGAGCACAACCGCCGCGTGTCTGTTCACAAACCTCAGTGTGACGCTTGTTCAACATACGTATGTTCACTATAGGTAAACAACACACACACACACACACACACACACACACACACACACACAACACACACACACACACACACACACGCGCGCGCGCGCGCAAGCGCGCGCGCACGCACACACTCGCTCGCACGCACGCACACGCACGCACACGCACGCACGCATACACACAGTGTGACGTACATTCACACACACACACACACACACACACACACACACACACCACACACACACACACACACACCCACACACACACAACACACACACACACACACACACACACACAAGCGCCAGCAGTAATCAACGCAAGCAAGAGCACAATCACGTACGCACGTATGCACACGCAGGACCAAACAGCCATGTGAGGTTATAGTTGTGAAGTATGGAGGGTAAGCGTTGACTGGGCGACAGACTGGAGAGAGGAAGGGAAAAGGGTGTAGGGTGGGGGGGGTGGGGGGGGGTGGGGGTGGGGGTGGGGGTGCACAGACGGGAGCAAAAAGTTGCTGTCAGCATGAAGATGAAATTATTCTGGGGGTGGGGGGTGGGGGGGGGGAGAAAGGGGATTGCGGGCATGCGCGCACGTGTGTGTGTGTGTGTGTGTGTGTGTGTGTGTGTGTGTGTGTGTGGTGTGTGTGTGTGTGTGTGTGTGTGTTTGCCTGTATATGTGTGTGTGTGTGTTTGCCTGTGTATGTGTGTGGGTGTGGGTGTGGAGGGAGGGAGTTGCGTGCGTGCGTGCATGCGTGCGTGCATGCGTGTGTGTGTGTGTGTGTGTGTGTGCGTGCGTGCGTGCGTGCGTGCGTGCGTGGTGTGTGTGTGTGTGTGTGTGTGTGTGTGTGTGTGTGTGTGTGTGTGTGTGTGTGTGTGTGTGTGTGTGTGTGTGTGTGCACGCGCATGCACGTTTACATGTCTGTGTTTTGAAGAATGTGTGTCTAAAAAGTATGTAAGCATTTGTGTTTCTGTGGAGAAAAGAAAAAACCCATGAGCAGCACAAAAGAGTGTTCGTTTCCTTCGTTCGCCCTTTCACAGATCCGGCCTCTAAATCCAGGATGTCTTTCTCATCACAGAGATCGACAAGCAGATCCCTCTAAAGCGCGTATGATTCCCGTGATGCCAGGAATGTGAGAAATGGTACTTCCCAGAGAGTATGCCACCCCAAACCATTAGGGAGGACGGCGCAGGGAGAAAGGAAGAGGCTTTGTGAGAGGTTGTAAGACTCTGCCACTCTCTCTCTCTCTCTCTCTCTCTCTCTCTCTCTCTCTCTCTCCTCTCTCTCTCTCTCTCTCTCTCCCAGCTGTCTGAGGGACAGCAGATGGTATGGACAGGCTAATGATGCGGCAGATCAAAAAGATGACGTTGGAGAAGGAAGGGGAGAGCAGACGATGGAGTGATATACGAAGTTTTTGAATCGCTCTTTCCTGTCAGATCAAAGTGAAAAACTTAACTGCACATCTCTCTCTCTCTCTCTCTCTCTCTCTCTCTCTCTCTCTCTCTCTCTCTCTCTCTCTCTCTCTCTCTCTCTCTCTCTGTCTGTCTGTTCTGTCTCTCTCTCTGCAGAAAAAAGAAACCACACGTGCTGTTTCCCAGTATGTTGACAGAACGTTCAGACCATAATATGTCTTCTTCCACGATCTTTGTTGTCATTTAACGTTACCAGAGAAAGAAACAGGAGGAGGAGAGGGGGGGTGTCAGTGCCGAACTTATGTTGCTATTTGTTTTAGACAACTTTTCTTTTTTTCCTTTCCTCACAGAAATACGCACACGTGGGGGGGGTACGCATTTAGACACACACACACACACACACACACCACACACACACACACACCACACACACACACACACACACACACACACACACACCGACACACACACACACACCATCTGGAACACCATCTGTCTTCTGTCTCTCCTGTCCTCCTCCCTCTCTCTCGTCTCTCACTCTCCCCCCTCTCTTCTCTTTCTCTCCATACTCAGTCTCTCTGCCCCCCTCCCCCACTCGCATCGCAATCTCTCATCTCCCCAACTTCTCTCTCTCTCACTGACACACACTGGACACACACCCCCACAACCACACACACACACACAGGAGAGATAACCACAAGAGAGAGAGAGATAGATAGAGAGATAGAGAGAGAGAGAGAGAGAGAGAGAGAGCTTTCTGGCTCTTCTCAGATAAAGGTTTCAATCTGTTGTCCGTCCACATCTCTCTTTTGCCCCTGTTCCCCCCTCTCTGATGAGAGTCTCTGATGCTTGTGCCTCAAATGCTTTCCTGCCCCCCCCCCCCACCCTCGCCCCTTCCCTATTCGCACCCCAGCGTAGCTAGCTGACCGCTGTCCATCCCTGCCATGCCATTTTAGAGGTTTGGGGTCGTGCGTCCTTGTCTTTATCTGTGTGGGCAGTTGCAGACGTGATTCTGCACCTTTTCTATTGATTGTACTCCTAGTGTGTGTGTGTGTGTGTGTGTGTTTGTGTGTGTGTGTGTGTGTGTTTGTGTGTGTGTGTGTGTGGGTGGTGTGTGTGGTGGGTGTGGTGTGTGTGTGTGTGCGTGTGTGTGGTTGGTGTGTGCGGTGCGTGGCGTGGTAGGGCGGGTGTGCGTGTGCGTGTGTGGTGTGTGTGTGTGTGTGTTGTAGTGTTGGTGTGTGAAGGTAAAAAGGGAGGCGGTGCGTGGTGGGGCGTGGGGGAGTGCAGTGTGGTGTGTCCGTGCGTGCGTGACGTGCGTCGTGCGTGGCGTGTGTTGTGTGTGTGTGTGTGTGTGTGTGTGTGTTGTGTCTGGTGTGTGTCTGTTGTCTTGTGTCTGTGTCGTGTGTGTGGTGAAATGAAAGAATGAACGGGGGCGGGCATTCCTGGCGATCATAACGTAGGGGCTGTGTCATGATACATATGCTCGTGCTGGGGGAAATGGGGGGGAGGGGGGAGGCAAGTGGAGAGGCATGGTGTGGCTGTATGCTGCAGAACGGGGTGAATGGTGTGGAAGTTATGTACAAGATGGGGAGAGAGGGTAGATAGGGGTGGTTGTATGTATAGCAGAACGGAGTGAATGTGTGGAAAGTTATGTACCATGGATGGGGAGAGGGTAGTAGGGGGTGGTTGTATATAGCAGAACAGAACGAATGGTATGGAAGTGTTGTACAAGATGGTGGAGAGAGGGTAGGGGGTCGGAGCCGGATGGTGGCACAAGAAATGAAAAAGCAAACAAAAATAAAAAAACAATAAAACTATGTGTATAATTATATACATTAATGTTCAGCCTGTTGTTTAGCCAGTTCCCTGGGAGATGCATCTCCTACT
>JADBJO010000345.1:100000-122500 GCA_016801955.1 Conus betulinus | reverse complement strand
GTCGGATTCCTGTCTCAACTGCAAAATACTCTGATGTCCAACCACTATACAAAACACAACTACGAGTATCAGTGATTAATACTTGAAACCATCTAATAAATTCTTCCCCAAACCCATACTTTTTGAGAGCTGTTAACATAAAGTCTTTAGATATACTATCAAAAGCTTGTGTATAATCAATACTTAAAAGCAAACCAGGAATATTTTCTAGATTTAAATGATCAATAACATCATCAATTAGTCTCAATAGCGTAGCTACTCGACGTCCCTTTATATACCCAACCTGATCTTCACTTACTAAATCTCTAATTACTTGACATAAACGATTTGCCAAACATTTAGATAAAAGCTTATAATCGCTATTTGTTAACGAAATTGGTCTCCAGTTTTTTTAAAACATTTCTAGGCAGATCTTTGCCTTTGTGAATTAATGTGATGACTGCTTTTCTCTGAGAAGGAGAAAGTGTCCCTTTTTTTCAAATGCAGAGTTAAGTGATGATGTTAACAAACTTTTTATGTGACACCAAAATACTTTTAAAAAATTCTGTTGTAAGCCCATCACTCCCCGGCGAAGAACCATTTTTGAGGGCTTTAAGAGCTGTTAGTAGTTCATTCTCTGTCAGGTTGCCTTCACAGCTGTCCTTCTGAGAGTCAGAAAGCTGTGGCACTGAAACATCAGATATAAAGTTATCTACCATTTGTTCCATGTTTCCTGCTCTTACCTTTTTCCTGTACAACTTCGAATAATAGTCTCGCTGCATTTTCATTATTTCTGACTGTTGTGTAACTAATCTACCATTTTCATCACAAAGTTCTTCTATTATCTTTGAATTTGCTCTTGATTTTTCCAAGTTAAGAAATATTTTGTGTTCTTTTCCCCCTCTTCAATCCATTTCATTCTAGATCTTACCTGTGCTGCACGTGCTTTATAAGTTTCCAGTAATTCTAATTCTTGCATTAAGTGCTGTCGCTGATTTTGATAATGAATATCGTTAGGATTTTTTTTGAAATTTTAATATCTATATCGTTTAACTTACCTTGTATTTCTACTAACTTATTTCTTCTTCTGATCGATGCTTTACCTTTAGCATAAATCATTGTAAAACTCTTAATCTTCAGTTTTAGGATTTCCCATTCCGTTTGAAAATCGACGTTTTCGTCCATATGTGATACATGACCATCTATCAAACTATTCATCTGTGTGACATAGTTTAAGTCATTCAACAATGAGTTATTGAACTTCCACAGCCCAGGTCCCCTCTCAAAACTTGAGAATTTCAATTTGATGGAGCAACCTCTGTGATCTGTGAAAGGGACAGAATGAATATGGCAGTCTATTGTTTTATCAAACAAATCATCATTAGATATGAAATAATCCAATCGACGTGCAACAAAAGGAGAAGTTTTTTGCCACGTAAATTCCTTTTCATCCGGATGAAACAGTCTCCAGGTATCATACAGGTCGTGGCTTTTTATTAAATCATTAAATTTCTTTACTGTGCCCTCTGCATGTTTTTCTCCAGAGATAATATCTGAATCGTTATCTAATACGCAGTTGAAATCCCCGCCAATTAACAAGTGCTCTGTCTGAACATTAGAGATAACATCTCCCAGTTCATCAAAGAAATTATTCTTTTCATTGTCATTATTTGGAGCATATACATTCACAATGACCACTTTTTTATGCTGAACTTCTATTTCAATGGCCAAAATTCGTCTTGAATTGAACACTATCTTGTAATTATCAACCACACTGTACCGAAATAAAACAACTTGACCACAACTATGTGATGTATAACTGTTATATAATAATTCTCCTTTGCCCCATTCTTTTTTTTTTCCATTGCCCATAAACATCATCAGTAATATGTGTTTCTTGCAAACAAATGATATCGTACTTTTTCTCTTTCAAGTGTTTAAATATTGATTTTCTTTTCCAACACGAGCGCAGACCCCGTGAATTTTAATGAAAAAACGGTCAATCCGGAATCACAAGCCATAAGGAAGTCCGTAATCCAAGCCGTTTTCAAATCCAAACGCAAACCCGTAAACAAAGTCCGTGTAACGCGCGTAAGTCGTCTCCATCAGGTCCAAACCGGCATTCTCGGTGAAGATTCACCCACCATCTCCCCCACCTTTACTCTGCCCACTCGACACGGAGAGCGGTCAGGTGAGGGCCGCGAACAGGTGAGCATTTTAGCCTTTGGCCCGTCACGCCGCTGGCTAGGTGAATCCTCGTCACCTGACCTCTGTCGCTTACCACCGGTGCTGCGTGAACGCTGGTCCTTCCCACGTACACTGTATTGCCGGATAATTTTCGGCGGCGAAGATGATATCGAATCTTTGCCAGCGTCAGTTCCATCAGTCTGAGTTTCGGGAACCACATCTGTCATAGAGTCTTCAAAGACATCTTCCCCATCCTCAAACAAATTTGCCCCTACCTGCTCATCTCCTGACTGCTGGCTCTCAACCGTGAACCTGACATCTACTGTACGCTCCATCTGAGCACATACCACTTTTTCAGCGATAGGTCCACTCACCTGGGGGTCAGGGAAAGTGCCACAGGCCGGATCACCACGCTTGTGGCCACTCTGCAGGCAGTCCCTGCAAGTCACCAGATTCTGACACTGGTGTCGGTGGTGTCCTGACTGCAGGCAGTTAGAGCACACGGGGCTCCGGGACACCTTGGGCTGCTCCTTATGGTAGAGGCGAGCGGTGAAACTACCCACCTTTACAAACCTGTCCAGTGGTTCTAAAGGACAGTTAATAAACACAAAGCGTCGACCTGTAACAAAACGGGTTAGCTTTCCATCCCTGTCCCTGATCTTCTCCATTAGGAGAGAAGATCTGAGAATACATCCCAGTCTAACAAGAGCACTCTCTATATCGTCATTGGACACTGAGACTGGAAGATCTGAGATAAACAGTTTTGTAACGGGAACTTCAACACCATTGCTCCCTCCCTCTCAAAATGAATGGATTCTTGTCAAAAAGAGACACAGTACATCCATTTACAACAATCCCCTCAATCAACAGTTGAGTCCTGGCAGCTCGAGTCAAGGGGTAGATCTCCAGAGACCTTTGATGCACTGCCTGTTTCCCTTCCACACACTTTCGGCAGCCAGACAAACGTCTAAATCAGAAAAACTACCTCCACTTGAATTAATAGTATTATCAACAAAAGGTAAGTCTTTATGCTTGAAAAAAAAAAAAGGCTCCACTCGCTGTGAGACAGCCATTGTGAAAAAAAAAAAAAAAAAAAAAAAAAAAAAAAAAAAAAAAAAAAATGGGGATGGAGGGGGGGGGGGGGGGGGGGGGGGCAAAAAAAAAAACACCGAGGAAAATGGCTGAATTCGTTGGGTTGGAGTTACATTTTTACATCACAAACTGCACGTGCAAAAGGAGAAGCAAAAGGAAAAGCAAAGCACAAACCGTTTCAAGGCGTACCCAATGGAGGAAAAAAAAAAAAAAATCGGAACAAACAAAACACCAAAATACCAAAACAATGCACCAGAACTAGAAAGTCCCACCGCAAACCACCATCAAACTTCACATACTGCAAGCCTGTGTCATCAACTAGACAGCACACACTATCAAAGAGCACTGAACGCAATACTGCAAAGATAAACACAGAGCTTACAAAAACGCGTCCTCTCGACATCGAGTATCAGGACCGTTCCTATTGGGTCCAATACCATTAGGGCCCGTTCCTATTGGGCCCAATACCATCAGGGCCCGTTCCTATTGAGCCCAGCACAATCAGCCCCCCCCCCCCCCCCCCCCCCCCCCCCCGTTCCATTTGAGCCCAATCCCATCAGGGTCCGTTCCTATTGGGCCCAGCACCATAGGGCCCAATACCATCATGGCCAGTTCCTATTAGATCCAATACCGTCAGGGCCCGTTCCAATGGGGCTTAGTACGATAAGACCCCGCTCCAAAAGGGCCCAAACCTATGAAGCTCCAGTTCCAATGCTTCGATTTCTCATATGGCAGAGTTTCATCTGGGCAGATGCGCAACTCGTGCAGATCATTCACTGGTCTTTCCTATCTGATTTCAGAGACACTGATACGCGCGCGCAAATTTCCTTTCATGAGATTACACACACACCTTCCTGTCCCCCTCGTCCTCAGCTCCAAGCTGTGTTCTCAATAATGTTCCTGCCGTTGTGTTCATCACCAAGCAATCCTAGTCATAGCAGTCTTCATTCAAACAATGTTTCCTTTATGCACGTGTTGCTTCGTTCAGTCAACGCAACGTTTCATGGAACCGTAGAATAAACACAAAACTTTAGTTCGTATATCAGTGAACTCTATAGCTTCGTTTAATTGTGTGCACATTTTTGTCTTTACAAGTCGTTCAAACAAATCGGAAACATTCTCAGGTTTAATCGATTCCTTATTATTTTTTTGCCAAGAAATCAATATGAAATTCAATTGGTATATCATCAAATTCAATGCATTTGAAAACAAACAAATCATGTGTTTTTCATGTAAAGCAATCATGACGGTCGCCCTGGCATACACCGTTAATGATATACAAATCAAAAGCAGTGCAAAAATCTACGATGATTTAATATGGCTGTTCAGCATATGATCCCAAGGAGAACGATCTGTACATTGTGGCTGACTTCTCGTCTGCTTTAACGAATCTAAAATGTCGGTGGAAATATCAAGGGAAAATGTCATTCCGTTGTGCAAATCTCGAAAGTATAGTATAACAACATCATCCACAGAGATATCAGTCAAAGATTCTTCAAGCACATAAATCTAACTCTCCACAATGAAAAAAATGTAAAAGGGTGAACTTTCTGATGAATGTATGTGCACTAAGTCAGTTATTTGTCCATAATTCTGAACAGCGCTTTCGTCAATCAAAATGAAACAGACATTGAAACAAATGAGCTCAGTCCAACCTACACGCGGATCAATATTTCGTGTACTAAGAAAAAAAAGAGTCAAGCTCTTGCAGTTGCCTCCCCCTGATGAGGAAGTGTGAACGCAGTTTGACAGAAAAGATTGATTTCCAACAGAGATATGCCAGCCAGGAAAGGTCTCTCTGTACAACAGATGAAATCAAAACACCGGCAGAACACAAACTCGCCGTCTTTAAATTTTCAAAGTAAACCATTAGCATTTCAAGAAAGACACGAACAAGCTTTATTTCGGCACACAGGGGTAAAAAAAAAAAGGCTGTCATTAACATTAAAGCTGTAATTAAATCAGGTCCATTCTCATACACATTGATTACAACACCGTTCTCGTGTATGTGTTCATAAACAGCCTCACGTATGTGCTGATCTGTCCATGACACCCCGGAAGTCCATTCTGTGTCGATGTGATTGCCCGCCATGTCAGCAACGCTCTCATGCACAGCACGTGCATGGCTGTATTCGCTATGCATGAGAGATTCAGAGACAAACAGGCTTGGGGCGGTGTCTGGTTAAAATTGTTCCCTACTGAGGAAAGTCCCGGGACAATCTAATGGGGCCTATCAAGAACTTGTTTGAATACTGTCAGACGGTCAGACCTATCCAGTCCAAACCTTTTCCCCACCCTCAGGAGATGGTCCATGACAATTGTGGCTTTCTTACCCTTACCTCTTGCCTCCTTCAGTTGAACGTTAAGTTTTTGCCAAAAATCGCACACCTCGCTTATGACATATTCACGAAAGAAAAAAAAAAACTTAAGTGAAAACATGGCTTCCCTGTATTTTGGTTTCAGCTTGTGAAATTGGTACTTTGTCCTTGTATGAGGAACATGTAGAGCTAAGAAGAGTTTTGCCTTGCATTCAAGAGATGAGCACTGTCAAACTACTCCCATCCACCTTCATTGTTTGAGCGGTCAGATTCTGGAACTTACGCTCAGTCACTGTGGGGGTCTCGGTGTCACTCGTGCTTAAACCATGAAACAACAGATGGGTCCCCATGGGACGTCCCTCTATGTCATCGGTTTTCTTTTCTAGACTTTCAGGTCCGTCACAGAGATGGGAACAGACCCTTTTCAAATCATACTTCTGTCTTCATCCTTCTGTCTTCATGTCTTCATTATTCTGTTTTCATGTCTTCATCCTTCTGTCTTCATTCTTCTGTCTTCATCCCTCTGTCTTCGCAGATCTGCCAGGTCCTTTCGTTTGGCGTGACCTTATTTATGTGACATGTCTTTGAGCTGGATGTAGCTGTGCAGTTTCTGGTGGACTTTCCGTCAGCACGGCACGTCGTGTGTCAAGGTCACAGGCATAAGAGCCATCTGTCTTCTCCTCCAGTTAGCCAGCGCCTTCCTTGTACACACCTGGACACTGTGTGGGGGTTTATTTATTTATTTATTTTTTTTTTTTTGGGGGGAAGGAGGATCTGGGCTAGTTCGGACCAGCCTTCACAATGAGCCCCCCCCCCCCCCCCCCCCCCCCTTCCTCCCCCTCCACTATATCTGCCTGCCACGAGGGGGATTTCAGTTTCTCCTTTCTGTCGTGTCTCCTGAGCATTCTTTCACTGTGGTTCCTCGTGGTTCTACCCTTTAGGTCTACAGTGTGGTTCCTCATGGTTCTACCCTTTAGGTCTACAGTGTGGTTCCTCATGGTTCTACCCTTTAGGTCTACAGTGTGGTTCCTCGTGGTTCTACCCTTTAGGTCTACAGTGTGGTTCCTCGTGGTTCTCTCCTTTAGGTCTATAGTGTGTTCCTCGTGGTTCTCTCCTTTAGGTCTACAGTGTGGTTCCTCATGGTTCTACCCTTTAGGTCTACAGTGTGGTTCCTCGTGGTTCTATCCTTTAGGTCTACAGTGGGTTTTTCCTCGTGGTTCTATCCTTTAGGTCTACAGTGTGGTTCCTCGTGGTTCTACCCTTTAGGTCTACAGTGTGGTTCCTCATGGTTCTATCCTTTAGGTCTACAGTGTGGTTCCTCGTGGTTCTACCCTTTAGGTCTACAGTGTGGTTCCTCATGGTTCTACCCTTTAGGTCTACAGTGTGTGGTTCCTCATGGTTCTACCCTTTAGGTCTACAGTGTGGTTCCTCATGGTTCTACCCTTTAGGTCTACAGTGTGGTTCCTCGTGGTTCTCTCCTTTAGGTCTACAGTGTGGTTCCTCATGGTTCTACCCTTTAGGTCTACAGTGTGTTTTCTCGTGGTTCTCTCCTTTAGGTCTACAGTGTGGTTCCTCGTGGTTCTACCCTTTAGGTCTACAGTGTGGTTCCTCGTGGTTCTACCCTTTAGGTCTACAGTGTGGTTCCTCGTGGTTCTCTCCTTTAGGTCTATAGTGTGGTTCCTCGTGGTTCTCTCCTTTAGGTCTACAGTGTGGTTCCTCATGGTTCTACCCTTTAGGTCTACAGTGTGGTTCCTCGTGGTTCTATCCTTTAGGTCTACAGTGTGGTTCCTCGTGGTTCTATCCTTTAGGTCTACAGTGTGGTTCCTCGTGGTTCTACCCTTTAGGTCTACAGTGTGGTTCCTCATGGTTCTATCCTTTAGGTCTACAGTGTGGTTCCTCGTGGTTCTACCCTTTAGGTCTACAGTGTGGTTCCTCATGGTTCTCTACCCTTTAGGTCTACAGTGTGGTTCCTCATGGTTCTACCCTTTAGGTCTACAGTGTGGTTCCTCATGGTTCTACTACCCTTTAGGTCTACAGTGTGGTTTCTCGTGGTTCTCTCCTTTAGGTCTACAGTGTGGTTCCTCGTGGTTCTACCCTTTAGGTCTACAGTGTGGTTCCTCGTGTTCTACTACCCTTTAGGTCTACAGTGTGGTTCCTCGTGGTTCTGTCCTTTAGGTCTACAGTGTGGTTCCTCATGGTTCTACCCCTTTAGGTCTACAGTGTGGTTCCTCATGGTTCTCTCCTTTAGGTCTACAGTGGTTCCTCCTGGTTCTATCCTTTAGGTCTACAGTGTGGTTCCTCGTGGTTCTACCCTTTAGGTCTACAGTGTGGTTCCTCGTGGTTCTATCCTTTAGGTCTACAGTGTGGTTCCTCATGGTTCTATCCTTTAGGTCTACAGTGTGGTTCCTCGTGGCTCTATCCTTTAGTCTACAGTGTGGTTCCTCCTCGGGTTCTATCCTTTAGGTCTACAGTGTGGTTCCTCCTGATTCTATCCTTTAGGTCTACAGTGTGGTTCCTCATGGTTCTGTCCCTTTAGGTCTACAGTGTTTCCTCATGGTTCTGTCCTTTAGGTCTACAGTGTGGTTCCTCATGGTTCTGTCCTTTAGGTCTACAGTGTGGTTCGTCCTGGTTCTGTCCTTTAGGTCTACAGTGTGGTTCGTCATGGTTCTGTCCTTTAGGTCTACAGTGTGGTTCGTCATGGTTCTGTCCTTTAGGTCTACAGTGTGGTTCCTCCTGGTTCTGTCCTTTAGGTCTACAGTGTGGTTCCTCCTGGTTCTATCCTTTAGGTCTACAGTGTGGTTCCTCATGGTTCTGTCCTTTAGGTCTACAGTGTGGTTCGTCATGGTTCTGTCCTTTAGGTCTACAGTGTGGTTCCTCCTGGTTCTGTCCTTTAGGTCTACAGTGTGGTTCCTCCTGGTTCTGTCCTTTAGGTCTACAGTGTGGTTCCTCATGGTTCTGTCCTTTAGGTCTACAGTGTGGTTCCTCCTGGTTCTGTCCTTTAGGTCTACAGTGTAATTCCTCCTGGTTCTATCCTTTAGGTCTACAGTGTGGTTCGTCATGGTTCTATCCTTTAGGTCTACAGTGTGGCTCCTCCTGCTTCCAGCAGTGTGGTGCTGCAGCCTTTGAACCCACCAGAGTTGCTGTGCTGCGGCACTTCTTTCCGCTACATGTCTGTAGTCTGCTCTCTTCTGTGTGGATGAAAATCGTCTCCCAAAGAGACAGTTCGATGGCGAGTTGCTGGAAGACAACTGTTCCCATGGAGGACCAAAGAAGCGCTACAAAGACACTGAAGGCCTCACTGAAGTGCTGTAGCATTGCCCCTGCCTCCCGGGAGAAGCTGCGCAAAATCGCTCGGCCTGGCACGCTATGATCAAATCTGAGGTGAAGACGTTGGAACCAGGCTAGTGGAGACACAGGAGCAAAAACTCCAACTTCGTAAAAACAGAGAGCATGCACAACCTTTCAGCTGGGATCACCTCCAAATGCCCTGTCCCTGTCCACACACACACACACACACACACACACACACACACACACACACACACACACACACACACACACACACACACACACACACACACACACACACACACACACACACACACACACACGCACGCGCGCTCGCGCGCGAGCGCGCGCTATTGTGTAGGTTGGTCACAAACAAAGAAATCAACAAATGCAAACAAAGCACAGACGTAGAATCACTTTTTGTCACGAAAGAATTCCTCAGATGTAAGGAAGTTGAATGTTTCTCTTCATCGGGGAAAAGAGGTTGAGAACACGCAGACAGCATCACCCCCACCACTACCAGCAACAACGACAAAAAATAATAACAGCAACAACATTTTTTTTTTCTTTTCTTAACAAGATAACAAAAGCCGCCAAGGTTTTTTTTTTTTTTTTCAAAATTGAGAACGGAATGCTATTAGCTGTGAAACACAAAACCAGTCTCTTTTCCTTCCCTTCACCAACTTTTTCTTCCTTGTGTTCTCTTTCATTATTTGCCGCCGGTTTCTTTTCTAATTGTTTCCTGCCGGTTTTAATTTTCAGTCATGATTATTTTGTCGGCCATGTGTCTAGAATTCCCCAATTGCCATCTGGTTTATTGCTTGCTTGCTGTGTTGAGTTGTCTAGGTGTTAGTCACCACCTTATTCTGGGTGGGAAATCTAGGCTGCTTTCCCCTGGGACACCAGTCGCCTTTGGCACCACGCTGTTCTCTGAGGGAAGAAATGTTCTGGCAGTCCATGCAATGATCCTGTTCAAGGTTTTTCCCTTTAGGAAGGTGACGCCTGTCTTTCCAATGCAAGTAGAGCTACCTTTCATTAGTGTAAGAGTCAAGCAAATAGATCTAGAGATTTAAATTTTTGACTTGAATCGCTGGTCACAATAACAATCGGAATATTGACTGTGCAGTACAGGCGCACCATTTCACACACGTTTAAGCAGCCCCCCCCCCCCCCCCCCCCCCCCGCCCCCCCCCCCCCCCCCCCCCCCCCTGCTGACATGCTGACTGAACTGTTAAGCTGACCGGACGGGCGACATTGCTTTAGGGGGCTCTCACTAGGGGCGTCCATCAAAAGGCGTGGTCACTGTCGCTGAACGTGAGCTCTGACACAGATGACCTCCCTTACAGATTTTTTTAATATCGTCTACTTTGGCGACATTTTGTTCGTAGAAACCTTAGGCACCCATGCTTTTCGTCTATGTCCGTTTAGTGCAGTGACAGCAAAAACAACAGCAATAAACAGAAACATTCTTTTGCTCTTTCTTTCAACTGTTGTGCGCACGCACATACCACACACACACACACACACACACACACACACACACACACACACACACACACACACAAAGAGATAAGTTACCATCTATGAATAAAAACGTACCGTCACAGGGAATCACATAGCAATTTTTCCAAGCACACACACACACACACACGCACACACGCACACACACACACACACACACACACACACACACACACACACACACACACACACACACACACACACACACACACACACACACACACACACACACACACACACACACACACCAATGGTGATGTTGTCCACACGGGAATGGCTAGCATTGACACAGCCTTTGTTTGGTGTGGCAAGGAGGCCGTCCAGTCTCACTGTGTACACAGCCCTTTGTTGGTGTGTGGCCAAGGAGGCCGTCCAGTCTCACTGTGTACACAGCCTTTGTTTGGTGTGGCCAAGGAGGCCGTCCAATCAGGCCAGCATGTTGACACTGTGTACACAGCCTTTGTTTGGTGTGGCCAAGGAGGCCATCCAGTCTCACTGTGTACACAGCCTTTGTTTGGTGTGGCCAAGGAGGCCGTCCAATCAGGCCAGCATTTGACACTGTGTACACAGCCTTTGTTTGGTGTGGCCATGGAGGCCATCCAGTCTCACTGTGTACACAGCCTTTGTTTGGTGTGGCCAAGGAGGCCGTCCATCAGGCCAGCATGTTGACACTGTGTACACAGCCTTTGTTTGGTGTGGCCAAGGAGGCCGTCCAGTCTCACTGTGTACACAGCCTTTGTTTGGTGTGGCCAAGGAGGCCGTCCAGTGAGACCAGCATGTTGACACTCACTGTGTACACAGCCTCTGTTTGGTGTGGCCAAGGAGGCCGTCCAGTCAAACCAGCATGTTGACACTCACTGTCTACATAGCACAGGCTACAGACCATAGGTTCAGCATCTACTACTGATTTGCTGACGCATTTACACACAGTGTAGAACTGGCAGTAGTATTTGGCACTAAGGGACATGTTGTTAGCTTTCACTAAAGGAGTGTTAAGGCAAAACCATGAGCCTGAACTAGCCATGAAAACTATTCAATTCAAACTGAATATGAACATTAGAAACCCTACAAAAACCACGGATTGTATACCGAGAACAGATATGTTTAAAATAAGACTTCGGTATTTGGGTCAGCCTCTCTGGAAATCATTTTTGCCCTAGCATAAAAGTCATCGAAGGTCAGAATCTTACAGAGGAAATTGCTGACATATTTGCACACTCTCACCAGGTATGTAAATACTTGTGCATGCAGCTTTAATTACAAGTGCATGTCCACATGTTTGTTTATACTATACCATCACCAACATACAGTTTTCTTACTTTTTCCAAAGTGATGGCTGCTGTTTACAACTACAACTGTTCTAAAGTATTTTACTACTATTGCCTAGGCTATGTTAGTGCATGCAAGTATCACTATTCAATGATTTATAATGAACCATGTCAGTGCATGCATGTGTCACAATGTGAGTAATTTATAATGTATTATGTCAGTGTACATGGGCAAGCCAGCGCACTGCTCATATAATCATATGTACCTAGGAGTCGGGGATGGGGATAGATAATGGTGTTCCTTTCTTTAAGATATTTTTTTTTTAATGACTACCAGATTTGAACAGGTCACGCAGCTGGGAAACAAGCGCTTACTTAGAGTTTTCGACGGACGTCCGTCCGTTCGTCAGCAGTGTGTTTTGCTACTGCGTGAACTGGAGTTCATTGCACACGACCTCGGGTCGAACCCTGGTCATGTGACTGAACGAGGAGGGAGTTGTACACAGGTGGCAAGATGTGTCTGCCCCGGTCCCGGTTGAGTGTGGGGTTGTTGGTGGCAATGTGGATAGTCTCCTTCACCCCATGCTGAAACCATTCGCTGTCACGGTCGAGAACACTGATGTCCTTTTCAAACTGACATTGTTGGGCGTGCAGGTGGGCGCCTACTGAATCTCTTTTGTGTTCAGTCATGCGTTTTCAAAGGTTTCTCTGTTTCCCCCCCGACATAGTTCTCTTTTCAGTCACGACAGTCTATTTGGTAGATGACTCCAGACTTGTCCAGTTTGTCCATTTTGTCCTCGCTTTTTCTTGTTTCGTTGGTTTTGTTGTCTCACGATTTGTTTTGGTTTTTTTTTTTTACTTTTCTTCCGCTCTTCCTTCTTTGACCCCCCCCCCACACACACACACACACACACGCACGCACACATTATCAATGTATGTGTGAATCTCTCTCTCTCTCTTCTCTCTCTCTCTCTCTCTCTCTCTCTCTCTCTCTCTCTCTCTCTCTCTCTTTCTGTGTGTGTGTGTGTGTGTGTGTGTGTGTGTGTGTGTGTGTGTGTGTGTGTGTGTGTGTGTGTGCGTCAGTCAGTCTTCTCTCAGTCTGTCAGTCTGTCTGTCTCCCTGTCTCCCTCTCTCTCTCTCTCTCTCTCTCTCTCTCTCTCTCTCTCTCTCTCTCTCTCTCTCCGCGAGCTAGTTTACGACCATTCCCTAGCTGCCATCGTGTCCGTTAGGGCTGACCAGAACCGTGCTGCTGCTAACCTGGAGACTGTCTATTGTCCATTCTGCCCCACCCCCACCCCCCACCCCACCTCCCCGGCCCATAAACCTGCCATCCGCCACAGCCCACCCTTAAACACCCACCCAGACTCGGACAAATAAACGGGCATTTTACAGCTAAACGATGGTTATGTCCCTTTGACCTACAACGGCGAAGCCTTGAGAAGCCTGCCAGGAATATCTCTCTCTCTCTCTCTCTCTCTCTCGTCTCTCTCTCTCTCTCTCTCTCTCTCTCTCTCTCTCTCTCCTCTCTCTCTCTCTCTCTCTCTCTCTCTCTCTCTCTCAGTCCATAAATACACACAACACAGAAGGGCAGGCACAGAAAGGCACCGTGCCTTGTTCTCCCAGCACACGTCCCAAACCATAAGTCTCTCAGGGCCGTCGTTAACCCCGGGAGCGCTGCCCACCCCCCTCACCACGTGCACGTGCTCTGGCATCCATTCCGCTCCACCCAGCCAGGCGTCATGCCTGGCCTGCCATGGTGCCCACCTGCCCGGCACTCCGGGCATACTGAACCTCTGCCCAGCTATTCCCAGGGGAGCAGGTCTTAGGAATGGGTACTCTTTGTCTCTATGTCTGTTTCTCTGTCTCTCGTTCCCTCTGTGTCTCTTGTATCTCTCTGTCTGTCTGTGTCTCAGTCTGTCTGTTGGTCTGTTTGTGTGTCTGTCTCTGTCTGTCAGTCTCCCTCTTTTTTTTTCTCTCTCTCTCTGTCTTTGTCTGTCTGTCTGTCTCCCCCCCCCCCCCCCTCTCTCTCTCTCTCTAATATTTTTCATCTGATCTAAGATTTTACGGACGAAGGATTTTAACAAAGTGTCTGGTACGTTTTTTTTAGAAGGTGTATTTTTTTTTAATATGTGAATGGTGTTTCCTCTTTATTTCTGACTTGTTAGTTGACTTCCGTATGGTGACAGCCTTGATATGGCCCTTTGCGGTCAGCTGGGCTATAACAACACATTACCTTTCCTTACCTCTCTCTCTCTCTCTCTCTCTCTCTCTCTCTCTCTCTCTCTCTCGTCCTTGATGGCTGTGGCTGTTCAAGTTAGAGCTGAGTGATGTTGTGGCCACAAGTTGTGGGCAGTGCCGCCATAAACACCACTGTTCATTGCGGCCACGTCGTCAGCGAGGGAGAGGGGGCACTGCGCTGGCACCTGCTGTTTCTCACCATTCCTTGTGTCACGCTGCGCTCGTTAGTGATTGTTCTCCTCGCTCCCCCCCTTCCGTCTGTCTCCCTGACAGCGCCACTCACCACCCCACGCTCTCTCTCTCTTCTTGATGGTCATGTCAGCTTATATAGCTTTAAAAGGGCACTTCATACCCAACTATTGACTGAATTTTCCAGCTGAGTCTCTCTCTCTCTCTCTCTCTCTCTCTCTCTCTCTCTCTCTCTCTCTGTGGTGGTGGTCTCTTCCATCCCATTGTTCCAAAGGTGCTGCTTGTCGAGTGTAAATTTTTGTCTTTGCTTACACGATGGGGTGCCTGTTAATGATTTTTTTTTCCAGAAATGCGTGTTATAATTTTATTGTTGTGATAATGTTTATTGTATATGTTTATCTATCTACCAATAACCATTTTGTCATGGACTATATATGATGACCGCTCCCCTCCCACCCCCACCTGCTTCTCTCTCTCTCTCTCTCCTCTGTCTCTGTCTCTCTCTCTCTCTCTCTCTCTGTCTCTCTCTCTGTCTGTCTGTCTCTCTCTCTCTCTCTCTCTCTCTCTCTCTCTCTCTCTCTCTCTCTCTCCCTCTCTCTCTCTTCCAGGCATTGATTGTCTTCTGTTTTTTGTGTGTAACAATTTCCTATATAATGTTTACAGCGTTTATGTATGTTTACGTCAATTCTAGATTAGTTTGGCTGTTGTTGTTATTGTATTTTCTATATATTTCCCTTTATTGAGGGCCGGATGTAAAAAAAAAAAAAAAAAAAAGCCCTTTTGTGCTTATTTCCGCTTTTCCCCTCATTAAAAAAAGATTCGTTCGTTCGTTTGTTCTCCTGTCCCTTCCCATTTATCCCTTTGTTTTAAAGTGTGCGGCGACAGAACTTGATTAGAGGCTCGTCTAAGTCATCCAGGCCCTCTACGAACACCCCAGCAGCACAGTACTTTTCAATAGCCAGCAGGGGCAGTTCTTCCCGACCACAGTTGGAGTCAGGAAAGGGTGCCTACTATCTGCAGTCCTTTTCAACATCTTTCTTTTCTTTTTTTTTTTTTTTTTTTTCGATTTGGATCTAAATGTAATATTCAGAATCTAATAACTAACAGGCACTAATCATTAATAACTACACTACCATTTAAAGGTCACTGCACTGACAGGGGCTACCAGAACTGTGACAAAATTCAGTATATCTTCAGAAAAGCAAGACAATTCCTTTGAATCACATCATCATCATCATCAATCATCATTTAGATCTTGAATGTTTTCGCAGCAAACAAACTAAAAATCACATTCTACACTGTTATCAAACATCATAGTGATTACACCTTGCCAGCTGCTGATGTAGTGGTCATTGAACACCTCTTCACCCATCCCCCCCCCCCCACCCTTCCCTTTCCCAAAACTCCTGTTTTATTTCCCACTTGCCTACACCAGAAACAACAAAAAAATAAACAAAAAGAAAAAGAGAGCAGGGAGGGGTGGGGGAAGAAGATTGGGGGGGGGGGGGGGCGGGGGGACATGTTTTACATACCAATGTGGAGTACCAGTGTACTTTATTCATGGTTCATTGACCGTTGCTGAATTATGTGAGTGTGTGTGTCAGTCAGCCACATCTGTATGTTTACGCTGTTTATTGCCCAGTTGACCTGAAGGGCCACAGCAGGGCTGAAAGTACGTTAAAATCCAATGCAAGTGCCTACGGCATGGAGGTCAGCACAGAGAAGTCAAAGGTCATGGTCAACAGCACGACCAACAGCAGTGCCAACATAACATGAATGGTGAGCCCCTGGAAGAAGTGACCAGCTTCAGGTACTTGGGAGCAACCCTGTCCAAAGATGGCACCTGCACATCAGAAATCCGAATCAGGATCAACTCCGCATCAGCAGCGATGGCCAGACTGAACAGAGTGTGTAATAGCAACATCAAATTCCACACAAAATTCCGGCTCTACAATTTACTAGTGGTCTCGATCCTCTTATACGGTTGCGAGACATGGACACTGATGACCCAAACAGAAAGAAGAATCCAGGCGTTTGAGACCAGGTGCCTGAGGGAACTACTCCGCATCTCCTACAAAGAACACAAGACCAATGATTATGTGTGCGGAACCTGGTCACTAACCTAGTTGAGCCCCACGGACCACTTCTGGCAACCGTCAAACGACGGAAGATGGCATGGTTTGGCCACGTCATTCGTCACAACACCCTCTCCAAAACCATCCTTCAAGCTACCGTTGAAGGAGAGCGCAGACGAGGACGGCAGAGAAAGAGCTGGTCCGACAAGATAAAGGACTGGACTGGACCAAATGACCATGCCAGATCTCCTCAAGACAGCCACCAAACAGAAGAGCCTGGAGAGAAACGGCGGCTGCCTCATCACGTCACCCCCCTCCCCACCCACCCCCCCCCCCCCCCCACCCCACCCCCCCAGCGGTCAGGGGAATGACTGATTGGCGACAGAAATTGAGATCTACCGTGAGGAGTGATGAGCCATTGTGGAGTACTGACCATAAGCACTGTTCTTATAATGCCCGTCCACTCATCCCTTTCTACTTTCAGTTCTGCTTTTGTTCACGTCTGCCTTTCTTTCTATCTTCCTGTTTTTCTGTCTGTCTTTCCATTTGTCTTCCTTGTTTCTGGTTTTTTTTTTTGGTTTTGTTTTGTTTCGTGTTGTTGTTGTTTTTTTCTTCCCTCGCTTCCTTACGTCTTCGTCGTTTTTTTTTTTTTCTTCCTTTCTTTCTTTCTTCTTCTTTCTTTCATTTCTTTCTTCATGCTTCCTTGTCGTTTTCTTTCTATTTTGTTTGGTTTCTTTTTAAGTCTTTCAATTACTTCTTTCGTTTGGTTATTCCGTTGTTTGTCTTTCTTTGTCTTGCTTATCTTCTTTTTTGCTTGCTTGTTAAGTCTGGAATGGCTTTGTTTCGTTTCGATTTTTTTTTTTTCTTTTCTAGTTTTTTCAGTATTTTTCTTTTGCTTTTTTCCTTTCTTTATCTCAAGCTCATGTTCTCTGTTTCTTTTCCTTTTCCCACTTTTTTCTCTCGATCCATGTTTTATTTCTCTTTGCTTTCTTTTGCTCATTCATTTCTCTAGTTCCCTTGTTTACTCTGTTCTTTCTTTCTTTATTTATTAATGAATTAATCTGCTTATTTGTTTTTGTCTCTTTCCCCCTCGTTCATGTTCTATTGTTTTTCTTTACTTACTCTCTTTTGTTTTTAACTATTTATGTCATTCTTTCTTTCGTTTTTTTTCATTCTATCTTTTTTGTGTTTCTCTCTCTCTCTCTCTCTCTCTCTCTCTCTCCTCTCTCTCTCTCTCTCTCTCTCTTTTTTCTCTCTGTGTGTGTGTGTGTGTGTGTGTGTGTGTGTGTGTGTGTGTGTTCCTTTCAATGTTTCATTTATTATTTTTTTCATTTGTTTTGTTTTTAATTCCTGTTCATAATCCCTTTTACTTATTATTTCACCTCCAGTCATCCTTTTGTTCTATTTATCATCCATTTCTTCTGCTCGTTCTTTCTTTTCTTGTTTCCTTCTTTCTTCCTTTTTGCGTTTCTTTCTTCCATTGCTTCATTCTGTCTTTGTTTCATATATTCCCATTCCTTCAGTTGTACTATAAACTATATATACTATAAATACATCACGCGCGTATCCATTGAATGAATGATTAGAGAATCCACCTGTGACGATATACTGTACATACATCACAAGTCCATCCAATCATGATTTATTGTGCATACATCACGGAGTCCATTTAATGCTGATGTACAGTACATACATGATGACATACTGTATACATATGATAGGATTCATCTAATGACATACTGTATACATGTGATGGGTTTCATTTGATAACATACTGTTTACATATGACAGGGTTCGTGTAATGACATACTGTATACGTATGATAGGGTTCATTTGATAACATACTGTTTACATATGACAGGGTTTCGTGTAATGACATACTGTATACGTATGATAGGGTTCATTTGATAACATACTGTTTACATATGACAGGGTTCGTGTAATGACATACTGTATACGTATGATAGGGGTTCATTTGATAACATACTGTTTACATATGACAGGGTTCGTGTAATGACATACTGTATACGTATGATAGGGTTCATTTGATAACATACGGTTTACATATGACAGGGTTCGTGTAATAATGACATATTGTATACACATGAAAGGGTTCATCTAATGATGACATACTGCATACATATGACAGGTTTATCTAATGGTGACATACTGTATGCGTATGATAGGGTTCATCTAATGATAACAAACTGTATACATATCACAGGGTTCATTTAGTGATGACATACTGTATACACATGTCAGGGTTTATTTAATGATGACATACCGTATACATATGACGGTGTTCATGTAATGATGGCATACTGTCTACATATGACAGGGCTCATCTAATGATGACAAACTGTATACATATCAAGCGTTCATCTGATAACATACTGTATACATATGGCAGGGTTCATCTAATGATATACTGCATACGTTTGATAGGGTTCATCTGATGATGACATACTGTATACATATGACAAGGTTCATCTAATGATGACATACTTTACACATATGAAGCGTTCATCTGATATATACTGTTTACATATGACAGGGTTCATCCAATGATAACATACTGTATACAGATGAAGTGTTCATCTGATGACATATTGTATACATATGACAGGGTTGATCAATGACGGCATACAGCATACATATGACAGGGTTCATCTGATGATGACATACTGTACTTATGGCAGGGTTCATCTAATGATGACATACTTTACACATATGAAGCGTTCAGGGATTGAAACTGTTTACATATGACAGGGTTCATCTAATGATAACATACTGTATACAGATGAATGTTCATCTGATGACATAATGTTCTTTTCATATGACAGGGTTGATCTAATGATGACATACAGCATACATACGACAGGGTTCATCAAATGATGACATGCTGTACTTTCAGTTTGTTCATGTGTTCGTTTTATATTTAGATTCAGGGTTTAAATGGCTTCAGTCTGTAATATGTACAGTACAGGAATCTGACATAATTTCTTTTCATCTCTCTTCACTTGTAACAGAAAGCTTTATATACTATTTGCATATGGCTTCTTGGGACAAGCATTGTTGTTGTTGTTGTTGTTGTTGTTGTTGTTGTTGGCGTACCCTGACTAAAAGACTCCAGGGACCATCCAAACAGCGGAAGTACTTGAACACTATGGTACAAATGCATCAGCTGGGGATGAAACATTACGTGTGTGTCCGTTTTTGATTACCCCGCCACGTGGGCAGCCACACTCCGACTTCGGGGGATTTTGGAGACTGATAATGTTATGCTAGGAGCTTGTCACGATTGAAGACAATCCAGTATAACTATGCAGAGCATAATAACAACATTTTGATGTAGCCTTGGTGTTCTAGCCTATGTCAATTGGCCTGACACAGCCTTAAGCCAAGGCAGACATTGATGGGTTTTTATCATTTGATAATTCATTTGTTCGTTTTTCTTTCGTTCGTGCATTGATTCATTTCATTCGTTCGTAGCGTTGTGACAAACTGTTTTTTCTCTGTCTCTCAGTCTGTTAATCTGCTTTGTTTAACGTCGTCTGAAAAGTGTGTGGAACGTAGGGAAAAAAGTCATCTGTAAAGAATTGATCACAGCCGTCCTCAAAGTGCCTTCAACTGTGCGGTCCAATGCTACCCACTAAAAGATTTTTTTTTCCACAATGTTCTCCATCCTCTCCTACAGCCCCGACCCCACCCTGCTGTTGTCTGCCGAAACATCTGGGGTTAGTCGTTGCTGACGTAAGATTGAAGGTCATTGTGCTGAAGGTCACGGGATCCTGACCTTTGACTGACAACACAAGGTGTGACAGGTCAATATGGCGTGTCTTCTGATAGCTCAATGAAGACAGGGAATCGATCGCTGTTGGTGAGATGAAGGTCGCCAGCACACAAAGGGGGGAGGGTGGGGGACGGGGGAGGAGGGAGGGTGGTGGCGGACGGAGTAGATGCACGGGTGGGAGCTACTGAAGACAAGAAACAGATCGACTGTTTCCTAAAGTCAAGAAACAGATCGACTGTTTCCTAAAGTCAAGAAACAGATCGACTGTTTCCTAAGATGAACAGTCGGGAGGACCGAGGGAGGCTTGTGGGGGGCAGGAGAAGGGAGCGGAGGACGGGGGAGGGGGGGGGGGGGGCTATTATGGAAAAGTAGTGCAGTGCATCTCCACTTAGTGACAACAAAGTTGGAGAGAGAGAGAGACAGAGACACAGAGAGAGAGACAGACAGACAGAGACAGACAGACAGACAGACAGACAGACAGACAGAGAGAGAGAGTGTGTGTGTGTGTGTGTGTGTGTGTGTGTGTGTGTGTGTGTATGTGATCGATAATCTTTATTCCAAAAGGTATATAAGCAAGGAGGAGGCGAGAAAGATGAGAGAGGAGAGAGAGAGAGAGAGAGAAAGGAGAGGAGACAGAGAGAGAGAGAGAGAGAGAGAGAGAGAGAGAGAGAGAGAGAGAGAGAGAGACAGAGACAGAGAGAGAGAGAGAGAGAGAGAGAGAGAGAGAGAGAGAGAAAGAGGGTAGAGTGATAATCTTTATTCCAAAGGGTAATACATAAGCAAGGAGAGAGAGAGAGAGAGAGAGAGAGAGAGAGAGAGAGAGAGAGAGAGAGAGAGAGAGAGAGAGGAGAGAGAGAGAGAGAGAGAGAGAGAGAGAGAGAGAGAGAGAGAGAGAGAGACTCTTGTGTCCTTCAAGTCGTCCGAGAAGAAGAAAAACGTTTTTTTTAAAAAAAACGTCTAGCGACACATTTTAATCATGTTGTGTGCATCTCTGTATTTGTTTTCGCATGAATTACATGTTCAGTCCTCCTGGGCGCTCACGTCTTGCAGCCTGCATCAACATTCAATCTGATTTGCAAACCAGGAGACAGAGGTGTGCTTTGTCTTTTCTCTGATCTTTTTTTCTTATTTTGAGCAAACCCCAATCACGTTTCACCCCATTTCTTGGGCTGGTGCCTAATTGCGAAGGTTCCCTTCCCACAGTTCTAACAATCACATGTACCACGGGGCCGGAATACCTCAGTTGGTAGAGCGCCGGACTCATAATCTTGGTGATCCTGGGGTTGCAGGTTCGAATCTCCGCCGGGCCGTTTCGGTACAGGGGGATTTCCCCCTCGGAGTTAACATTGGTTCCGACTCCATTTCCATACAGTCCTTCGAATGAAACTATAAATCGAAAAGTCCCGTGTGTGAACGCACGCATACATCTTGCACACACGTAAAATCCCATCACCAAGTTTCGGAAGAGAAGGCCAGTTCGGCCGTTGGTATGGATGACGCGTTACACATAGCATGCACCCTGCGTGAGAAACGGAAAAAATGAAGAAAGTAAGGAAATGAGTGAATGATATTGAACAATATTGACTGGATGACACGGGAAACGACTGAATGAAGCGCCAGCTGGCAGCTCTTCAGTCGGCACTACCCAGGTGGGAAGCCCGTTGTGTAAACGAGTGTGGATTGTAAAGCGCTTAGAGCTTGGTCTCTCACCAAGGATAGGCGCTATGTAAGTATTCGTAATAATAATAATGATGATAATACCACGTTGCCTCAGTGCTAACAGACGGGAAGAATCCTGCGGTTCCAGCTGTGTGTTTGGCACCACTGGGGATTGTCTGCGACCTGAGGCTGGGGGCACCATGTCGGATGGCATAGCAAGGAGGGCACACTGCATGCCACATGATTAAGGACGCGTGATCGAGTCAGCCGTGGACGTGACTTGAAATGACCCCATGTACCAGGAAGAGTGCGCGCGCGCGCGCGCGCGCGCGCGCGCGTGTGTGTGTGTGTGTGTATGTGTGTGTGTGAGTGTGAGTGTGTGTGTGTGTGTGTGTGTGTGTGTGTGTGTGTGTGTGTGTGTGTGTGTGTGTGTGTGTGTTGTGTGTGTGTGTGTGTGTGTGTGTGTGGGAGTGTGGGAGTGTGTGTGTGTGTGTGTGTGTGGGTGTGTGTGTGTGTGGTGTGTGTGGTGTGTGTGTGTGTGTGTGTGTGTGTGTTGGGGTGAGGGAGAACTGGGGATGGGGCAGGGGGGAGGGTGGGCGGGAGCGGCAGCCCTCAGGCCATTAGACCTGTGCACTGCTGGTTTATCCTTTGTCCATGTCCTCTTTCCCATTTTGCTCAACACCATGTGTGTGTGTGTGTGTGTGTAAGTGTGTGTGTGTGTGTGTGTGTAAGTGTGTGTGTGTGTGTGTGTGTGTGTGTGTGTGTGTGTGCGTGCGCGCGCGCGTGCGCGCGCGCGCGCGTGCGTGCGTGCGTGCGTGCGTGCGTGCGTGCGTGCGTGCATGCGTGCGTGCGTGCGTGCGTGCGGTGTGTGTGTGTGTGTGTGTGTGTGTGTG
>JADBJO010000345.1:92500-95000 GCA_016801955.1 Conus betulinus | reverse complement strand
GTCTTGTCTTGTCTTCTCTCTCTCTCTCTCTCTCTCTCTCTCTCTCTCTCTCTCTCTCTCTCTCTCTCTCTCTCTCTCTTGATTTAGTTTATCGTGATCTTGGGCAATATCCAGTGTATGTTAATTCGCTTTTGCTTTGTATTAAGTACTGGCTGAAAATAACTAGAATGGAAGAAAAATCAAAATACATCCTAAAGGTTATACGATATTGCGAAATCTGAATTGTAATGACAAGAAGACACGGGCTACCAATGTTCGCCAGTGCTTAGCTTCATAGGGTTTGGGACACCAGGGAGTTGAAAATCTCTTAGGGTTTTCAAACATGTTTTAAACAAAGAATGATGACTGCAGATGGCAGGACTGGCATGATTATATAACTATAGTAGGGACAGATTTGAGCGATACAGACTCTTTAAACAACGCATATGATAGAACCAGACATTAACTTGCATATGAATAGGTATGTTAAGAGTGCACTGAGTAAGTTTCGATTTGATGCTTCTGACATTGCGTTGTCATTGTTTCAAGAAAAATGAAAAGAACATGCCGCTTATCCATTTTGTTTGATGAACATGCCGCTTATCCATTTTCTTTTTGCTTGTCTGCTTTTCATGGCCTTAGAGTAAAATTTATACAGCCAAAGTATTGTTCTGAACCCTGTAACTTTAGTTTACTCCAAGCATCAAGAAATGAAAACGTTCTCTCGTATGGCATATTCTTATTATTATAGATAGAAACAGAGATATACAAGGTGTGGTGTGCATGTATGTGTACACACGCGCACACACACCACACACACACACACACACACACACACACACACACACACACACACCACACACACATACAACACATGTGTGTGTGTGTGGTGTGTGTGTGTGTGTGTTGTGTGTGTGTGTGTGTGGGGTGATTGTGTGTGTGTGTGGTGTGTGTGTGTGTGTGGTGTGAGTGCTGTGTCTTTCATGTTTAGGTTCACATTGGTATTACTGAAGGTGATCATGCTTTTTTGCTTTGCATTGTCTTTCATGATGATATTCCCATTGCATGTATTGCAGGTATCATTACCTTCAGTATCGGGTTCTAGTCTTACCGGAGTAAATGCCCGTATTTGTATTGTATTCTCTCTCTCTCTCTCTCTCTCTCTCTCTCTCTCTCCTGTCTCTCTCTTCTCTCTCTCATCTCTGTTTCCATGTCAGGCAGCTCCTTGGATGCTATATGGGCCATGGCTACCAGCGGAAGGAATCTCCATTTGTTGCTGTCCGTCAGAGTCTCTGTGCTCTGAACCACTGATGGGCCATGTGGGGAGCCTTTGCCCTGGTCCAGGCTTCGCTCATACTGAAGGGTGCGCGTCAAGCTGCGTTGCATATGCTTGTGCGGTGCTCATTCTGTCTTCATTCACCGCCAACCCGCTAACTGTCCGTCCATGACTAGCGCCCATTGGCAAAGTCTTCGGTGAACCATAAACCTCTTGAATACATCGGCTCAACATTAAAACCTACTCCCATTTGATGAAATCGCTCATCATCCCCACTCCCACTCTGTCTACCATCCCTTTTCTCCTCTCCTTCCTACCATTCTTTCTTCCCCACCCTCCTCTGACCTCTCCCTCTCTCTCTCTCTCTCTCTCTCTCTCTCTCTCTCGCTCTCTCTCTCTCTCTCTCGGGTACGTCTTGCTCCCCCCTTTGTTTAGTTTGCTTACAAGTTGTCGTATGTTTCACCATCCCCCATTATCATTAGTACTTTTTGGCATGAATAGTTTGCTCCTTTCATTGTTAGATGAATTGATGATGTATTAAAGTAATATGTGGTATGTTGAAATTGTCAGTGATGAATGATCATGTGTTTGAAATGAAGTGTGGGATGTAGGACAAGACCAGATTTGTAAAAACTAGGCTTTTTGACTAAACTCTCCCATCCTGGTTTGTGTATTTAAATCATCAAACAACCAATCAATCAAATCAATTTTTGCCCCTAAGCCTGCCCACTCTCTTTGTTTCATCCACCTCTCCCCTCCTCGATATACCTGACATTCGCCCCCCCTTGTCACACTTAGAAAGTGTAGTGTGTGTGTGTTGTTGTGTGTGTGTTGTGTGTTGTTGTGTGTGTCTGGTGGTTGTGATGTGTTTGTGTGTTGGTTTGCTGTGTGCGTATGTGTTTGGATGGGGTCGTTGAGAGAACGAAGAGAGAGGGAGAGAGGGAAGGAGGATGAGAGAGGGGGGAGAGGAGATGGAGATGTGGAGGCGGAGGGGGAGGGGACGCGATGTGGATGTGGGGGGGGAGGAATGAGAGGAGAGGTGGGAGGCCTGACGAGAACGGAGGTTGAAGGGAGGAGGGAGGAGGACGAGGGGGAGAGAAGAGAGAGGAGACGAGGATTTTTGTTTTTTTTTTTTTCTCTTTTTGTTGAGAGAGGTGGTTTTTTGTTTTTTTTTTTGGACGAGCGGAGAGAGATGGAGAGAGAGGGAGGGAGGGGGCGGAGGGGAAAGGAGAAGGACGTAGGGCG
>JADBJO010000345.1:85000-87500 GCA_016801955.1 Conus betulinus | reverse complement strand
ACAGGGCTTGTGAGCAGTGGGAAGAGGACAACAGTATCCTGTTGCTGCAAGAAGAACAGGGCTTGTGAGCAGTGGGAAGAGGACAACAGTATCCTGTTGCTGCAAGAGGAACAGGGCTTGCTGAGGCAGTGGAAGAGGGACAACAGTATCCTGTTGCTGCAAGAACAGGGGCTTGTGGGCAGTGGGAAGAGGACAACAGTATCCTGTTGCTGCAAGAAGGACAGGGCTTGTGAGCAGTGGGAAGAGGACAACAGTATCCTGTTGCTGCAAGAAGAACAGGGGCTTGTGAGCAGTGGGAAGAGGACAAACACAGCAAGATCCTGTTGCTGCAAGAAGAACAGGTATCTTGTGGGCAGTGGGAAGAGGACAACAGTACAACAGTATCCTGTTGCTGCAAGAAGAACAGGGCTTGTGAGCAGTGGGAAGAGGACAACAGTATCCTGTTGCTGCAAGAAAGAACAACAGGGCTTGAAGGACAGGGCTTGGGCAGTGGGAAGAGGACAACAGTATCCTGTTGCTGCAAGAAGACAGGGCTTGTGGGCAGTGGGAAGAGGACAACAGTATCCTGTTGCTGCAAGAAGAACAGGGCTTGTGGGCAGTGGGAAGAGGACAACAGTATCCTGTTGCTGCAAGAAGAACAGGGCTTGTGGGCAGTGGGAAGAGGACAACAGTATCCTGTTGCTGCAAGAAGAACAGGGCTTGTGGGCAGTGGGAAGAGGACAACAGTATCCTGTTGCTGCAAGAAGGGCTTGTGGCAGGGAGGACACAGTTGGGGGACAGTGGGAAGAGGACAACAGTATCCTGTTGCTGCAGGAAGAACAGGGCTTGTGGGCAGTGGGAAGAGGACAACAGTATCCTGTTGCTGCAAGAAGAACAGGGCTTGTGGGCAGTGGGAAGAGGACAACAGTATCCTGTTGCTGCAAGAAGAAGGACAGGGCTTGGGGGCAGTGGGAAGAGGACAACAGTATCCTGTTGGCTGCAAGAAGGACAGGGCTTGTGAGCAGTGGGAAAGAACGGACAAGAGCGTCCTGTTGCTGCAAGAAGAACAGGGTTTCTTGTTTTCAGTGGGACGAGCCCACAGCGTCGCTGTTGCTGCAGGAAGGACAGGGCTTGTACAGTGGGAAGAGGACAGGAGACCCAGAGGAAGAGAGAGAGAGAAGAGGGGAAGCTTGTGGGGAAGAGGACGTATGTACAGGCAGTGGGCGAGAGAAGAGGAAGACGAGAGAGGAGACGGGGGGAGAGTGGGGAAGAGAGGGGGGCAGGAGACAGGGAGAGGTGACAGAAGAAAGACAGACAGACACACTGATTTTTTTATCGTCTGTTTAGCCGTTCAAGCGCTTTAGTCAAAGGGGATAACAATTTCATTCACCAAGAGCAAAAAGAAGGCATTCAAAACAAATTTCATGTGCACACCCCCCTCCCCCCCCCCTACACGTCCCTACACCCCCCCCCCCTCCCTGCCTGTGTCCTCCTCCTCTCCTACCGCCCCACATTACTCCAACACACTCCTCGACTACTCCCCCCCCCCACCTCCTCTAGCCCTACTCCCAGCCCCCCCCACCACCACACACACACACACCACACACACACACACACACACACACAGTATTAGATCATTCTGAATCCTTCACAGAGAGAGAGGGGGGGGAACAAGAGAGAAAGAGAGAGAGAGAGAGAGAGAGAGAGAGAGAGAGAGAGAGAGGATAGATAGAGAGCGGAGAGACAGACAAACAGACAGACCGAGACTCAAAAACAGACAGGCAGAGGAGAGGGAGAGAAGTAAGATAGACAGACAGAGACAGAGGCAAGCAGCACACACAGACAGACACACAGATGATGAGAGAGAGAGAGGGGGAGACAGACAGACCGACAGACAGAGACAGACAACACAGAGAGACAGGCAGGCAGAGGAGAGAGAGAGAGAGAGGTGGAGAGAGACAGACAGAGAGACAGAGACAGACAGACAGACAGACAGGCAGACAAAGACAGAAGCAGACAGACACACAGATGAGAGAGACAGAGAGAGGGGGGGGGGAGACAGACAGAGACAGACAGGACAGGCAGATGAGAGAGCAGAGAGGTGGAGGGAAGGAGTGAGAGAGAGAGAGAGAGAGCGAGAGAGAGACAGACAGACAGATGAGAGACAGAGAAAGAAGGAGAGATAGAGAGACAGACAAACAGACAGAGAGAGAGAGAGAGACAGACAGACAGACAGACAAACACAGAGAGGCAGAGGAGAGAGACAGACAGACAGACAGACAGACTGACAGACAGACAGACAGACAGAGACAGAGAGAGAGACAGACACAGACAGACAGACAGAGAGCTTCCATGTGAATCAGTCGCTGTACAACTCGCTGAGCTGCTTCTGGGCTAATGCCTTTTTAACAAAGAGATGACGATGAAGAAATGTGGGTAGGAAGGAGTGGGGGAGGGGGGGGGAGAAATTACGGAGAATCTCTCTCTCTCTATCTCTCTCTCTCTCTCTCTCTCTCTATCG
>JADBJO010000345.1:75000-80000 GCA_016801955.1 Conus betulinus | reverse complement strand
TCTCACTCAATGTTGTCCCATTGTTGGGTGTCAGATGTCTCACTGCATGTTGTCCCATTGGTGGGTGTCAGGTGTCACTGCATGTTGTCCCATTGGTTGGGTGTCAGGTGTCTGACTGCATGTTGTCCCATTGGTGGGTGTCAGAGGTGTCTCACTGCATGTTGTCCCATGTTGGGTGTCAGATGTCTTACTGCATGTTGTCCCATTGTTGGGTGTCAGGTGTCTCACTGCATGTTGTCCCATTGTTGGGTGTCAGTGTCTCACTCAATGTTGTCCCATCCATTCCTTCATTCACCCGCGAGTTGTCCTCCTCTCATAAGGCCCCCATCTCCGATACTTCCTTCCATCTTCCCCCACCCTTCCACCTGACCCTCTCCCTATCTCCTAAGGCTCCCATCTACAACTCTCCATCTCACTTCTTTCACCTGTATTCAACACTAAACTTAGGCTGGGGGGGGGGGGGGGGAGTTGGGCTGGTGGTGGTGGTTCAAACGTAAGTGGAGGCGTTATTGCATTCTTAATTATTGTCTGGACTATTATCGCCTCACAGGCAGAGAAAGAGATAGACAAAGAGGAGGACAGGGGCGCGCGCGCGCGCGCGCACACACACACACACACACACACACACACACACACACACACGCCACACACACACACAACACCAAACGTACATGCACACACACACACACACACACACACACACACACACACACACACACACACACACACACAATTATTCTCTGGACGCGCGCGCGCGCAAAGACACATACACACACACACACACACACACACACACACACACACACACACACACACACACACACACACACACACACACATACACACACACACACACACACACACACACACACACACACACACACACACACCGCGCGCGTAGAGAGAGACAGACAGACAGACAGAGATAGTGATAATGTGACTTTTTAAGGTTTGTTCGTTGAGGAAGGGGGGGGGGGGTCAATTTTTTATCCAACATGGAGGAGGACACGAAAAGAAAGGAAAAAAAGACATGAAACAAAAAATAGAAAGAACAAAGAGTCTCAGCGCGAAGACATTAGCATTGTAAAGACGAATTCAAAGGAGGAAAAACACGATGCAAGAGGAGAACGACCACGAAAAGAATGAGGAGGAAAGGAAATATAAAGAGACGAAGAAAGAGTAAAATGGAGCAATGTGTTCACAAATACTCTCTCTCTCTCTCTCTCTCTCTCTCTCTCTCTCTCTCTCTCTCTCTCTCTCTCTCTCTCTCTCTCTCTCTCTCTATCTTAACACATACACACACGCGCGCGCGCGCTAATCAGGGAAAAGGTGAAGACAAGACTGAAGGAAAAGAAAAAGACGGAGAGAGTGAGGCAAAATCAGAGACAGATTGATGGATAGACAGATAGATAAATGGATGGACAAAGAGACACAGAGAGTGAGATGTATAGGCAGGCAGACAGACAAAGAAACAAAGGTACTGTCAGGCAGACAAAGTATAGGAAGACAGAAACGAAACAAACGAAACGAAAAGAAATGCTATGCCCCCAGGGTAGCGAGCAGGCAAAGACAGATATACAGACAGGCAGACAGACAAAGAGACAGACACACAGACAGGTAGACAGACAAAGAGACAGACACACAGACAGGTAGACAGACAAAGGGACACATACACAAAGGGGCAGGTAGGCAGGTAGAGAGACAGATAGACAGACAAGTAGACAGACATACAGACGGATACACAGACAGACAGACAGAGAAAGAGATAGATTTACAAGGCAGGTAGGCAGAAAAAAGAGAGACAGATATACCGGCCGGCATACAAACAAAGAAACAAATACACATGCAAGCTAACTAAAAGATATATATATATATATATATGTGAGAGTGTGAGTGTGAGAGATATAGATAGAGGAGAGAGAGACAGAGACTCACCTCACACATACGGGCCTACGTGACAGACGTGGAAGAGATCGAAATAAGTGCAGACACTTACAGAGAGATAGAGACTGGTATAGTCATACAGAGAGAGATAAAGACACATATAAACACGTAGACAGAAACACATGCAGACAAGGAGAGAAGACAGAGACAGAGGAAAGTGCAGACACACAGAGACAAGTACAAAGACGCAGCTAGAGACAACTGAGAGACGCACAGAGAGAAGTGAAAGCACGTAAATAGAGGCAAAGGTAAGTACTGACTGAGACTGAGACTGAGGCTGAGACTAAGTATAGACTTGCATACAGACAGACAGAAGAACAAGTGCACTTATATGCAAACAAATACAGAGAAATATAGAGAGAGAGAAGCACGCACGTACGCACGCATGCACGAATGCACGACCGCACGACACGCACGTACACGTACGCAAGAACGCACGCACGCACGCACGCACGCACGCACGCACACACGCACGCACACACACACACACACACACACACACACACACACACACACACACACACACACACACACACACACACATAAAGAAGAACAAGTGCACTGATATGCAAACAAATACAGAGAAATAGAGAGAGAGAGAAGCACGCACGTACGCATTCACGACGCGCACGACCGCACGCACGCACGTACACGTACGCAAGAACGCACGCACGCACCACGGGTGCACGGTCCACGGACACACACACACACCACACACACACACACACACACACACACACACACACACACACACACACACACACACACGCTAAAGGAATCCACACATGGGAAAAACGAAGCGGCACTCACTTTTCCAACTTGTGCAGATGCGGCATCCTACGCGCGGCAGGGATCGGGGCGTTAGCGTCCCCGGGTGTAGGGTGGAAGGTGTCCTGCGCCAGGCCTTCCAGGTTGGGGACGTCACGGTTACCTTTGGTCTCTCCCTTTCCATGACACGGGGCACACACGGCAAGCTGTTATTCAGGGTCTGCTTTGGAGCCTATCCTTTGGGCTCGCTCCAAAAAGTGTTCTGCAAGCTCTGCTGTGGAAGGTGTCCTGCCGGCTCTCGTCTGAAAGAGATCCGAATGGTCTTTTTCTGCAAAGTGTCCTCCAGGCTTCGCTTCAGAGAAGATGTCCTGCAGGCTTTGCTCAAGATGTCCTGCAGGCTTTGCTCAAGACGATGTCCTGCAGACTTTGCTCAAAAAGATGTCCTGCAGGCTACGCTTCAAAAGATGTCCTTCAGGCTTTGCTAAAAAAAAGATGTTCTGTAGGCTTTGCTTCAGAAGAAAGATGTCCTGCAGGCTTCGCTTCAAAAATGTCCTGCAGGCTTCGCTCAAGAACATGTCCTGCAGGCTTCGCTTCAGATGTCCTGCAGGCTTTGCTTCAGATGTCCTGCAGGCTGCGCGGTAGAAGTAGTCATGTAGGCGGTGCTCTCTGACCTTGGACGTGCCACGCAGGTACTCCTTCAAAAGGTGCCCTTCATGTTCCGTGCTGAGGGTGTTCTTGCAGGCTTTGTTTGGTGTTCTAGAAAGTGTGTCTGCATAGTGTGCTCCGGCAGGTGGCCTGCAGGCTGCAGGCTGTTGGCTTCAGCCAGTTGTCAGACAGTAAGTGGTCAGGGTCCTCCGTCTGGCTGCAGGAGTTCTTTATGGTGGTAGTTGGCTGGTGCAGTCGTTGGTCGATGTTGTTGATGTGGTGGCTTGCTTCACTGGGAGTTGGAGCTGGTGTTACTGTCTTTGTTCTTATTTTTCTTGGGTTCATTTGATTCACCACAACCCTAGTTCAAAAAAGTTTGGTTTAAAAGTCACCCCCAGAACTGTTCTAAGGGGGTGTTTGTGCATCAGACAGGGTTTTCATAACTTTGTTTTTATCGTTTCTTGTTGTTTTTCTACTGTTTGATTCGCATTAACCAACTCTGAATGATTTGTGAAGAAGTTTTTTTTTTTTTTTTTCCAAAATTATGACGAATCCACTCCTGTCACGTTGAGTCTCGTTTGCCTGTGTGGTCAGAAGTCCTCTGATGGTTCTTGCCGTTGTTTTTCACTGGTTTTCTCACCCATTATGTCGGCACGAGTGTGTTGTGGCTTCCAGCAAACTGGTGATGTTCCTGTAATGTTGAAAAACGACGGCTATTAATTCATTCTCAGACTAAATGAAATAAATCAATACGCATCAGCAACACAAAGTGTGTCACGAAAGATGAGAATAGATCTCTCTGAGATGTGATGGACATAATGGCGGAGGAACTGTTGGCTCTCTGCATTGAGTTTCTTCAAGCATAACCAAGTTGTTCCTTGGACAGATGTATATACCAGTCACAATAAGTTTGAGAGCAATCCTGATTTTAGGGTTGTGTTCATGACAAAATGAAAATAAAAAATATAAAAATGTGTAGAACTAAGTTAATTACAATAAATCCAAATGTGCGACTAGTGCAACGTTTCTGCCCCTCATTTTGATGACAACTGACCATTGATATTTGCATTGACCGTCAATATTTAAACTGGCCATCGATATTGACATTGACCATCAATATTTTACATTCGGTTGTAAAAAAATAGCCGATATTTCTTTCAAAACAGCTCGTTATGCTCATTCAGTTGAAGAAGCAGACAACATCAGCGGGTTTTAGTGTGCACTGAAACGTGAAACCTCCAACTGATGGCTAGTGTACTGCCAAGGACCAACAGCGTGACGTCAGACAGCCAGCCAGGCACCTTGCAGAAGTGGTCAGAAGAAAGAAGATGGCCCGGATGCTTGAAGGGCAGGTGTTAGAGAAACGGGCAGACAACTCACCCAGTCCTCCAGAGACCACAAACACCTGTCATGAAGACTTCGCATACAGGAGAATGCCCAAGATCAGGACATCCCTCTTTGACAGCCCCCACTGACATCCCCTAATGACATCCCAGACTGATATCAACCAATGACATCCCCTATTGACATCCCACTGACATAACCTAACTGACATCCGGTGGACATTCTGAGATGACAGGAAACAAACAGTACATGCAGGAACCGTTGTTCCCTGACAACACTGACATAGGTGTGACTTTTCC
>JADBJO010000345.1:47500-62500 GCA_016801955.1 Conus betulinus | reverse complement strand
GTGTCCCTGGGAACTGGTTGTCCCTACCTCGGGTCCGGGGCCTGTTGTGGGTCCCCATTCTCCACCGTGCCGGGTGTGCGAGAGACTGGTTGCATGCCAGTATAGACCCGACAAGCCAGCTGAGCCAGCGCCTCTTCTGCGAGAGAAGTCGTCGCATCGGGTTCGAGACCCCAACTCCTATTCGCCAGCTGTGCCCTGCGCTGGTTCTGCCTAGTTAGAACAACCGCCTATGTTGACAACGACCTGCAAGGTCAGCGTCGTTCCTGCGCGTCGTGAGACCCTTATTGCTGTGCAGTAAGAGAGCCACAGCTCTTGGAAGTGGAGGCTGGTGCCTCAAAAGTAGCAGAGTGCTACTTCAGTGTGATGGGACTGAATCATAGTTTTTTTTTTTTTTTTTTTTTTTTTTTTGGGGGGGGGTGTAGGTAGTGGTGACTTCCTTGTAGACAGACGTCACTGCATCGTTCCGTCGTCACTTGCAAGTCACTGCCTCTACTGACAGTCGCGATGCCGTCGCGCCCACTTTGTTCTTCACCTGCGTCTACTCCTACTTGCAGACTGCGCCCCCTTAGACTGTTGGTGTGTGCGCCAGATATATATATATATATATATATATATATATATATATATATATATATATATATATATATATATATATATATAAAAATACTGAACAATTAAGTAGGGGGGGAAAACAAGTGCAGGCTAACAAGTCTTCCATCATAATAGTTATGACTTGGCAAAGACTTTAGGGGGGGGGGGGGGGGGATGAAGATGAAGAAAGTGCGAACGTAGAATTAAGAAAATACCTTATGAATATGAATATACCTTATAAATATACATGCGTGTGTCTGTGTGTCTGCGTCTGTGTGTCTGTGTCTGTGTGTCTGTGTGTTTATCTGCCTGTGACTGTCTGTGTGTGTGTGTGCGTGAATGTGAATGTGAATGTGAATGTGTCTGTCTGTGCCTTTAGGTGTGGCTGTGTTTGTCTGTGTTTCTCAGTGTGTGAGTGTGCATGTGTATGCTTACGTGTGTGTGTGTGTGTGTGTGTGTGTGTGTGTGTGTGTGTGTGTGTGTGTGTGTGTGTGTGTGTGTGTGTGTGTGTGTGTGTGTTTGTATGTACCAGGTAGGTAGGTAGGTAGCCAGTAGGTAGGAAGGTACATATTTGTGTGCGAAAAGAAAAAAGGGGAGGAGGAGAGAGAGAAAGATAGAGGTAGGGAAGAGAGAGAGAATAGAGAGAGAGAGAGAGAGAGAGAGAGAGTGTGTATATGTGTGTGTGTGTGTGTGTGTGTGTGTGTGTGTGTGTGTGTGTGTGTGTGTGTGTGTGTGTGTGTGTGTGTGTGTGTGTCTGTGTGTGTGTGTTCCGGTATATCGGCTGGAGAATTAAGTTCACCACTGAACGATTTCAGGAAAAAAAAAAAAACCTGTCATTCTCTGCACAAATACGACCCGCGCTCCAGTCACTCACAACTTCTGCTGATCCACAGAGCGTATCAATCAGCCAGTCAACCAAAAAAAAAATCAATCAGGAATATTACAAGCCAGCCAGCAGTCAGTCAGTCAGTCAGTCACTCAGTCAGTCAGTCCCTCAGTCAGCAGTTTTCTCACACGTGTTCCAAAAGAAACAACCCAAGTCAGGAAGAGAAACACGTACGCACCGCGGAAGTTGGCTTTGCCCTGAGCTGGGCTGGACCTGGACAGAACCAGGTGAAGCGTGTGCTCCTCTACCACTACTCCTACAGTCCAGTCCCAGGCAGGGAGGAGACCACCGGCTTCACCGTACTGTCCAGTGTCCGCACTTCACAACCACCAGCACGCACCGCCAGCCCCCACACACAGTGACGGACTAGGTCGGCAGTGTCGTGGTCGCCATCGCATCAGCCGCCGCCGCCGCAGCAGCCGCAGCAGCAGCAGCAGCAGCAAGTAGCGAAGAGAGAGAGACGCGCGGCGCGTGTGACGGCCCGCCTGCCGGCAGATAATCGGTAACGGCGGGGAAGTCGTTGGGCCGCCCCTGCTGGTACTGGGGGGGGGGGGGGGGGGGGGGGGGGGGGGGGGGGTACGCCACGTTTTGGGCTGACCTCCAGAGACGTAGAGGGTCTGGCTGGGCTGGTGACGATGGAGACATAGTGATTGTCATCTTGTGTGGCTCACACCTGGATGACAAAGAGATTTCCATAGTAGCACGGCGACAATCATAGTTAGGACGTTCCGTGACAGTTACACAACATGGTAGCATTCACAGTTAGGACGTTGTATGACAGTGAAACAACATGGTAACATTCACAGTTAAGTTAGGACGCTCTCTGAGATTTAAACAACACGGTAACATTCACAGTGATGACGTTCTATGACAGTGAAACAACATGGTAACATTCACAGTACAGTTTAGGACGTTCTGTGACAGTTAAACAACATGGCAACATTCACAGTACAGTTTAGGACGTTCTGTGACAGTTAAACAACATGGTAACATTCACAGTACAGTTTAGGACGTTCTGTGACAGTGAAACAACATGGTAACATTCACAGTACAGTTTAGGACGTTCTGTGACAGTTAAAACAACATGGCAACATTCACAGTACAGTTAGGACGTTCTGTGACAGTTAAACAAAACATGGTAACATTCACAGTACAGTTTAGGACGTTCTGTGACAGTGAAACAACATGGTAAACATTCACAGTTAGGACGTTCTGTGACAGTTTAACAACATGGTAAACATTCACAGTACAGTTTAGGACGTTCTGTGACAGTTAAACAACATGGTAACATTCACAGTACAGTTTAGGACGTTCTGTGACAGTGAAACAACATGGTAACATTCACAGTTAGGACGTTCTGTGACAGTTAAACAACATGGTAACATTCACAGTACAGTTTAGGACGTTCTGTGACAGTTAAACAACATGGTAACATTCACAGTACAGTTTAGGACGTTCTGTGACAGTGAAACAACATGGGTAACATTCACAGTACAGTTAGAACGCTCTGTGACAGTGAAACAACATGGTAACATTCACAGTTAGGACGTTCTCTGACAGTGAAACAACATGGCAACATTCACAGTTAGGACGTTCTCTGACAGTTACACAACATGGTAACATTCACAGTTAGGACGTTCTCTGACAGTTAACACAACATGGTAACATTCACAGTTAGGACGTTCTGTGACAGTGAAACAACATGGTAACATTCACAGTTAGGACGTTCTCTGACAGTGAAACAACATGGTAACAACATCACAGTTAGGACGTTCTGTGACAGTGAAAAACAACATGGTAACATTCACAGTACAGTTTAGGACGTTCTGTGACAGTGAAACAACATGGTAACATTCACAGTACAGTTTAGGACGTTCTGTGACAGTGAAACAACATGGTAACATTCACAGTACAGTTAGGACGTTCTGTGACAGTTAAACAACATGGTAACATTCACAGTACAGTTTAGGACGTTCTGTGACAGTGAAACAACATGGTAACATTCACAGTACAGTTTAGGACGTTCTCTGACAGTGAAACAACATGGTAACATTCACAGTTAGGACGTTCTGTGACAGTGAAACACATGGTAACATTCACAGTTAGGACGTTCTCTGACAGTGAAACAACATGGTAACATTAACAGTTAGGACGTTTTATGACAGTGAAACAACATGGTAACATTCACAGTTAGGACGTTCTGTGACAGTGAAACAACATGGTAACATTCACAGTTAGGACGTTCTCTGACAGTGAAACAACATGGTAACATTCACAGTTAGGACGTTCTGTGACAGTGAAACAACATGGTAACATTCACAGTTAGGACGTTCTGTGACAGTGAAACAACATGGTAACATTCACAGTTAGGACGTTCTGTGACAGTGAAACAACATGGTAACATTCACAGTTAGGACGTTCTCTGACAGTGAAACAACATGGTAACATTCACAGTACAGTTTAGGACGTTCTGTGACAGTGAAACAACATGGTAACATTCACAGTACAGTTTAGGACGTTCTGTGACAGTGAAACAACATGGTAACATTCACAGTACAGTTAGGACGTTCTGTGACAGTTAAAACAACATGGTAACATTCACAGTACAGTTTAGGACGTTCTGTGACAGTGAAACAACATGGTAACATTCATAGTACAGTTTAGGACGTTCTCTGACAGTGAAACAACATGGTAACATTCACAGTTAGGACGTTCTGTGACAGTGAAACAACATGGTAACATTCACAGTTAGGACGTTCTCTGACAGTGAAACAACAACATGGTAACATTAACAGTTAGGACGTTTTATGACAGTGAAAAACAACATGGTAACATTCACAGTTAGGACGTTCTGTGACAGTGAAACAACATGGTAACATTCACAGTTAGGACGTTCTCTGACAGTGAAACAACATGGTAACATTCACAGTTAGGACGTTCTGTGACAGTGAACAACATGGTAACATTCACAGTTAGGACGTTCTGTGACAGTGAAACAACATGGTAACATTCACAGTTAGGACGTTCTGTGACAGTGAAACAACATGGTAACATTCACAGTTAGGACGTTCTCTGACAGTGAAACAACATGGTAACATTTACTTTACGGTGTTGTTTTTGACGGTAAAATAATATGGCGACATTCACTTTTACGGTATTGTGTGACAATAAAACAACTTGGCGACATTCACTTTTGTGGTGTTGTGTGACAATAAAACAACATGGCGACATTCACTTTTACGGTATTGTGTGACAATAAAACAAATTGGCGACGTTCACTTTTACTGTGTTGTGTGACAATAAAACAATATGGCGACATTCACAGAACAATTTCAGTACAAAACCACAGCTTCAGAGAGAAAAGAAAGTTTCAGTACAAAAAACACTCCTACAACAGAAAAAGACAATTTCAGTAGAAAACAGGTTCATTAGGGGAAAAACCAGCTTCAGTACAAAAACACAGCTTCAATAAGGAAAGACAGTTCCAGTATGAAACTTTCAATAGGAAAATACAGCTTCAGTACAAAAACAAAGCTTCAAGACAGTTTCAGTACAAAAGCACAGCTCCAAAAGGACAAGACACTTTCAATGAAAAACAATGCATGGCTTCAATAAGAAATGACAGCCGAGCCTCCAAAAGCAAAGAGTTTCAACAAGGGAGATGCCTAGTTCAATCCATAAGCAAAGAGTTTCAACAGGGGAGATGTCTAGTTCAATTCATGAGCAAAGAGTTTCAACAGGGGAGATACCTAGTTCGGTTCATAAGCAAAGAGTTTCAACAGGGGAAATGTCTAGTTCAATCCATAAGCAAAGAGTTTCAACAGGGGAGATGTCTAGTTCAATCCATAAGCAAAGAGTTTCAACAGGGGAGATGTCTAGTCAATTCATAAGCAAAGAGTTTCAACAGAGGAGATATCTAGTTCAATTCATAAGCAAAGAGTTTCAACAAGGGAGATACTAGTGCAATCCATAAGCGAAGAGTTTCAACGGGGGAGATACCTAGTTCAATCGCTGAGGACAGCTTCAAAGGTTTTTGCACCCCCCTCCTCCCGGTCACCCCTCCCTTCCCTCTCCCGGACTGACCAAACGTGGACTTAAAGTCTTGGTTCGGACATGGGCTGTATGGAGAGACTGTTGTTCTTTCTGTCCTTTGCCAGTAAAAATCCCCTTTTTCCCAGAGATTTCTGCCTGGCAGTATCGGAGAGCCACGAAGCCACAATTGAATGATGTAGTTCTGACATGCAACACACGACAGATGTTTTTTCTTTAATCGTAGATTCCCGAAATCGGGATACCGGGAAAGTGGGGATGGAGAGGGACGGGGATGCGGACAGTATGCGTTTGTCGTTTGTTTGAGTGTAAAGTTTTCTGGATTTTTTCCCTTTAATTTTGATGTTTGAATGAGTTTTCTCATGCACATTATGACAAAAATGAATGACAGAAGGAGGCTCAGTAGAAACTGTCGTGAATCTCACGAGAAGATAATTGATCTTAAAAATCTTCTGAACGAAAGAAAAAATCATCATCATCATCATCATCATCATCATCATCATCATCATCGTCGTCGTCGTCGTCACCATTATTATCATCGTTGTCGTCGTCGTCATCACCATCAGCAGCAGCAGCAGCAATGTTACTCTCTCTCTCTCTCTCTCTCTCTCTCTCTCTCTCTCTCTCTCTCTCTCTCTCTCTCTCTCTCTCTCTCTCTCTCTCTCCTCTCGCTCACAAAAAATTATATATAGAAGAGTTTACTAAGCGCTGCTCTTCTTTCTAACAAAAAATACATATCAAAGAGTTTACTAAACGGCCCAGGTACAAGAATCTGTGGATTGGAAGTAATTTATCTAGCAGGCTGATTTGAAACCATCTCAACTGCACATCACCAGATGTTCTATATCAGTGTGAGAAAATCTGGTTCGAATTTTAATTTTGAAAACAATTTATTTCAACTGGAAATAGAAGTTGGGGTGCTTCCGTTTTTATTCGACATATTCTGTACAGTCTACAACCTTGATTAATACAAAACCAATTTTTATTCTGAAGGTTTATACCTATTAGTCAAAATCATATTTATTTTCTGACAGTATGCTCGCAATACAATCAACACGCCTTCATATATCAAAAAAACGTGTTCTAACATTGGAAGAACAGATATATTCATTGTGAGTCATGAAGATACCATCAGTATTGATCAAGTGTGTTTCACAAAGAAGATATTACGATTTATATTCTGTCATGAACTCATTAGCTGTCTTTGCGCAGCATTTCAAAGACTTTTGTTGTAATAATTTTTCACTATATCTTTCCGGAACAAATTGTCAACTTTCTTTAAAAACCACATTTGCACACTTAGCATCAAAATTTCCTAACTTTGCCAACTTAGGAACATATTAATGGTAACATCAAAATTTCCTAACTTTGCCAACTCTAGGAGCATATTAATGGTAAAATCTTTCCATTCAGATTCACCCAAGGGTCTTTTCAGCCAACCTATTTTCTAGGAGGACAAGAAGAACTAATATTCGTTGTTTTCAGTCCTCCTTCACTGTATTGTTTAAATATCACCCTTTTCTTAATCACGCAGTGCTTCCCGTTCCATGAAAATGTCGTCAATTCATTTTTCTAAGGCAGCGATGAAATCATTAGTGGGTCAGGCAAATTAATTAACAATTGTACAAGGTCTTAGTCACTGTTATCTTCCCAAAAGTGTTAACTGTCGCTTTCTCAAAAAAAAAAAAATCAAAATTCTTTTCATTGCGAACAACTTGTCTTCAAATTTAATCCTAGTGATACTTTTGGTATCAATCGAAAGCAACACTCTACAACTTTTGAAAGTACCAGGGTCCCAGATTAAATTTTTGTCTCTAATGTATCGAATATTTGAGTTTTTCTCATTCCCTATCCAAAGAACCTGACGTTTGTCGAAGTTTATCTTTACACCCAGAAATTGCAGCAAGTTTAGTTGAATTGTGAACCGACTCATCAAAGGATTTTTCACTTCCATCCAAGCATAATGAGGTATCACCTGCGAACTGAGACAATAAATATCCTTCTTCTTCACATTGATTCCTTTCATATTGGAGTTTTTTACGAACCATTAGTGAAATAACCTCTGCACAAATCAAATAGAGACATGGTGAGGAGGGGCACCCCTGTCTCATTCCTCTTTGTATAGGAAACCAGGAAGGTCACTGCCCACCGACAGACACACATGTCAAATTTGGGAGTGAAAGGCTTTGACCCAGTTTGTCACGTCTTGTCCAAAACATTTAAGCATATCTGTATAAAAGACAAAGAAACATTCCCAAATGCTTTTTTTTTCAAAACCATCAAAAGGAAATACCAGGAACGTTTTCTTTTTCAGCATATATCAAGGTATCATAAAGTAACCTAATGTTTTCACCAATTAATCTGCCTTTTAAAAAAAAAAACTTCTGACTTTCATGCATTATAGAAGGTAAAACTGTTTTTAAACTATTCGCAATACGAACAGATGCCATTTTGTACACAGTGAAGGATAAAGGGCGTCAGTTATTAATAAATCGTTTGGATTTTCCTTCTTTATGAATGCTTTGCCTCAGTGATGCTGACAGCAGTCCCCTTTGAAACCCTTCATTCACAGAACGTACAAGAAAATGACAAAAATCTTTAAAGAAAAACTTAGAAAACACAGCAGAAAACCCATCAGGACCAGGACTCTCTTCAAATTCTTCGTTTGTTTTACAGCGGCTGCTGCTGCTTCACACGTAATTAGCCCTTCAGTAAGTTTGCTTTCCATTTCGGTTAAGTTGGAGTATCGGGTAATTCGCTTGAAAGTTTAACATAAAACACGTCTCTATAATTATACATATGTTTTCTTTCCTTGCTTTCCGTTCCTTTCCTTCCTTTCCATTCCTTTCCTTTTAATTCCTTTCCTTCCCATTCCTTTCCTTTCCTTTTTCTTTTCCCTTTGTTTTCATTCCTTTCCATTCCTTCCCTTTCCATTCCTTTCCTTTCTTTTCCCTTTGTTTTCATTCCTTTCCATTCCTTTCCTTTTAATTCCTTCCTTCCCCTGATTTCCATGAACATTTCTTTACTTCGTTTTCTTCCCTTTCCATTCCTTTCCTTTCCTTTCTTTTCCCTTCCTTTCCAGTCTTTTCCTTCCTTTCCATTCCTTTTCTTTTAAATCCTTTCTTTCCATTGCTTTCCTTCCATTTCCCCTTCCTTTCCTTTCCTTTCTTTTCCTTTCCATTCCATTCTATTCCATTCCTTTCTTTTCCTTTTTTCCTTTCCATTGCTGTTGAAGAGATGGTTCACGCTGTGAGCGCTGCCAGAGGAGACACAAGGCCACTACAGCCTCCACCGGCCTCTCCCTATACAACGGTTCCCCTTCCACCTCCTGATACAATACCACTAGAGGCTCCACTGACCTCTCATATACAACGTGTCCCCTTCCACCTCCTGATACAATACCACTAGAGCCTCCGCTGACCTCTCCCTATACAACGTTTTCCCTTCCACCTCCTGATACAATACCACTAGAGCCACAACTGACCTCTCCCTATACCAACGTTTCCCCTTCCACCTCCTGATACAATACCACTAGAGCCTCCGCTGACCTCTCCCTATACAACGTGTCCCCTTCCACCTCCTGATACAATACCACTAGAGCCTCCGCTGACCTCTCCCTATACCAACGTTTTCCCTTCCACCTCCTGATACAATACCACTAGAGCCACAACTGACCTCTCCCTATACAACGTTTCCCCTTCCACCTCCTGATACAATACCACTAGAGCCACAACTGACCTCTCCCTATACAACGTTTTTCCTTCCACCTCCTGATACAATACCACTAGAGCCACCACTGACCTCTGACCTCTCCTATACAACGTTTTTCCTTCCATCTCCTGATACAATACCACTAGAGCCTCCGCTGACCTCTCCCTATACAACGTGTCCCCTTCCACCTCCTGATACAATACCACTAGAGCCTCCGCTGACCTCTCCCTATAAAACGTTTCCCTTCCACCTCCTGATACAATACCACTAGAGCCTCCGCTGACCTCTCCCTATACAACGTTTCCCCTTCCACCTCCTGATACAATACCACTAGAGCCTCCGCTGACCTCTCCCTATACAACGTGTCCCCTTCCACCTCCTGATACAATACCACTAGAGCCTCCGCTGACCTCTCCCTATACAACGTTTCCCCCTTCCACCTCCTGATACAATACCACTAGAGCCTCCGCTGACCTCTCCCTATACAACGTTTCCCCCTTCCACCTCCTGATACAATACCACTAGAGCCTCCGCTGACCTCTCCCTATACAACGTTTTCCCTTCCACCTCCTGATACAATACCACTAGAGCCACAACTGACCTCTCCCTATACAACGTTTCCCCTTCCACCTCCTGATACAATACCACTAGAGCCACAACTGACCTCTCCCTATACAACGTTTTCCCCTTCCACCTCCTGATACAATACCACTAGAGCCACAACTGACCTCTCCCTATACAACGTTTCCCCTTCCATCTCCTGATACAATACCACTAGAGCCTCCGCTGACCTCTCCCTATACATGGTTTCCCCTTCCACCTCCTGATACAATACCACTAGAGCCTCCACTGACCTCTCCCTATACAACGTTTCCCCTTCCACCTCCTGATACAATACCACTAGAGCCTCCGCTGACCTCTCCCTATACATGGTTTTCCCCTTCCACCTCCTGATACAATACCACTAGAGCCTCTGCTGACCTCTCCCTATATAACGTTTCCCCTTCCACCTCCTGATACAATACCACTAGAGCCTCCACCGACCTCTCCTTATACAATGTTTCCTCCCCTTCCATCTCCTGATACAATACCACTAGAGCCACAACTGACCTCTCCCTATACAACGTTTCCCCTTGCCACCTCCTGATACACAACTAGAGCCTCCACTGACCTCTCTCCCGATATAACGTTTCCCCTTCCACCTCCTGATACAATACAACCCCCGCCCACTCGTTACACAACGTTGCCCCAACCTCCTCAACAATGCCTTCCTCAAAGAAGTGACGTCCTGTGTCAGAAACTTTCCTTCTGGTCAACGTTGTCGTCCTTGATGGTGATAACTCTGGGCTTCATGTCTGATGGAGGTTTTGATCTGTCATTGGTGTGTTGTTACACTTTCTGTGTGTGCAGGCTTTGGTCTGTCATTTGTGTGCTGTCAATACTTCTGTGCAGCTTTGGTCTGTCATTGGTGTGTTTGTCAGCACTTGTGGGGCCTGTGCAGGTTTTGATCTGTCATTGGTGTGTTGTCAACACTCTGCAGGCTTTGATCTGTCATTGGTGTGTTGTCAACATAGACTGTGCAGGCTTTGATCTGTCTGCCATTGGTGTGTCGTCCACACAGTGGGCGGCTGTAAAGAGAGTCAAGGATGGTTCGGTGTGTGTCCTCTAGGGGAAGGACTGTGAATATTTTGTCTGATAGATTTTGGTTAAAATTTCACCTTCACCCTTTCTCTTACTACTGATGGAAGGAGCAAATTTCCGGTACTTGCCATCGAAAGACATTCCTATTTTTCTTGGTACTGTTATAATACTCAATAGTGGCTCAGGGATAAGTTTCTTAAGCTTGTACTCTTGTAGCTCCGAAAGACAGAATTAGAGAGAAGTTCAAACTTCTTCTCCTCTTCTGTATGATGTTCCCCAGAGCTCTGTCCTTGGACCAGTTCTTTTTACCCTTTATTCTCAGCCTTATCTGACGTTATTTCTGCCCATGGCTGTGAGTTCCCGCTAATTCGCAGATGACACTGAACTCTCTAAGAGCACAACTATCAGCCATTTTCAATGTGCTCAATCAGATATTGCCGCATGTTTTAGGGATGTAAAAGTCTGCATGACCAGCAACAAACTCAAGCTGAATAGTGACAAAACCGAGATCATTGCTGTTGGTACCACCCCCCCCCCCCCCCCCCCCCCCCCCCTCCCCTCGTGTCAAGATGGTGGAAGTGAGTTGGCAGAAATTGGTGGTGTTGTTTTGTCTTTCAAAGGGTCAGTGAAATATTAGATGTCAGCATTGATCACACTCTCTCTATGCAGAACTAAATATCTAATGTTTGCCGTGCATGCTTCCTGGAACTGCGACGTATTGCTTCTATCCGGTCTTACCTCTCCACACAGGCAACAGTCAGACTCATCACCGCCATGGTAATGTCCCGACCAGACTACTGTAACGCTGTGTTAGCAGGACTTCCTTCAGAACAGCTTGCACTATTACAAAGAGTGCAAAACAGTGCAACTCGGCTTGTTCTCGAAAAGCGTAAAAATGAGCATATAACACCTTTGTTACGTGAACTCCACTGGCTTCTCATCAAATATCGATGGCAGTTCAAAATCGCACTTTTTGCCTATCGTTACTTTGATGGGACACTCCCACAGTATCTTTCTGCTTCTCTGTCCAACTATCAAACTTCTCGGTCTCTTCGCTCGTCTTCTCAAAAACTTCTAAAAACTCCTAGGCGCTCCTTAAAGACAGTCGGTGAGAAAGAATTTAGCTTTAGTGCGCCCACTCTTTGGAATTCTCATCCTGACAGCTCACATGACCTGCCACATGATCTAAATTCAAGTCAGAGTTAAAAACATACTTCTTTAGGAAAGCCCTCTTCAACCATGATATCTAAATGCTGTGTCTATTACTCTGACCTGACTTTTTACGCACTGCATGCAAAACTGTATTGTCTACGCTTGATCCAATGAACTTGATAAGTGTGCCTGTGTTGGAAGGTGTGTGTGTGTGTGTGTGTGTGTGTGAACACATGTCAGTCTGAGTGTTTGAATGCGTGTTGAGCGCAATGAGTTGATCCCAAGAATGCGCCATATAAAATCCATACATTATCATTATTATTATTATTATTATTATTATGCTAAACAATTTTAGATAAAAAAATTTTTTTTAAACTCTTCAGTTTTTCTTATGAATTAAATTACATTAACTTGGAATACACTTAGACCAACACACATCTGAAGTAGACTTAGAGTTATACACTACAAAGCATTCCTTCAATCACCAGTATTCATAAATCACTTTAGTAATTTTCACGTAGTACAGGCATACTATTTTCTGATCAAAGCTTATCATTCAGTTATCATCTCAACAGATCGAATTGTATACTGGCAAAAGTCCGACTGTGCGCAAAGAATGATAGATTGTAAACAAAAAAAAAAAATCTTAACCGCATGGCAATAGCTTTTGCCACATGGTGGCAAACAAACTATTATAATAGTCATTCATCATCTTGATGTATGTCACCAAGCACTGGCACAAAGTTACACTGTCAAACCACATGACATACATGCAATCAATGTATAGATTCAAAGTGTAGGAACCTAGTTTCCGCTTATATTTCTGGGAGTTCAGAGCAACTTAGACTGGCATTTTCAGTGTAGAGTAAGAAAAGCGTTCACTCTCACTGGTTTACCTCTGCTGTCTTTGTTGCTACCCTTTTTTGTTCTGCAGCTGGTCTTGAGGAGTCAGTGAATGTAAGAGGCTACGTGTCCCTATTTGTATGGTAAACTGTCAAATCCATTTCTGTTCAGCTTGACAAGGTGTCACTCAAGACAATGAAAAGGGAAAGGGGGAGGAGGGGGGGTCTGTCTTCCCCCACCCGTTACCATGGATTGGACCAGTTACGAATGTGTGAAACTGTGTTTGTGTGGCAGTGCCTATCTCAGCGCATACTAATTGGAGAATACATCGGAAGAAACGTGTGTTAATTCACCAAGCGCTGTTCAACCTAATTGCATCATTTGCCGGGGCCGGTGCGGGGGCCCGGTGCGAAACTGTCAGCTGGCTGGTGTGTGTGTGTGTGTGGGGGGGGGGGGGGGGGGGGGGGGGGGTGCGGAGAGTGTCTTTGTGTTAACCAAGACGAATCCTTAGGCACGAGAGAAGAGAGAGGGATGGAAATGGAAGGGAGAGAAAGGGACAGCCAGCCACAGAATCACGTAACTTTTTCTGCAACATCTGTCGCGTCTTAAACCACACTGTTGGAGGGCTGGAGGGTGGGGGGGGGGGGGGAGGGGAGGGGGGGGGCAGTTGGCTTAGATTTGAAATCTATACTGCCGTTTGTAAGACAGAAGGGAGCAAGGGAGCAAGAAAGGAAGGGGGGAGGGGGAAGCGGGGGGGGGGGGGGGGGGGGGGGGGGGGCTGGGGCGGATGGCGTGTGTTTTTTTTACAGTTTATACAGGAGGGTAGGTGTTTGGGACCGACCAGAAGGTGATGTCAAGTGACTTGTCACAGCAGCCTGTATGTTGCTGTGAGCGGAACGAAAGCATGGTGCTGTCACTACACAGGGCGGCTTATGTGGCCTCACTCAGTCACTCACTCACAAACTCACTCACTCATTCCCTCACGCATGTGCACATTGTGTTATTCCACGAAATGCTGCCGGTGTAGCCCCATTGGTTGAAGACAGGGTTTACATTAGGCACTGTGTCTGTGTCTGTTCAGCCTGGCAGCCTGAGGATGCTGTAACTTGTTTGCCCCTCCCTTCCTCCCCTGGCCCTCTGTGGGTAACTTCACACCCTTCAGCCTGAGACAGAAGATAATGCAATGCCGGACAAGCTTCCAGACGTTCAGTGATTGCTTTCTTCTTTTTTAGAAATAGAAGGGTTGTAGGAGGAAATGACGTTGTTATTCCTCAAATCTCTGTCTGCATAACACTTCTCTTCGACATTGAAGCGCTGGGCTGGGATCATGAATGTCTTCTTTGGCCACGGCATAAATGAGTTACACATGCGTCTAACTTGAGAGAGTGGGGGGAGGGGGATTTTTCTTTAAAAATATGTAATTCCATAGTTACTGAATGCGTTTGAAAAACGTAGTTCCTGACCAATACCAGGTTCCTTCTGTTCACACCTGCCAAAATATACAGAAGCGTACCTAGTGAAACCGATTCGTGTTTCAGTTCACTAGCAAAATGTACAGAAGCGTACCTGCTGAAGTAGACCAATGTTTCTCTTCACTGGCAAAATGCACAGAAGCGTACCTGCTGAAGTAGACCAATGTTTCTCTTCACTGGCAAAATGTACAGAAGCGTATCTGCTGAACTAGACCGGCATTTCTCTTCGCTGGCAAAATGCACAGATGTTTAATAATCTAATCAAGTCGATCAAGTTGTTCACTTAGCAAGAAATACAGATGTCTATACAGCAGACTAGAACTTTCATCTGCTCACCTTGCGACAGATTCAGATTTTTGTCTCTTCATCTATGCCATTTTTTTTCATCTTACCAGACAACATGGTCTGATGTCTTTCTAGAAAAGTAGACCATTTTTACCTCTAACACACAGAAGTGTGACAACAGTCGGTCACTTTCGCCTTGCAGGTTTTTCGTCGTTTTTTTTTTTTTTTTTTGTTTTTGCTCAGTTCTTGTTTTGTCAGTATTATTGCTGTTATTGTTGTCGTCGTCGTCCTCGTTGTTGTTGTCGTTGTTGTTGTTGTTCTTGTTCTTGTTGTTTTGTGACTCACACGTAATGAGTTTCTATTTATTTA
>JADBJO010000345.1:15000-40000 GCA_016801955.1 Conus betulinus | reverse complement strand
ACACACACACGCACACGCACGCATGCACACATGCACGCACACACGCACGCATGCACGCATTCACACTCTCGTGCATGCACATGTACGAGCGCGCGCACGCGCACCTACACACACGTACGCTCGCATGCAGGCGTGCGCGCACGCACAAGTACACTCACGTGTTGAGTATGCGCGTGTTTGTGTGTGTATATGTGTGTGTGTGTGTTGAGTGTGTATATAAATGTATGTGCATGCATGTGCACGCGCGCGCGCGTGTGGTGGTGTGTGTGTGTGGTTGTGTATGTGTGTTGTGTGTGTGTTTGTGTGTGTGTTGTGTGTGTGCGTGTGTGCGTGTGTGTGTGTGTGTGCGTGTGTGTGTGTGTGTGTGTGTGGTGTGTGTGTGTGTGTGTGTGTGTGTGTGTGTGTGTGGTGCGTGCGTGCGTGTGTGGATGCGTGTGTGTATGCGTGTGTGCGTGTGTGTGTGTGTGTGTGTGTGTGTGTGTGTGTGTGTGTTTTCCAGACCACAACACCACCATCACTTTATGGTTTGTTACGACTCTCTCTCTCTCTCTCTCTCTCTCTCTCTCTCTCTCTCTCTCTATCTCTCTCTATCTCTCTCTATCTCTCTCTCTCTCTCTCTCTCTCTCTCTCCATTCCTGTCTCTCTCTGCTCTGCTCTCCCCCCCTCTCTCTCTTTTCTCTCTCTCGTCCTTCTCTTTCTCTCTCTCTCTCTCTCTCTCTCTCTCTCTCTCTCTCTCTCTCTCTCTCTCTCTCTCTCTCTCTCCTATCACTCTCTCTGCCCTCTATCTATGCCTTCTTAGTCTCCCCTCTGTCCCAAAACCCTCTCTCTAATCTCCAGCCCTCTGTCGGCTCTATCCCTCTCTCTTTCTCCCCCCCCCCCCCCCCCCCCTACCTCTCTCCCCCCCCTAAGATTCTCTAGACTCTCTCTCCTGTCTCTCCATCTCTCTCTCTGGTTCTTTTCTCTTTGTCTCTTCTCTCCCCTCCCTCCCTCTCTCTCTCTCTCTCTCTCTCTCTCTCTCTCTCTCTCTCTCTCTCTCTCTCTGTCGGATGTCTGTCTGTCTGTCTGTCTGCCTGTCTCTTTCTCTGTGTGTGTGTGTGTGTGTGTGTGTGTGTGTGTGTGTGTGTGTGTGTGTGTGTGTGTGTGTGTGTGTGTGTGTGTGTGTGTGCTCTGCCGGGCATGCTGGGGGGGGGGGGAAGAGAGAGAGAGAGAGAAGACTCGGGCACATAGAAAAGAACTGGGGGGTGGGGGAGAGAGAGAGAGAGGAGAGAGGAGAGATAGAGAGAGAGAGAGAGAGAGAGAGAGAGAGAGAGAGAGAGAGAGAGGCCCTGCAGAGAGACAACTAACCCATCGAATTCCCAAGGACAGAGAGAGATGAAGAGGGGGGCAGACAGGGAGACTGACAGACAGACAGACATCCAGTGACGAACCCTCTCAGCAAGTGAGATGAAATCCAAGACAGACAGAGAAACAGGCAGAGTTGAACATATTCAGTACGGTTCCAGCGTCGTAGCGACCGCAACACAGCAGCAGCAACAACGACGACGACGACGACGAGAACAACAACCACCACACAACAACACAACAACAACAGTAACGGGAGAGAACCAATAGCTGTGATAATTATTCAGAAGAAATCTTAAATAAATGTTTGCGAACCGCCAAGAGGAACGTGGACAAACGAGTCACAAGACAAAATACGACGCGTTTCGACTGCCTAGGTCTTCTTCAGGCAAGACACAAACAAATAGGACAATGAAAATGAACAAGTTTGTCACTCAGTTTTGATCTCTCTTGGCGCAAGGTAGGCACTGAATGAAAACGAGGCTGTTAGAAGGGAGATAATGTGTGAGTCAAGGTAGTAATGACGATAATTATATTGCTGATAGGAATACTAAACAAAGGCCAAAAATATTGAAAAAATAAATTCAGACAGGATCACTACTACTTTTTGGTGATAATAGGCAATAGCAGTTGTAGTATGGGAGAAAGGAGAGTGGGTTAGAGGATACCTAAACGGTATGGTTGCGGTGGCAACAGTCTTAGTGGCGATGGCGATGATGATGTTGATTCTAGTGGTGGTAAGATCAATACTAACAATAGTATTACTGATGATACTGCTAACAACTACTGTGAAGGTAAATGTAATAAAAGCATGATACAGAAATATTTTTAGAAAATACATTTTTATAATAATAATCATAATGGATAAATTCAAAAAAAAAGATAATAATAATAATCATCATAAATAAATAAATGAAATATAAATTGTTAAAAAATAAATAAATAAATTTAAAAAATGACAATAATAATAAATGATAAATAAATAATTGAAAAATAATGAGATAATAGTGTAAATAAATAGAAATAATAAAAACTTTAAAAATCAAAAATCTTGACAATAGTAGTGATACTTTAGGTATTAATACTAATACTAAGGGGATTTAAACACGCACAACAACAAACAATAACAACAACACAACACAACAAAAAACCAAGGGGGAGGAGGAGGGAGGAGAGGGGGGGAGACAGGAAGAACAGAAAGGAGACAAGGTATAAAATTATGGGAATGATGGAATCTAGTAGGTATATTAATAATTTTTTGTATATTAATAGTTTTCTTCATAATTGTGATTGTAACTATACAGTAAAGATAGTGATGCTATAGGTGGCTGGAAAAAAAATGTAAACTGGAATGTCAAAAGTGTTGAAAAGAATAATAAGTATATTAATGATAGTAGCGAATATAACATTAGTAATAGTTATGAAGTTGTAACAAAAGGTATACTGATTAAATAAATGAATAAAATGAAATAAAACAGTACAGATTTTTTTATTTCATTTTATTTGTTTATTAATTCAGCATACCGCATCTCTCTCTCTCTCTCTCTCTCTCTCTCTCTCTCTCTCTCTCTCTCTCTCTCTCTCTCTCTCTCTCTCTCTCTCCCAGCTTTTCATTATCGATGTCATTGTTGTATTATTGTGTTATCAGTGTTATCACCATTATCATTTTACCATTGCATGCTGTTGTTACTATAATTTTCATCAGTGTGTGTGTGTGTGTGTGTGTGTGTGTGTGTGTGTGTGTGTGTGTGTGTGTGTGTGTGTGTGTCTGTCTGTCTGTCTGTCTGTCTGTGTCTGTCTGTATGTGTCTGTGTGCCTGTCTGCGTGTGCGTGTGTGTTCATTTTAGCGACTTTTTGCTGTAATCTGTGCTTGTGCATCGCGCGCTTGCGTGCGTGTATGTCTGTGCGTGTGTCAGTGTATGTGTATGTGTGTGTGTCTGTGCGTGTGTGTGTGTGTGTGTGTGTGTGTGTGTGTGTGTGTGTGTGTGTGTGTGTGTGTGTGTGTGTGTGTGAGTGTGTGTGTGTGTCTGTGTGTGTGTATGTATGTGTGTGTGTGTCTGTGTGTGTATGTATGTGTGTGTGTGTGTGTGTGTGTGTGTGCGTGCGTGCGTGCGTGTGTGTGTGTGTGTGTGTGTGTGTGTGTGTGTGTGTGTGTGTGTGTACGTGTGTGTGTGTGTGTGTGTGTGTGTGTCCTTGCGTCTGTATACATAAGTGAGAAAGACTGTGACTTGGAGAGAGACACAGGGGGGGGGGGGGGGGGGGGGGGGGGGGGGGGCAAGAAGGGAAGGGGGCGTGGGTAGGGGATTATTCGGTAGAATTCACACTACTGAATCGATCTTTCCGAAGAAGAAACCAAACACAAAGCTTTCAGATTTGGTGATGGAAAACAGCGGAGCCTGTATTGATTCCGTTGTGTGGAGGAACTCTTACATTTTCTGGCTAAGAGCATTGTGCCAGGTAGCTTTCTGACGTGCTACCAACAGTCTGTGAAATGCCAGCATGTCGGTACCAGAGAAGAGTAAAGCTGGCACACACACACACACACACACACACTATCACTGGTAAAGTGCTTCGGTGCTTGTAATAAAGTAAGGTGTATCTCATCTGTCAGAAGAGGAGTTCGAAGACATAATAAAAAGTTGCTCAAGGTCCTCACCCCCAAACAAACGACCTGAATAAGACTTTGCAGCACACACAGACTATTTACATAAACACCCCCGTAAAAGAACGTACCTAACACCCATATCTGCACACACGCCACAAAACGTCCTTTATCAGGCGTCAACAAAATCCAAGGGAGGCAAATTCAAGATTTAGCTCCCATGAGGATCAACACGTGAGTCTAGAGGGCCGCACATGATGCGCCCAAGGCAACCTTCTGCAGCATGGCAGGTAACAACCTTTTAGCTTTAACGACAACGACACCCAAAAGATGATGTATCCTTAATGGAGGGACGGGAGAGGGGGTGGGGGTTGGGATGGGTGAGAGGGGGTGTGTCAAGGGAAAGCTCGACTGATCACGACAGCCGTGCAGAGGAATCTTCTCGATGTGCTGATTTATCACTGCACTAACAAGTCCTGAAGACGGACTGTGGACGCCTAATCAATCAAGCCAAAGGGAAAGCTGGCTGTTTTCCGAAAGGAAACTTTGTTAGAGGGTTTGTTTGTTAACTTTGGCTCTGAACGAAAAGAATTTTGGTCGTTAGAGTTTCGATTAGAAAATAACGTTTCAACATACCGGTTCACTCGCCCCGTCTTTACAAAACCAAATCATCATCATCATCATCATCATCATCATCATCATCATCTTATTCTTCTTCTTCTTCTTCTTCTTCTTCACTGGTAAAGAAGTTCCATAGTTCCTGCGATCGATGATCATAACCTCAACAACACAATTCTTCCTTCTAACAAAAATCTATCTGCTGTGTGCAAACGCCATGAAACCCTCTTCATTGATCATCTCCCATCATTCAGACACCCTCAAAACGGAACCTCTATCATGACCATATTCACTTAAACAAAGCTGGAACTGCACAGTTGGTTCTGGACCTCAGAAGAACAGCTGCTGATATAAAACATTCATTAGAGAGCTCTCGTTCTCAAAGCACAGCAAGCTCTGGAAAGTCATCAGCATTCAGAAATCACAGAAATGTTCAGAATGACAGTCCCAACAAAACTTTTTTCCACCTTTCCAGTCAACACAATGGAGCGTATCGTCATTCGAACTCTGTCTGTTTACCATCCTTCCATCATCGTTCATTCCCACAAACCATGTCTTACAGTGAAATCCCATCAACCGTACCCTGTCATGACCTTCCACTAAACGTCCCCTCACCCTGATCATCCTGCATCCGCAATCCACCATGATTACTATCCATCTGCTCCTCATCCTGACTATCATGCATTCGCCCATCATTCTCGCTATCATGCATCCGCCCCTCATCCTGGATACCCTGCAGCCTCCAATCGTTATAACTACCCTGCAGCCGCCGCTCAACATAACTACCGAGCAGCAGCCGCTCCTCGTAACTACCCTGCAGCCACCGCTCGCTGTAACTACCGTGCAGCAGCCGCTCACCGTGATTACCCAGCAAAGCGCTGCTCACCGTGCCGCAAGCCGCTGCTCACCGTGCCCTCACCACCCAGCAGCGCTGCTCACCGTGCCGCTCACCGTTACAACCCGCAGGCGCCGCTGACCGTTGGTCACCAAAATATGAATGTTGACCTATTTCCCAGACATTCAACTCCCTTCTCCAGCCTGCCTCTCCCTTACTCAGCAGACTGTTTTCCCCCTCTGAAGCCCCACCCCCAAATTAATTCTCTTATTTAGTAGTGGTTCGGATTGCATGCTATTCCACTCATTAGCAATCATCAGGGCTTCCTACAACTTGTGTATCTATAGTGAGCCATGAGATGACCAATGCACTAGTTGGACTATAACTATTCTGAACTGATCGTTTCCGTATCCTTTCTATTTCACGTGGTAATTCTGTATATCTCCAGGTAGCGCTGCTTCCCTACTTTCACCAATGTCAACCAATGTGAATGTATCAGATTGGCCCGTCAATGACGGTCTGCGCATAGGTCACCTAAATATTTGTCATCTCATTAACAAAATGTCTGATGTATCAAAAATCATTCATAATAATCATAAACCTTTCCATGTCTTTGGATTTTCTGAGGCATGGACAAACAGCCGCGTTGGTGACAATTCAATATCCATTCCTGGTTATTCAATAGTCCGGAGAAATCCTGATAATATTCTTGAAACAGGTATTGTTGTCTACGTCCAAAAAGATATCCCATTCAAAATTCGTAATGATCTCTGTCACAAAAAATATTGAAATAACGTGTGGCTTGAAATTCAGTCAAAAAGTAAGACATTAGCGTCAATTCTTGTCGGATTTGTATACAGACATCCTAAAAGTAAGTCCAGCTGGTATAAACGATTTTTGTGAGATGATGGACACAGTATGGCTTTTGAAAACAGAAATACTATTATTGGGAGATTTCAATATAGATCTATTTCAGTCTTGTTCCCAATGGTCCAACATTGCTAATTCATATAATCTTCATCAGTGCATTTCGTTACCGACTAGAGTTACTTCAAAATCTAATACCCTTATAGACCACATATTCGTTCGTCGAACATTGCTGCACTTACAGAAATATGTGTACCGCGTACTGGTGCAAAGTGTGACCACAATGCTGTTTGCGTAACTTGGAACAAAAAAAGGGTTTTAAAGTTCCAAAAGCAAGTCATTTGGTAATCACATTTCGTTCTTTCAAAAACTTCAACTTACACGCTTTTCAATCTGACCTCATTTCGTCGCCTTTTGCAAACATCTATAGCTACACCGATCCAGATGAAGCCCTTGCCTTTTGGACGAGAACCTTTCTGAATATTGTCGACAAACACATCCCATTGATCCAGAGGCGAGTCAAATCAGATATCCTGCCTGTCTGGCTCACTCAGGATATTCTGAATGCCATGGACGAGAGGGACAATTTAAAAAGTGCAGGCTCTGACAAAGAGTATAAGAGAAAAACGCAACATTGTGAAGTACATGATTAGAAAATCTAAATGTGATTCTTTCAGAAAATTGGTCCAAAACAAAAACAACGGAGCTTCTATTTGGAAAGCTATCAATAAACTTACAGGACCGTGTTCATCAAGACAGGAATGTTCCATTCCAGTAGAAACACTAAATGATCATTTTGCGAATATTGGTAACAAGCTAAACATAGGGAAAGATAAAAACTAGCATTTTTGATACTGCGAATTTACAGAAATTTTGTGATGCAAAAAATATACACGCAAAGTTTTCTATCCCCTTATTATCTGTTAATGAAGTGTTTTTATATTTATCAACCTTGAAAAATAAAAAGTTCTTACAGCTTTGATGGAATCAGTCCCAAGATGTTAAAACTATCTGTACCATATATTGTAGATTCTCTTACATACCTCTTTAATCTATGTTTATCTAAACAATACTTTCAGAAGCATTCAAACATGCAAAAATTATCCCTCTGCACAAAAAAGGGAATTTAGATGATCCAAATAACTACAGACCAATTCGCTGGTATCGTCCGTCTCAAAGCCACTAGAACGTCATATCCATCACCATCTATCATCTTTTATTGAGAAACATAAACTGTTGTATATCAATCAGTCAGGATTTAGGAAACTACATTCATGTGAAACGGCTTTGTGTCGGATCACAAATTTGTGGCTAAAAGATATCAACAACAGGAAAGCAGTTGGTGTAGTGTTTATTGATTAACAAAGGCTTTTGATTTAATTAATCACAATATATTGCTAAAAAAGCTTAATGTTTACGGCGTTGACAACGATACGGAATCATTTTTCAGATCTTATTTGTCAAACCGTACGCAATCCGTTTTTTTCACGAGGTGTTATTTCTTCTAAAAGACAGTTGCCGAGAGGTGTGCCACAGGGATCAATCTTAGGTCCCCTGTTGTTCTCTCTCTACATAAATGATCTGCCTTTATCAATTCAAAATGCAGTGTGTGATTTGTTCGCTGACGATACATCTTTACAATACTCTAGTCATAGCATCGATGAAATTAATTATCATTTAAATGCAAGCATGAAATCAGTGGAATACTGGTGTGATTCAAATGACATGCTTGTTCATCCTCATAAAACCGAGTCTATCTTAATATGTGCACGTCAAAAAAGACAAGTCATAAAAGAAGCAAAATTAAAAATAATGTACAAAGATAAAAAAAACAATAAAACAAGTTACAAAGCACAAATTATTAGGCATCGTCATCGATGAAAATCTTTCCTGGCACGATCAGATCCATAACCTAATCAAACAAGTCTCGTGTTGTGTGTTTCCAGTTGTCACAGATAAAACACTTTCTCAACGAACATTCACGAAAAATGTACTTTTTGCTTTTGTTCAGGCTCGACTAGACTACTGCTCTATTATCTGGGGTAAATGTGCGCCATCTACTTTAAAACCACTTTGTTCATTGCAAAAGCGAGCCATTAAGATGATCAGCTGTCAGAAAAAATCCGATCCTTCTACGCATGATGTATTTAGATACAATAGAATACTACCTCTTCACTCATGTATAACTTTCAACACTCTGATCCTTATGCACAAAATTGTTCATGACGCATGCCCAGATTATCTAAAATCAATAGTGCATTTACATCACCATCATGATTCGCTCAGATTCATTATTCCTAAAGCTAATCTAGATTTATTCAAAACAAGTTTCTCCTTCTGTGGCTGTAAAGAATGGAACACACTTCCCAAAAATACAGAAATATTCCCCAATTATCAGCTTTCAAAAATGAAGTAAAGTTACTTCTTTTTGATACTCATGACTGACCTGTGCGTAGACATTAGCCTGACCGTACATACTTACCAGAGACAAAAAAGTGCACTGCAGATAAACGATGCAGTTGATTAAGATGTGTGTGTGTGTGTGTGTGTGTGTGTGTGTGTGTGTGTGTGTGTGTGTGTGTGTGTGTGTGTGTGTGTGTGTGTGTGTGTGTGTGTGTGTGTGTGTGTGTGTGTGTGTGTGTGTGTGTGTGTGTGTGTGAGGTCTCTAGGAAAATTACACCCACGCGTGTGTAAAGTAGCCTTCTCTCGACTAGATTGTGAGAGCGTGTGTAGGGGGGGGGGGGGGGGAGAGGGGGGGGGGGGAGAGGAGGAGAGAGAGAGAGAGAGAGAGAGAGAGAGAGAGAGAGAGAGAGAGAGAGAGAGAGAGAGAGAGAGAGAGATTTTAAGCATGAAATCGTTATATTGATGTTATTTTGTAAGTTGATGTTACTTTACTTTTTTTTTTTTTTTTTTTTTTTTCAATTGTAGGTTTTATTTTTATTCATTTTTTTTTTCTTTCAATTTATAGTTGTTGTTGGGCAGAATTGTAAAAAGGCCTTCAATGAGCCTAATTGTCAACCCATTAAAGATTCATTCATTCATTCATTCATTCTTCTTCTTCTTCTTCTTCGTCTTCGTCTTCTTCTTCTTCTTCTTCTTCTTCTCCTTCTCCTCCTCCTCCTCCTCCTCCTTCCTCTTCTCTCTTCACATGCTCCTTCTCCTTCTTCTCCTTCTCCTTCTCTCATCGAAAAAATGTTGCTCTTTTTCAGAAATTCAAAGATTATGTGTGTGTGTGTGCGTGTGCGTGTGTGTGTGTGTGTGTGTGTGTGTGTGTGTGTGTGTGTGTGTGTGTGTGTGTGTGTGTGTGTGTGTGTGTGTGTGTGTGTGTGTGTGTGTGTGTGTGTGTGTGTGTGTGTGTGTGTGTGTGATAGGGGCAGGAGTAAAGATGTGGGGAGGTAGGCAGGAAGAGAAGGTTGCATACGAATGAGAGCGTGTTTGTAGGCATACATTCTTCATGCATGCATGGAATTGTGTGTGTGTGTGTGTGTGTGTGGTGTGTGTGTGTGTGTGTGTGTGTGTGTGTGTGTGTGTGCGCGCGCGCGCGCGCGCGCGTGTGCACGTTCTTGCATACATGCATGCATGTGCGTGTGTGTGTGTGCGCGCGCGCACGCCCGGGCGCACGCGTGCACACGCGCGCGCTCATTTCTGGCTGCACAGAGGGGACGTGGGGGGAGGGGGGGTGTACGGAGGGAGGGGGGGGGGGGGGGGGCTAAACAAACCTTTGGCCTTTTAACAACTCGTGTGGATCGATCCTTTTGTATTGTGACATGAAACTCGAGCGCGTGCGCACTCTCACACACACACACACAGAGAGAGAGAGAGAGAGAGAGAGAGAGAGAGAGAGAGAGAGGAGAGAGAGAGAGAGAGAGAGAGAGCAGTCACAGCCTGCAGCAGACTGTGAGAACGCCACGTCTTGTTGACACCCAGCCGTCCATCAGCCGACGTAATGACGAGACATCACACGGTATGGAGACACAGGCCAGGTGAGTTCTGGAGCTGCATGAGAACAAAATGGGGATGACACAAAATAATTGCACGTTTTTTTTTTTGTTGTTGTTTTTTTGTTTGTTTGTTTGTTTTTTTGTTTTTTTTTTGTCTCGAGTATCTTTCGCTCCTGATATTGTTTCAAAAAAATTTCTCAGATCCAGACAACATTAAAAAAAAACTTTCATTCTAAAAAAAAAAAAATTCCCGAGGACATCGATGTAAGGATTTGTTCATGATTTGTATGTAAGAGACACGCATCACTTGACATCTCTTTCGGTGTCAAATGCAGCATTGCATGATCATGTCGCTAGAACAGTTTATATTTGTTCAGTCTTCCCTTCAAACAAACAAAAAAAACCAATAGCAATGACAACAAAAAAGTATGGAAGCCAAAATTTGCCGGGACCGTTTCAGATCAGTGTATTCAAAACAGATTTTCTCATGTGGACCCTAAAGATTTTTTTCCCGGAAATATAGAATGTTTACATGCGAATTATTGTTGCGACTATCTTTAGACAGTTCTTGAAAATTTTGCTTGTCCGCTTAAACGTTTTAGTTCTTGGAACCATCGATTGTCTATGTAGAATACAGAGTGCATTTCATCTGCCACTTAATGAACAACAACAACGATAATAACAATAATAATCATAACGATAGTAATGATAACAATAATAACAAAAACATCAGCAACAACAATGATGATGATAATAATAATAATAGCAATAATAATGATGATGATGATGATGATAATGACAACAACAATAATGATGATAGTAATAATAATTATTATAATAATAATAATAAAACTGGTGATGCTGAGGATGATGGGTAATGTGCTAATGGTGTTTGTTGCTTTGTGGTTTTTCTTTTTCCTCCAAACATTTTCTGAAAACTGTGTCGGTTTCTTCGGCTATGATTTAACAAAATGATATTCAATGTGGCACTTTAATGTGCTCGTACACACACACACACACACACACACACACACACACACACACACACACACACACACACACTTTTCTCTTAAAAAAGAAGAAAAAAAATTCTACAACTTCGACAGCTGCTGTTGTCTTTGCTGCTACTGTTTCTGCTGCTGCTGTTCTCCAATTATGGCTGCCCTTATTTTTCTACACTCTTCCATTTATCTAAAAACAAAAAGAAGAAAAGAAAAAAAGAAAGAAAGAAAAGCTCTGACTCACCTCAACTCCCGCCAGCACATACAGGGTGACGGTCCTTTGTTGGCTCCTGCTGACGTCATCGATGACATCACCCTCTGACGACACCCTGTGGTACCCGGGGGAAGTGAGGACCCTGGTGTCGGGTACGGGGCAGTTCGAGGTGGCGCTGTGTCTGCCACTGCCCTGGAACCGCCCTCAGTGTGGCTGGAACCTGCAGACAAACTTGTCTGACTCAGTCATCTATCTCACGGTGAGTTGGGGAGGGTGGGTCATGGTAAACAACGATAATTATGCACGTTCATACGATTATTATTATTCAGATGACGTTGTCTATGTCATCTATCTCACAGTGAGTTAGGAAGACTGGGTCATGGTAAAAACAATGATTGTGTACGTTTATACGGTTTGTTATTCAGATGACGTTGTCTGTGTCATCTATCTCACGGTGTGTTGGGGAGGTTGGGTCATGGTAAACAACAATAATTATGAATGTTTATGCGGTTTTTTTTCAGGTAATAGTGTTTATATCATATATTCCTCACGGTGAGTTGGAAAGGCTGGGTCATGGTTAACAACAATGATTATGTACGTTTATACGGTTTATTATTCAGATAACGTTGTCTGACTCTGTCATCTTCCATGGTGGTGAGTTACAGAGGTTGGGTCACTGTAAACAACAATCATAATTACGAGCCTTTAAATGGTTTGTTATTCAGATGATGTTTTCTGACTGTCATCTTCCTCACGGTGAGTTGGCGAGGTTGGGTCATATTAAAAAAACAATAATTATGCACGTTTATAACGGTTTCTTATTCAGCTGATGTTGCCATCTTCTCACAGTAAGGTTGGGTTATGGTGAACAACAATGATTATGACTGTTTATACCGTTTGTTATTTAGATGACGTTGTCTGGGTTTGTCATCTTCCTCACGGTAAGTTAGAGAGGTTGGCTCACTGTAAACAACAATGATTATGAATGTTTACATCGTTTATTATTCAGATGACGTTGTCTGACCCTGTCATCATTCTCATGTTAAGCAGGGGATGTTGCGTAATATCATAGAAGAACAAACAATCATACACAAATTTCCCTAATAATGACTGAGCATTCTCTATAGTCATTAACTGGCTTGGAACAATATTTGAAGCATTAATATTAAGACATTGTATGCTCTTCATTAAAATGTTTCTGTTGCATCAAAACTTTCACAGTGATCAAGAAAATGAACTTCGTCTTCCAATACATTACAATGATTGCAAAGTCTTTGATCTCTAGACATATGTAGATATCGTCCTTTTTCTATTCTTAAGTCATGTGCACTGATCCGAAGTCTTGTTAACGCTTGTCTGTGCCTCGGATCTGTAACAGAGATTAAATAATTTTCTGTTTCATATTCTTTTGCGATTGTGTTGTAAAAATTAAGTTTTGGTGAGTTGTTTTTCTTGTCTTTCCAATATCGAATGTATTCATTTTCTAACTTTTCATACATTACAACTTTTAGTCTCCGTATATTGAACGTAAATTGATTTGTCCAAACATGTCCCATATTTATATTTATCAATATATCTTTAACAAAATGTCAACCAAGGATCATTTTTGTCCACTTGATAATACATGCTTTTATACATTTTATGGGCAAGAGATTTTTCTGACAAATATTCTCCTAATACAGGAAGTACCATTGACTTTTTGTTAACTCCAAGCATTTGTTTTACAAAATTTGATATGTATTTTTTCGTGTGCAAATTTACTTGTCAGGCAGTCATCAAATAGCTTTTTTTTTTCAAGGAGTCAGTTTGTTTGGTTTGGTAGGGGAACCATACTTCTGCCCCCGTAGATTGATATTGGAGTTATTAACGCATCATACAGTTTGATTATTGTATCTATATTAAATGTTGTATTTCTAAAGGTCCTGTGTAGAGTGTGTAATGCTTTGCTTGCTTGTTTACTTAAGTGTTCCTGTGCTTTCAATAGACTTCCATTCTTGTGGAAAATGATTCCCAAATATTTGTATTCGTCAGTCGTTTGAATTATGTTTTCACCACAGTAAAAATAGTTGGGTACTTTGGTGCTTGATTTTGTAAATATAACAACTTTTGTTTTTTCTTCTGTTTATCTTTAATCCCCAACACTGGCAATAGTCATTTAAATTATGTAGTTGTTGGAGACCAGTTTTTTTGTAAGAGAAAGAATAATTAGATCATCTGCATATAATAAACATGGAACCTTACAAGCATTCGAGTCATCAAATTTTGGGTGAATCATCATTATTATCCAACACACCTACAATGTCGTTTATGAAGACATTAAATAAAGTAGGACTGAGAGCATTTCCTTGATGTACTCCCTTTGCGGACAAAAATTTCTTTACTCAAAAGGCCATGTGATCTTGTTTGAATGGTAGCATTCGTATACATATCTTTAATTATATCAAAACCAGTTTCCACTTATACCTATTCTGTTCAATTTTAAACAGCATTGCTTCATGCCATACATTATCAAATGCCTTTTCAAAATCGACAAAGCATCCATATAATCTACCATTTTTAATTTTCAATACTTCATTTATAATCTTTTTCAGAAACAAAAATGTGATCAATTGTTCTGTGATTCTTTCGAAATCCTGCCTGTTCTTTGACTAAAGTTGATTTTGTTCAAGGTAATCCGTCACTCTGTTATTGATAATCGTACAAAACACTTTTCCCCAATGTATTGGTAAGTGTTATTCCCCGATAATGTTTTGGATCCCCTGGATTACCATTCTTGTATAATGGGATATTCAAACCTTTTTTCCCACCAATCTGGATAAATTCCTCTCTTATAAATAAGGTTAAACATTTTTTGTAATGATGTGTATGGTAATTGGAAGACTAGTTTTAATCATCTCATTAGTTATGCCATCCATTCCTGGTGATTTGTTATTTTTTTGCTGTAGGCAAGCTTTTTTTAATTTCACCAGATGATATAGGCAAATTAATGTTTGATAACATGGTATAGTTCATTTGTCTATTTTTTTAGTTCAACATCTACGTTTTCCTTTTGGTCTTTGTCTACATTTACTTCTTTTCCGACGATTTTTTCAAGATGTAAAATCCATTTTGTGAAGCATTTAATTGATGAACGCGTTGGTATTTTCACTAATGTTTTTTATGTTTGTAAATGTTTTAATGTTTCCATGCTGTCTTTGGATCTGGTGTAAAGAGATTCATTAATCTCATTGACAAGAAACTAGCGTATGTTCTTTTCTTCTGTTTTATTAATTTATTATATATTTGCGTTTGGTATAGTACTTTTGACATAGACATTTATTGTAAGGTTGTCTATTTATGCATTCAATATGGATCTGAGATCTTTCCTGTGTTCATAGCATTCTCTATCAAACCATTTTCTTGTTCTTTTTTTTCTTTAAATGGCGAATCTTAGCTCTCTTCTGAAGACTAATGCTGGCCGCTGACGTCAGCATATGTGTAAAGTCATTTACAGTCTCGTTTAGTGAACAATGAGAAATAGCGGTTTCATCTTCAACATATCTATCCAAATTGTGTTCCCACTTGGAGAATTTGTTCCTTTATCCATGCATTGTTAACGCTTTTAAATATTTTTCTTCTGACAATGTTTCCCAAAAAATCGATCATTTACGTCCTTTGAGCTTAGTCTTTCTTCAAGTAAGTCTGTGAGGACACATTATTCGTTTTCATTTTTGATGCAAGATCAGAAACTAGAATTTTTTAGTTCGACGGGAACCAATGGTCTGACAATGTCATAAGGGGATAAACTTTCATACTTAATATTTCTTTTTTCATATTGTTTAGAACAAATAAAGTAATCAACAACGCTGCAACCATTTTGTTTGTAGCAGGTAAAATGTCCATCTAAATCACCTAATGTTCTTCCATTAAAATACATAAATGATTTCAAGACACATGGATACAAGTCTTTCTTCCAGCTTTTTGAACATATTTGTCCATAGAGTTTCCTGTCATGAATGGTTTCAAAACACATAATCATTCGGTATGTGATATCTTATTTTCATATTCCATTTGATTATGATCAGGGATGTTTCCAGTTCTTGCGTTGAAATCACCGCATATTATAATGTCTCCATGTTGATTATGTTTTTCTATGCTTTCTTCTAATTTATCCCATATATCTAAAGTGTGCTCTTTTCCGAAGGAGGATGTTTCAGGAGGGATGTACACAAACCAATAAAAAGTCTTTTTGTGGTTAGCATACTTCTCACATCAAACCACACAAATGTCACTGTTACTACTTGGTAGAACCCAGTATATTTTTGTCGCAAATGTTCCTTAAGTTATACTGATATTCCACCAGAGGACGTCACTGCCTTTTTTCGCTTTGGTTCGTACATAATGAAGTCCCAGGTGCAAAGTTGGAATGAACATATTTCTGGCAGTATCTTTACTAAGGTGAGTTTCTTGTAAGAGAAGAATGTCATATTGACGAAAATAACTTACTACAGTTTCGTCTGTTAATTTATTTGTTGCAAGGCCATCGATTATCTCTTTGTACCCCGTTAAGATTCCAAGATAATATTTTCAGAACCATTTTTGACATTTTTAACAAGACGATATCAACGATGATAACAATAATAACAGCAATACTAGAAAGAAAAATACGTATGAAATAAGCGTGGAAAACCGGAGACTTTAAACACCTAAATCAGCTTGTCAGGCCAATGCTTGTGTGAAATCAGTACTCATAATAAGTTCCACTTGTTCACCGTTATGGAACCAGTTTCCTTGACACGCTGTCTGAAATCGTAGTCCCTGTGGGTCATTCTGTCTCTGCTTTGGGGAATGTAGTCGTATCGCCCATGGAAACCCAGTTGTGATTCTGTTGCGTAGTCATTCTGATGGACAGTATGCACGTGGTTCTGGTAACTGCATGCATGGGAAAAAATACACGTCTTGGTCTCCAGGTGTTGGTGGTTGATGTGGAACTTGCTGCGATGAGTAGTTCTATTCGGAAAGGAACTGCTTCCACTGTGGAAAGGAGGGTGGTCTGTTTTGTCGCCTTTCAGTGGTATAGTTTTCTCTGTAGTCATATCTGTTGTCAAAACGTCGGGCATATATTGGCATTTGAATGAGAGGCCAGCCAGTTCTTACGATTTGTCCCCCCGTTCCCTGTTTGTTTATGGTTTGTTTCCGTCGAAACTTTTTGTTTTGGTTTTTCCCAGAACATACGGTCAAACATTTCGACCAACGTTGCCCGCAAGTATGCTTGCTCCTTTCCTATTTGGATGAACGTCTTCATCTCGTAGATGGAAGTCAGCTCGCAAATTTTCATGACCAAGGAAGGAAATGTTTGGGATGTCGTGTAACTTTGTATACAACAGAGCATTCAGCAAGTCGGCTTTGTGATTTAGTTCTTCTGACTTTGTTGCCGTGACTTTGCTGATGACTATTTTTGAGTCTGGGTAGATCTCTTGTAACTTTAACACATTTGTAGCGAAATCCTTGTTGACTGTTTCAGCACTATTCTCTTTTCAGGTCGTTGATGCCCATGTGAAAGCAGTATGGCCAGTCTGGACTCTGGTCTGTGTTCCTGTAGGTTTTCCTGAGAATATTTATACTTTGTGTTTTTCCTCTTCGTAACATTCAACCCATACGAACGACCTAATCTGGTGGCGTCCACATCTCTCATGATGGAGTCATGAAAGATGATGATTTGAGGGAGCTGGCTCTGTTCTTGATGCCCTTCCTGTGAAATGGCATTGCTGTGATCTGAGGTAGTGTGTTTACCAATCAGAGTCACTGCTCTCAATCATTTACAGGCGTATTTGGCAAGCTGTTCTTTAATTTGTTGTTTAGCGTTCTGTTTTTGGTTTTGTTGTTGTGGGTTTCCATTTGGTCAGGCGGGCACAATGGTTGGGGGGTATTCGTCTTATTTAGAATTTTGCTCTTTGCCTCATGTTTTGGCTGTCCTTTTTAGGGGGGATCGTCAGCACAATTATGACGTTTCGCTGAGGTTTTTCTGTGTTGGGGACAGATGAGGCGTCTGAGTCTGAGTGCTCTTGGTTGTTACCTGGGTGTGTTTGGAGTGTTTGGGGTGTTGTAGAGGCTCTGGATGTATCGGACAGGCGCACCACGGTGTTTGCTGATGGACATGGGTTGTGTGGGGGCCAGGAGTGGAGACATCCTGGCCGCTGTTTTTTCAAAGGAGTCGTCAGAACTCTGGATTCTCTATTGACGCTTTGGGGGGTTTTGAGGGGTCATGTGAAGTAGTCTTCTTGCCGAAAAATCGATTTTAGTGAAGGACTTCAGGTTGTCGAGAATTGCTCATTCTTTTCGTCTGTCTGTGTTGAAGTTCTCCTTAGTACTCGTCCATTCGGTTCACTGTATCGTTTTTCTTTTTCATGTGTTCTTCTCAAGACTGAAGGTTCTAAAAAGCGTTCACAATTGAGCAACAAGGTCTTGTGTTCTTTGTGGATGTGTGTAGGTCCGCAACGGAGGTAGCAAGATTCCTGAACAGACGATTCCAAGTTTCGAAGAAACTGAGGTGATAGTTGATGTTGAGACTTTAGAATTTGTTCTAGAAGTTGTTGGTTGTAACTTTCTGCGTCATCTGTGAACACGTCAGCGGGTCGTCTTTGACGTGTTTCTTGGGAACTTCTTCAATTTTTTCGTCTCGGAATATAGTGCTGCATGTTTTTGCACGTGAATTTTTCTTTGTGATCGGACGAAAATACATATTTGGTATGGTGGGAAGTTCTGTGCAGGAATAGTGTATGCGAGTCTTGAGCAGTCAGAACATTTGAGATATTTCTCTTTTCGTGTAGTGTTTCCGCAGATGCAAGCCGTGGTTGTATCTTGTTCTTTTTTCGATATTCAACGTCAGACTGTTCATTATCTTTGTCTTTATCAGCATCGTCACTCTGTTCTATGTCTTCTTGAACAACAGTATTGTCGATTTCGTACTCACCGTCGTCAAATATCGGTGGATTTTCATGACCGGCTTGCCGCATCGCAGCCAAGGCTTCCTCCAGTGTATGGTATGACTTGTGGGTTGCCTTGGGAAAACCGGTCACCCGATCGAGATGCATCATTCCAATTTTTTAAAGATGCCAATTTGTCTACCTTCGCTCACTGCATACAATTTAGGATCTTTTTTTTGTTGTCTTCCTCGATGTCCTCGTCTTTCATATTTTTCAGCACATTCCCTGACAAGGATTAAGGTGGTTTTTAGTCGTGGAAATGCGTTGTCCCTGTTGTCTCCTCCTCTCTCTCTCTCTCTCCGCTGTCCTCTCTGGCGCTCTCTCTGTGCGTCGCGTGTTTGTCATAGTAATTGACCCCTCTGTTTTTTCATAAACCCAGTGTTGTAAACCCAGTTATGTTTCGCATAGATCCTGGCGGTTGGTTTTTGTTGTTTGTTTTTGATCGGTCGGAAATATTCTTAAATACTCTTAAACCAATTAGTTACCATTTTGAAATAATACTTTATAGACTGTTGAAAAAGGTATTTGAAAGAAACCTGCTTGTATAAAATTCTACAATTATTCTTTGAATTAAGTGAAATGAATTTTGTGGTGTCAAGATGGCACATTCATTGAAACTCCTGTAGCATTTCCGTACATTAGAACGATCTTTAAACTAGCCATTTGGAAAATGTCATAAAATCAACGTGGGCTATGGTGGTAATAATGTACTCTGTGTGTGTGTTTTTGTTCGTCGGTTTACTGTCCTTCCACTACAGTGATGTTCAGACAGTTTGTATGTGTGGGTGTGCAGCATATAGTAAGTGATTGAGTTGTATTATACGATAATGATAGAATATGAACCCCCCCCCCCCCCCCCCCGCCCCTTATTTCCTCTTCCATTTAATCAAACCAAATGTAAATTGAGTAGAGATAAGATCTAAAGATAAAGGCCAATTGAACTACTTATCAAACCATTTGCAAACTGACTCAAGAATACAAGAACTGTTTAAAATACTGGTAAAGGTAAATGAAGTCGAATCCATCAGTGTAAACTTCATACCCGAATTTGAAAAGAGTTCTCTTGCTCTTCCGGCGCATTTTAATTAGTAAATGACTGATACTTAAGTTTCCCCCCACACACAATTACCGTTATATGACAATATTTTTTTTTAATATGCGTTCAAAAACGCAATCTATGGGATTAAGCTTTCAATCTCCCTAGACGGGACAGAGACTTTGCTTGTTACGTTTTCCCCCTTGTACTCATCACTAAACTTTACACAGTTGTGATGAATATTGGACGTCAGAGTTCATCAGTAATGTTTAACTTTTTCTCTTGACGTTTGGAATTTATAATTGAAAAACTTCTTTCAATCTAATGGAATGTTCAGAGTGGTAGTGCGTAATTGACATTTTTGAGGGCTTTTCTTTTCTTTTTGCTCTCCCCTCGTTGAAAGTCCTACTCGACGCGCCGCTCGTTTGGGTACAATACCACAATGACGGGGGATCCAACAAAAAGTAACAGTAATGCCTTTCATGGATAAAAGATGATGAATGATGAGATTTTCTAATATCTGGATATCAGACGGCATTGAAGGACATTGCAGACCTAAAACGAGTGGATGGCTGCTTTGCCGAATCATCAACACCTATCATGATTTGGGAATTAGTTATTGAAAATTTCAGGATGAAATCCCTAACGACTTAAGTATAGCACTTAATTCGGCACTAATATCGATAACTGTTTACCAAGATAAGAAGAGCTTTTCTATTTGCAATTAGGGATTATAAAGGCTGCTGCCCGTGTGTTATCATATCTAGAGCACCTGAGGCCATCTGTAAAAAATTTTCAAATGTGATTGTAGCTTTACCCCCTTTCTAAATGAGCGTAAACAGATGTCTTAAAGGTATGTGTACAATCTTTTTTTGCTACATCTGTATAAAACTCATACAATCAAAAAGAGGCGTTACCCTTTTAACTTACTATGTTCCCCATTTTGGAATAGGTGAATATAAAGGCTTTTGGGCAATTTGTGTTTTTATCTATTTTGTATACTCTTTAGAAGATCGATCGGAGGAAAACGAGTAAATAGACCTTGTTGACAGTATAATTTTGGGCACGTTTTCCGAAATCCTCCTCTGATTTTAACATACTTCTTCTTCTGAGGCTAAAAATTGTTTTGTGAAAAGCTCTTTAGAATAGGGTAATTTTGAAGTAGAAAGCTTTCCGAATTGTTCTGCAAGAGGTAGATTCCTACTTCATTATAACACGTCCCCCTAGTTAGATGTATGTGTGGGAACCCCAACGGGCAATTTTTATAAGCTTTGGCAATCAGTACTCTGAAGTTTTATTTAACAGGTGTATCCCCCAGGTTGTTTGCTAATTATTTTTTTAGGAAATTCAAGCTCTTTCTTGCTTTGTTTAAAATATATTCATATGAGCGTTCCAAGATATTAACCTACTTAAGATAAGAAGATTACACCCCAAAAAATTTGACACTTTTTACATAGTTTAAACAATGCCATCCAACGTGAAAGTAGGAAGTTGTCCTGGATCGTAGCCAGCATTAAAGAGAATCATATTGTTTTTTTTTCTGGGGAAAGAGAAAGACCATTTACATTTAAAAATCATTGATCTTATTTAATTTCAAGTTGATACTTTATTTTGATGTAATTTAGTGATCTTGATGGTGTTGATTTCTTTTTTGTCATTGTCACTTTGGTCCATAGACATATATCATCAGCAAATTGAGCCACTCAGTATCTTTAGAAATCTAGACCTTTTAGGGAGGTCAGAGATTAAAATATTAAATAATATTGGGGAATTTACTGAACCTTGGGGTAAACCCATTTGTAAGGGTCTTGGGTTGGAATACTGTATTTCCTATTTTTGTTTGCTTGAATTGTGTGGTCTACCCTGTAGAAAAATCTTGAACAAAATTGTAACCATGTTCCCACTGATTCCGATATTCTTTAATTTGTACATTAGTCGTTTGTGCCACACTTGTTCATAGGCTTTACGAATGTCAAAAAAAAGGTAGTAGCGATGGATGTTCTTCCGACGTGCAAATTGATGTTTTACGTGTGGTGTGTAAGTCAGTTTACTTACTAAGGTGCTCAATTGTAGATCTGCCTGCTTGAATGAATGCAGCTTGGTTGATAGGAATGATGCAGTTTTTATTGCAATGATGAATTAGCCTTTTTCAACACTATCTTTTTTCCATCAATTTACATGTGTTAGATGTTATGATATTGGCCGATAGCTGTTTATATCACTGAGTGGTTTTCCTTTTTATGAATAGGAATTATAATTGACTGTGTTTCCAAATTTAGGGGTATTTTTGCCACTGTCCCACCACATTTTTGGAAAACAAATGAGAAATGTATGACATTTCGTGGGAAATGACTTAATATTTCATTGAAATGCCATCTAATCCCCTGATGTCTTTTTATTTAGATTAATAATACACTCCTTGACTTCCTGCATGTGTTATAGCAGATTTAGATAGTGATTTTTTCTGTTGGTTTGGGGCTATCATAGATGTTTTTTTTTCTTTTCTTCACGTTCGCGGTTGTGTTTTTTTTTTCTTGTCCCAAGATATTAGCTGTTTATGATATGCTACTGTTGTATGCAAATAAGTCAGCAAATGCTTCCAGATTTATCAAATTTGACGGAAATTGGTGAATATTGTTTTAGTTTAATCGGACAATGTGAAAAGGCTAACATCCATTTTTTCCTGTTTTTAATTGTGTCCAAACTTTTTGAATGTCTTTATAGTTTGATACCTCATTTTGACAACACAGACGACCAATACTGCCGTTTTTGCTTGTGCAATTATTCTGTTGAGCGTATTTTTCCTCGGTGATTTTTTTTTTTTTCCATTTTTTCTCCTCAAGAGAGTTTTTCAGCTTTTTTCCTTAGGATTTTTTTCTCTTTTTTGTATTCTTTGTTTTTTTCTTTTTTTCTTGTTTTGCCTGTTGACATATATCATTCCACACCATACATTACCCAACTGTTTTTTTGATTTTACAGATTTTACAGCACAGTCGAAATTGATTCTTTTGCCTAGCAGAGTGTACTGCATTCTTGAGTGATATCATATAACGTATCGACATCTTGATTCTCAATATTTTTCTATGTTCACATGTTAAAATGAACTAAGTAGATATGAAATTTAGTATTCCAGTTAGCAAATTTGTAACAATATTGGGAACTTTGTCTTGTGTTACATCATCAGTTAAGTCAGGTCTCATATATTTTCAATAGAAATTTATTTCTATGAGAAACATAATAGTAGATGGTCACTATTCTAACTGTATCATCAAGTGTCTCACCAGTCACAAGATAAGCTAGTTCAGGAGATTGAAGGATAAGTCGATGGCACTAGGTGTTGTTTAGGGTTGTCTGGGAATGGAATACGAGTAATACTGCCATCGTTGAGAAGGTAAAAGAGAGGAGTCCACTATGTTTTTCAATAAAACGGTTACTGGTGGTTATTTTGTCCCCAGCATCCTTTTTCCCCAGAATGGCGAATGGGCGTTAAAATCACCAGTGATTAAATATTTGGTAGATTGGTCTGATTGAACAGAACGTAGCCATTCTGTATTACGATCGTTTGGGCCCTGAGGTAAGTATACAGAAACAACTGTTTCTACATTATAATCAACTTGAATTCTGACTGCAACATGAGTGCAATCCAGGAATGTCTAGTGGAGCAGGACTGGCACATGGAGCATATTTTCTCATCTTCACGAACATATTGTGCCACATTTATTTTTTCTTCATTATTAAATGTTTTGGATATTGGTGGAAAATAGTAATTAGGAATCTTAGGTAGTTTATTTTTACTGACATTCAGTGATTGCAAAGCTAATATGTTTGTATTTGACTTTAGATAGATGTTGGTACTAGTTGATCTTTACTGGTTGTGATGGATCGACAATTCCACTGGAACACTTTAAAATCCTTAGCTATACCATGCGTGCTATTCATAGATAACAGATAAAAACAAAACAAAAAAAAGGTGAAAAAAGCGGTGAAATAGCAAGAAATACACTGATACACACCCTGAAAAGTACTAACAATAAAAAAAAGTATCACTATGATACGATAACCATAATACTATGACAAGAAAGAAAAAAAAGAACTGTAGCCCTACACAGAGAATGCACTCTAATCAATGAAGGAAAAGATTTGATCACTGGCCTGTTGCGAATGCTTTAACTAACCACAACAAGAACAATATCCCCTTAAATAGTCACTCAGATGGGAAGAACAGAGTCAACGGCTTGAGATTTCCGCCCGCCAAAACTACACTAACGTACTTTTCCTGTTTTGGTTTAATCCAGGATGTAGGCCCATGAGAATGTCAAACATGTGTACATGGACCACTGTGTACAGCGAAGGGTCCGTGTCCTCTGGGTGGTGGATAGTTCCTCCGTAGGCTGCCACGCTGTTTAACGTTCTCCCGCTGTCCGCTCGGTTTCTGTTGTCAGTCCCAGAAGATTTGTCGGATATGTCTTTCCAACGTTTTTCTTGCCAGCACGCTCCGATTCCTCGATGTGTTGGATGGAGATCGTCTTTGAGAGACCATTTATTATTTGTTTGTATGTTGGAATGAGAAGACAAATGATATGTTTTTTAATTTTTAATTTCCAAATAGTTTTTGTTTTTTATCAATGCATTGAACACTTCCCGCGGTGACTTCTGTTTGTTTTTGTTGTGTGTGTTGTTGTGTGTGTGTGGTGTGTTGTGGTGTGGTGGGTGTGTGTGGATGCAGTGTGCACGTGCCTTGTTTTGTTGAAATAATGAAATACACCTTCCTGTTAACCCCCAGAACCCCCCCGTCCCATCCCTTCAGAAAAAGAGGAGGGTGGGGTTGGGATGAGGGCAGAAATATATCAAGGAGAAAACGCAAAAGACTGTCAGAATAAAATGGATTTCGTATTGTTATACAATAAAGAGAATCAGCCGCATTACTAATTCCCATGTACTCTCTCTCTCGTCCCACACCCAAAATCTCTCTCTCCTCCGCTCCAACAAACTCCGGTCTCCCTCACTCCGCTCCCTTCTCTTCTCTCCTCTCCTCTTCTCTCCCACCTCTCCTCCCCTTTCTCGTCTCCTCCCTCCTCATCTCTCTCCTCCCTCCCTCTCTCCCCGCTCTCCTCCTCTCCCCCCCCCCCCCCTCCTCTCTCTCCTCCTTTCTACCTTCCTCCTCTCGCTCCTCCTCACCCTTCTCTCTCAACATCCTCTCTCTCCATCTCCTCTCTCTCTTCCTGGGTCAAATTTCCAGGGCCGTGGACACTACCTGCAAGTTTTTCACACCAGCCCACACTCTTACGAATGTCGAACCTTTACAACATAAAGCGCTGATGTGAACAGCGTGTGTTATTTTGATACCTTACAATATGATTCGATCCAGTACAAGACAGTGCGGTACAGAGCAATGACTAAAAACAATACGATGTAAATGCGATAGAGTACAATGCACAATGCACAGCGTGCATTTTTGATGCACCACAGAGCGATGAAATACTATACAACGATTTCCAGTCCAACGCGAACATGACATTGAATACAAGGCAGTGTGTACATGTGAACATACATAGCGAAGTCTAAAACTCTGGAACGCTT
>JADBJO010000345.1:0-12500 GCA_016801955.1 Conus betulinus | reverse complement strand
GCGTGAGTGTGTGTGTGTGGTGTGTGTGTGTGTGTGTGTGTGTGTGTGTGGTGTGTGTGTGTGTGGTGTGTCTGTATGTCTGTCTGTGTTGTGGTGATGCGCGTGCAAGTGTGTGATGTGTAGCTGCGGGTGCTCGTGCATGCGTATGTCTGTGTGCGTTGTGTGTTGTATGTGTGAGAGGGGGGGGGGGGGGGATTCAGTTTTGTTTAAAAAGGGGGAAATGCAAAAACGGGGAAAACTACTGCATGACGAAAAAAGTCATTCTCGTTGTGTCCAGGCGCAGGGGTCTCCTCTCTACCCCTGTGCAGCTTCCAGATGACCTCGGAGACAGTAAGGAGACTGTAAGGAGAGTGAGGTGCTGGATGTGCTCAGCAGTTCGCCTGATGGTCGCAACCGTTCGTCTGTGGGCTGTACAGTCATAGAATACTGGACGGGTGGTGGTGGTGTATGCATGCGTGCGTGCGTGTGCGCGCGCGTATGTGTGCGTGTGTGTCTGTGTGTAATGATATAATAATCTGATTATGTCTATAGTTCATGTTCTCACTCCAAAACATGTGTCAACTGTTCAGGGAAACCACACTGCTGCATTTCTTGGATGCCGGGAGTACAGAGTGAGGATCCTGGGCTGGCAAGTTCAAAATCTCCACTCACCTGCTCTATGCTGAAGCCATCGCGCTAGCCGTGTGCAGTTGAGAAAAGAAAAAAGTCAGTGGCAGTTAGTTTAAATTGCTGTCACAGAGTGCTACTATTCCTTCACTCAGTGCTGTCCATCCCAGAATATATTTCATCAGTTGAGAGTAAAAAAAAATAGCGTCAAGTGATCAGTGACAAATGATTCCATTTTTTCTCTGATTCTCAGTCAACATCAATTCCTGCAGACGGAGTGTGCGTGAATAATGAGAACAACCAAACTGTGGAATTAGTTGTCAACAAAACAGAGCCAGTTACTTGATGTCACACTTGCAAGTGACTTGCAGACCAACATGACGACTTCCACATCTACTTCCATCCATTCCTTGCAATGTTGATATTGAAAGCATCACCACGTTTCTGAAAAAAAAATCTCACTGAAAAGTTCGTCAATGTTATGAAAAACCCATGACTGCAGCTGTGGTTACATCTGAAATTTGGAATTTAAAGCAGATCTTTCAAAATGTCGTGTGGGACCGTAAATGAATCAGAAACACAGTAAGTGTATCTTTGCACAATTTCTGTACCGTACATCCGTATGGAATGTTTTTTGTTTGTTTTTTTTGTTGGTTTTTTTTCTGCTTCTAGTTTACCTCTCACTATGATGTCATCCCGACCTAAAGAATGTGGAAATGGGATTTTGGCAGGACCCTCTTTACCTTCGATGTAACTGCAGGAGCAAATGCAACATTGACTCGACTGACTCATTTTATACTGATCACAGGTACGATGCCCTCGCTCTTCAGTCTCAAATTACTGCTATAAAACACGGAACCCTACCTAAGTTGCAAGGATATTTCTTTCCTCCAGTGATAGATGACAATGAGAAGAATGCAAAAAAAATTAAAGAAAATAAACTAATGTATCAAAAACATCCGTTATATGCAAGGTTAGGGAATCACCTGGTCAGCATATAGGATCGCGTTTATATTCATCATGAAACTTATTATTTCGGATAAAATACTTAACGTTATAAATTGTTATTATCCTGATGGGGTTGCAAAGGTCAGGCTGACTGGTTACTAGATCTAGAACCAAACGATAACTGGATTGTCCTTGGCGATTGCAATTCACATCACGCTTGGGTGCTCTGAAAAGAATTGTAATATAATTAACAGTAATGGATACTTGGCAGACATTCTAGTCCACTCAAAACATGACATTATTAAAATGAAGGGGTCTATTACACGAATAGATGGACCGAGCTGATCAAAGAAGTTCATCAATAGATCTGGCATTCGGTGTCCCCAAGTATGTATCCTCTCTGTACATGGCACGTTCACCACGTGCCTTTAGGCAGTGATCACCTCCCTGTTGGAATTCAATTGACCACAAGTCCTGAAAGAGTGCCTCTCAAAAAACAGAAATGTATTCTGCAATGAAAATAAAGCCCAACTGGGATCTTCTGGTCGAATATTAAGCTGACGGTTCATCTTTCTAATTTTTAGTCTGGACACATCGCCAGAGGAACTTTAGAATTATTACCAGGATCTAAGACGTCATCCTGGAGGTCGCTGATGAAAAACGATTCCAAAGGGTTAAATATGTATTCCACCCGAAAAAATCCTTAAATCTATGGTGGACTAAGCTCGTGTGAAGGGGTGGTAAAAAAGAAAATCAGGAGCTATTCCAAACTGAATGAAAAGCCGATATGCAGAGAATACAGTCAGAATGGCAGAGCTGCATAGTGAGTATAAAAAAAGCTAATTTATTCAGTAACAAAAGCGGTTGCTGTGGCGAAAAAAGATTTACCACGGAGATTTAATTATGAACTGTTCAAAAGGCCTTCACAGGCGATACATCAAAAGTTTATAGAAAGGAAACAAAGCGGCCTACAGGGTGTGTCTATAACCTCCCTGACCCGCCTGTTCATGACAAGCAATGAAATTCGTCAAGCAAACGAAGACAAGGTGAAATCATCTGCTGATATAAATTGCTAAAAAAACGTGTCAGACCGATTATTTGCCAGTGCCTGAACAGATTCGATTACGTCGATTTGAAAATGAGAATTGACCTTTCGAAATAAAAATTGCACTGACCAATAGTTTCTTGTACTTAATGAAATCTAACAGAGGCAGGAATTGATTTCTGCTCTTTGAAGCATACATAAAGCCATGCAAAAACGGCAAACAAGTAAAGATCCAATTTTCATATAACATGATCACACATTTTCCAGAAACTGTTTTCTACGAAAATTATGAGAACTTTTTCCAAATCTGTTTGAATTCCGGCACTCTACCTGCTGACTGAAAAAAAGGCCACAATAGTTCCAGTTCATAAACAGGGAAAAAATCAAAAATCAAATGTATCTAGTTTCAGACCTATTTCTTTGACTCCTCACACAAGTAAAAATTTGAGAGAAGATTAAAGTCAAGATTGAAACATTTCCTTGAAAGTAAGGGAATCCTGCCATTAACACAGGCCTGGTTTAGAAGAGGAAGAGGGGTTTATGGGGACCATATTGTTCATTTGATGTCTCATGTGAAGACAGCACTAGCTAAGCGCCACTCAACTGTTGCCACACTTTTTTTTTATATATTTCAAAGCCTACGATCAGCGTGGCATAGTAAGTTTCTTCATAAAGCATACTCAGTCGGGATAAAGGGTTGGTTTTCTATGTTCCTAAACGTCTTTTTTTTCGACAAGAACATTTCAGGTAAGATTAAAAAATGTTTTCTCCAGCACAAAAACGGCTGTTAAATAGGGGTGTTCTTCAAGGGAGTGTTATTGCTCCCACTCTTTCTCACTCATGGCTTTATGATATAAAAACACGTTGCACCAAAGCTGCAATTTTTAGCTGTTTATGCTGATGAATATTGCTCTATGGATAAATGTTAACTGTAATTTTACAAAAAGTAAAAGCCAGAAGAAATAACATTATAGCAAGGTTTCAAGATGCTGTAAACAATATTGTTGGTTACATGAAAGAATCTGGTTTTTCACTTATCCACTGAAAAAAAAGAGTGTTTATGATTTTTCATCAAAAAGATCATCGATGTTACTGGCAAGGGATGCTGGTGTCTTCAATATAAATGACACTCCTATCGATCCCGAGCAAACAAGTAAAGTTTTTGGTGTTATTTTTTCATTATAGATTATTCTGGAACAAACACGGTAACAATCTAATTGAAAAGGCTGGGAAGAAAACTGCGTTGTTGCATGTTCTGTCAGGTATCCCTTTCATAAACTGTAGTTCTAATCTTGATCATATTGCTTCATGATCAGTTCGTTCTCTCACAATCTAATGGTCAGGAAGCTTTTTTTTCACGGCTTCCAAGTCGGATTGGGACATAAGTTAACCAGTACTGATTCTTTGGCATTTAAATAGCATTTAGGGTTACCGCGATGGGGTTCTATCAAATATGACATGTAAGAAAATTGGGATTTTGCGTCTTGATGAATACAGAGGAGTCTGGGCTTGAAGTTCTTGGTGAGGGGCGAGGTCCATTCCAATTCAGTTGTCTCTGAGCTTGATGGGGACCGCTATCTCTTTCTAGAGAGATTAGAAATAAAACAAGTTTTACTTCTTTATTAGATTATACACGACCATTGATCCAGAACTATCGTTTGATCAAATTACCATGGTTCATAGTCCTCTGCATCCACCTCGGTTTACTGAAAAAGCTGAGATAATCTACACATAAATTATGGAGATTTAAATAAGACTGAAAAATCCTCTCATTTCTGGTTTCTAGGGCTGTAGAGCTTTTCAATTCAAAATGTTGCTTTCATACTGGCGTTTTATACTGATGGCTCAGTCAGGGACTCCTCTGAAGATGGGGCCGCTTTTGTTGTCCCCAGTTTGGACATAAGAAACACGATTTCATCTTTCAAAAGGGGTGTTCTATTTTCACTGCTGAGTTATTTGCTATCATGATGGCTTTAAATTTTGTTAAAGACATGCTATCATGATTGCTTTAAATTTTGTTAAAGACATGAGTATTTTGCCCCACTAAATTACTTCTTTCAGTTTCAAATTCAGCTCTGATGGCTTTACACCATCAGTCATCATCAGATAGACTTAAATATTTTTGCAAGAAAAAATTCTTTTCTAATTCATTAGCTTATTACACGAGGTACAGATATATCGTTATTGTGGGGGTCCTGGCCATTCCAGTCTGTATGGTAATGAGATGGCAGATGTATGTGCCAAAGAGGCAGCTTGTAGGAAATCAGACTTCAGTGTTTTTAATATACCTCTTTCTGTCTCGAAAAACTAATAATATTTTCTCAAATGTAATTTGGAACAAAAAAAATGACATGGAAACAATATTAAAATGATGCCTCAAAACACAGATGGGATGTGACTATTCGTAGGAAATGATGCATTAATCCCTCCTGTACCAATCCCAGTAAGAAACTTAATTCATCGAGTGCGATTTAAGGCATGTCTGGAAAGATTTTTTAATCCTTCCCCTATTCTTCAACTTGATATTACTCAATTCTTATTTGAATGCACAGGCACAAGAATTTAGTTTCAATCACTCCATGAAAAGATCATACATCAAAATATGTCGTATACGTTTAAAAACACACCCACACACACAAACACACCACACACACACACACACACACACACACACACACACACACACACACACACCCACACTAAGAGTTCGGCACCTCACTGTCAACCATGAAATTTTTTTAAAAAATGACAGAAATAGCACCAGTCATGTCTAATTCGTTGAAAAAACTCACATTTTGGAATTTTCAGCATTACATCTGTCCAATCTTATATCTACCAATGAACCTTGCAAACCCAGACAAGAATATATTCGTAGAAATCATGAACAAGCATGGAAACTGGTATCATTGTATAACTTCATCAGTCAATAAAATTTTCAGGAGGATAGAATTTTTTTAAACAATTAAACCGTAGAAAAACAATCTGGATTGAGATTCAGCTTAAAGTTGAACAGCAAATACATGCTTTCTCTACAGAAATCCCAGCTGAAACATGTCGACTGAAACTGACCGTTATGTTAATGATGGAAAGTGCACATGTTAAATTCAAAGATATCATGATACTAGGGAATATGTATACAGACTTTACGAAAATAAAAACATAGAGCTATGTTTTTGAGGTCACTTGGTCTTACACAGCGAATAAACCCCCCTTCATGGGTTAATAAGACTTCTGAAACGGTGATAGCTCATTATTTACATTAATAATATAAATCCAGAGAACATAGTACAATTATCAATGTCTCGGCACACGTCATCGCAGAATCTAGAACTTACATTTACAACGTCAATGTAGACAATGTTTTCAAATACCTTTAAAAAGGAAAAACAATTATACAAATATACAAATCAGGAAAAACACTCACAACATAATCCATCAAATTATGGACCTATTTTCGATTTTATCTGTTCGTGTCTAAGCCATCAGGGAATACACGTTAATAAGTGTTTGCATTCCCATGCGGTAGAAATATGATGTAATACTCCAAAGTCAGTCGGGGTTCAGAGAAAACCATTCGCGCCCATTGTCCACACTGTCACTCTTGCACACACCACGCATTCATGACAGCATTGTCAACACTGTCACTCTTGCACACATGCATTCATGACAGCATTTACTCCATACGCCATACGCACACGCAATCCCTCCAGTCAACCAAAAGGCGCCACTACAGAATGTTTTTTTCTTCTCCCCCTTACTCTGGGGAAAACACTTACTAAAATGGAATCGAATAATTAATTCCGACAATGTTTAGCACATTTCAGTAATTAAGAAACAAATTCTATACATGTTTCTCTCTCTCTCTCTCTCTCTCTCTCTCTCTCTCTCTCTCTCTCTCTCTCTCTCTCTCTCTTCACGCTGAGTGATAAATCGAGTTTGCGAATTGATATCAATAAATTCTTGCAAGATGTCCCCTTCTTGCCGGAGAGAAAGAATAGTCACATCCTCCAAGAATATAAAAGATATGGCCGTTTACACAAAAACACTGGCCCAAGATCCAGACCAGGAGAATAAATCATCATTCATGCATTCATGATGCCATACCTGCATCAGAGAAAAACGTACTCGCCCCATACTGTCATGACGCCCTGTCCACATCAGAAAAAAAAGTGTTGGACCCCTTGAAACTCTCCTGTCACTGGGGAACCGATGACATCCCTCCGACTCCTCTATACCCGGGGTCTCCAATTGCTGGGGCTGAACTATCGGTGTGTTCCCCACACCCATGGCCATTGTTAAAAACACCCGTCTCAGCACTTAAGAAAACAGATGTCGTCGTCGCAGCATCAGAGGGGGAATAGGCTGACGGGGTAAAGGTGAAGAAGGGTGAAGGGCTGAAACACGAATAAGAGGTTCGTGTAAGTAAGCCTGCTTCCCAATTCACCACATGAGTTCTTTCTTCTCTGTTCTCTTAAGCTTTTCCCCCTGTACCTTTCCCCAACTATCTATGGCTCACCTGGTAAATGACTGGTCAGCGGTGAGGAACCCTTTGACCAAACGTCCTGACAGGTTCGAGTCTTTAGGCCATCTCTGGGCTAAAACTAATTCTTTCCTCCCTCCTCCTAGTGAGTGCATACTCAGTGTTCAAAAACACATGACCAGCACCTTGCCAGCCCTTATTAAACTATCTCTCAGTAGTCACTTTCACCCAATGATCACCCTGTTTCTTTTTAATTAGTTATCCTCACAATTATTGGGGGACGCCGGCTACACTAGTCAAGCCACATGAATATTCTCCTTTTTAGTTGTGGCATGGGGGAAATGATTCATATCATTAGACTACATGTGATGGAGCGTCACATGCCTTGATGTGAGGCTACGTCACATGACACCCCCATCCTGGGATGAAAAAAATTAATTCCCCCAGGAAAAAAAAAAATTAAACGGATATACAACTTCACTTAAAACACATCTTCAGCCATGAATCACAAAAAAATATGTATCCATCACACATGATTCACCAGATTACTCATCAACGTATAGAATCAACCATCATGATCCACCCATAGGTGTTATGTTTCAGAAGTTCAGTCTTTCTAAATAAAAAAGAAACAACAAAATTCATAATTCATCACCACATGTCACAAAAATTACATTTCACAAATTACATGGACAAAAACAATTAGGGGATATTGACAATTTAAAAGTATAAATTGTGTTTATATGTTAAGATGCGAAGTACATTTTTTTTTCCTTTACCTTTATCTCACATCATGTGTTTCAAAACCGAATATTTCTAAGTGTAAAATGTTTTTCAGGAGATATGTAAACAAAACAAGTTTTTTTTTTTTTCCCCACGTAATGTTATAGTCCATTGAAAAGTCAAACATATATTTTCCATTGTTGACAATGGACTAATGAGAACAATAGGTTTGTGTCACAACACAATCAAAACATGTCTGTATACATTTGTGTTTCTTTGCTTGTCACATACACACACACACACACACACACACACACACACACACACACACAAACACACAAACAAACACACAACACACCACACACACCACACACACAACACACTATACACATATATATATATATATATAATATATATATAATATATATAAATATAGAATATATATATATATATTCACCTTTCACAAGCAAGTTAGAGACATAAATAGTGCATGATGATTTTATGTGTAATACATCAATATCCAAATAGTTTTTGCTTGTAAAAAAGATATAGTCACTTCAACAAAGCAAATTAAGCATGAATACCACTTCATTTAAATAGGCAGTAGCATGCAATTCACTGTCAAAATGTGAACACACCGTGATCATAAAGAAAGACAAAACAGCAGAAATAGTCTTTCCCTTGAAGACAGTTACATTTGTCCATGAAATATTCATACACGTGACAACAAATCTGCCATGACATTTTTGTGTGTTCCAGGCACTGGTTCAATAGTAAATTTGAATTCCTGCAATGCCAAAGACCACCTTAATAATCTGTTGTTCTTAGTCTTTTGACGATTGCAGGAACGTCAATGGCCTGTGGTCTCGGTCTGTAACCGAAACTTTCTTCTAGTCCAGTCAAGAACCTGGCGAACTTCTCACATGCCTATGCAATAGCCAAGCACTCTCTCTCTCTCTCTCTCTCTCTCTTTTTTTTCCTGCAAAAGTACCGCTCCCATTCCTTTGGAACTGGGCATCGGTTCTCAAAATAAAGTCTTCTGAGAGGGAGGGTAACAAAAGAACAGGAAATGAGTTGAGGGTGTTCTGAACACACTCTAAAGCCTTCTGGCACTCATCAGACCACAAAATACTTTTGTTCTTCGTCCCTTTCGTCAATTCAGTCAAAGGGGCCGTCAGGGACGCAAAGTGGGGTACATATCGTCTATAGTAAGACAATAATCCGATGAGTGACCTGATCTGTTTCTTTGTAGTGGGTTTGTGTAAGGATAAAATCTTTTCCACTTTCCTTCCTTCTGGCATCATTTTCCCACTGAAATAGTGTGACCCCAAAACTCGAGAGTTTGAAAACCGGCACGAATTTTGGATGGTCTCGCAGTTAGACCAAAACTTCGGAGTTTGGAAAAAAAAAAAAAAAAAGCTCGTAAGTTAGAAAGGAGAGTCACTCCATGACTTTGCAGCCAACAAAATGTCGTCAAAAAGCTGACTGCACACCACATTCATGGAGTTTCAGGGCTCGCATCATTCTGGCAAAAGAAGCTGGGGCATTTTGCAAGCCGAATGGCATTTTCGTCCATTGGAAAAAGTCCAAAAGGTGTTTGAAATGCTGTCTTTTCCTTGTCAGCTTCAGCCATTGGGATCTGCCAGTATCCTTTAGTTAAGTCTACTTTCACAAAATAATTTCCTTCTGAGAGCTGACACAGAAGTTCTTCAATGTCTGGGATGGGCTCCGCATCGAACACAGTGATCTTGTTTAATTTCCTGTAATCGATGCAGAACCGCACCGAGCCATCAGGTTTGTCCACCAATACAACTGGTGAGCTGTCCAGCATTACTTTGATTTCTCTCTCGACAACCTCTTTTTTGCAAACGGGAGGGGGTATGGTCTGGTTCGCACTGGTATTCCAGTAGTTAACTGAATACTATGGGGTTCAATTCCTGTCATAGTGCCACTCCAGACACAGTCACGATTTCGCCATACGGTCTTACGTGCCCTCAAGAGAGAATCCAAAGTTGTAGTCCTTCCCACTGTCAACAGGGACTTTCCCTGGGTATCTGTCAACACATCCTGAAAGTCTTTCAAAATTTCTTTGAGCTGTTCTGTCTGACTTGCAGACAAATCCTTCAACAGAACCAAATCATCATAGGTTTCACCTTTGCTAGAAAAGTAGGAAGGGGTTCAACATCGTCTGCACTGGTACATGTTAACAAATCCTACATTTGCTGTTTTCACAACCTTTGATCTGTCCCTGTACGTTACATTGGAAATCATCACTGATAATACCTGTCATGTTGACATCAGTTTCTGACATAGGACATCCATTCAACTGACTGGTTGATGGCAACATTTGTACGCTCAACATACTTCTTCAACATGTTCACGTGGAATACCCTCTCAGTGTTTTGCCATTCTGATCTTATAATTAACTGCAGAAAAGTTTTTTGCCACCTGAAAAGGACCCTTCCACATAACACGAAGTTTGTTGTGTCATCAGTGAGTAGTACAAGGACTGTATCCCCTACACTGAGGAACGTGCCTTTGTTTTTCTATCTGCAAAGACCTTGTACACATCTGTTTTTTCTATCAGCTGACTGTTTGTCCGTTGGTATGTCAGTGACAGTCCGTTGTAGCAGCAGAAAGTATTGTCGTCAGTGTCTTGTCTTTTCCCTGCATTTCTTTTAGATCATCTGGGGTAATTTGGAGTTCATCCAGTTTTGAGACTTTTAACAGCTTTGTAGCCTTTCTCTGCTCTATGATGTCTGATCTGGTAGTCACAAGACAAGGAACGAACGATCCTCCAGCACCACCATGTACTGTAGCGACACCTGGCAAATTGCCCAAGATCAAGTCGCAGACTGGGTTATCGATAACACAGGCGGTGAGAAATCCGGAGTACGGTGTATCGACCGAAATTTTTTGCCAGCGGAAACGTTTTATATCTTGTCTCCAACGACCAACACTTTTGGACAGTGTCGAGATACTGGTTTTGTAGCACGACAGATTTTTCTTACACCAGCGGTGGTTCACCCAGTGTCTTGCAAAACCGAAGCCTGCAATCTGTTGATGGCTCCATTTTCTAACACAAGTCCATCAAACCGATTGATGTGGTGCCCAAAACAAAGCTTTCTTTGCAATCAGTGGAGACTAATGCAGGTTTTGAATTATTTGGTTTGAAAGGGCAATTCTTTTTTAAATGGAACTTGCCATCACAAAAGAAAAACATCGCATTGTCTGATCGACAGCCGACTGATTGGTGTTTACTTTTGTGAACTTCGGTTCTGTCCACGAGCTGACCCAAAAGGTCTACGCGGTGTGGTCGTTGTCCACGACCTCGGAACGATTGCTGAGGAGCAATGCGTTTTTTTTCCGGTGGTGAGTACTGGTACTGACGAAAGTCACTTGAACCGCGGAAAGATCCCTGTCCGTTCCTAGGATAGGTATATCCTTGAGGATCCAGAAATGACCCACGATCTCCTTTCCTGTAATTCCCTGTCCCGATGGGATTGCACATGATGCATGAGACTAAAAAGATGGAAGATTCTTCTTTCCTAGCCAGGGCCCTATATGGTGAGCGATGCAATACTGATCAGCCATCTGACTCATTTCCTCAACGCTTTCAAATTGCCTTTCTTTAAGGGAAAGTGGTCAGATCTTGCTCACGCTCTGGAAAAAGTTGTTCCCTGAGAGATGGAGATCTCGCAGTAATTGAAAAGTTTTGTTTGTTTCTGATAAATTCGATCCATTGATCTAAGCAATGACTCATGCGAATTAGAAACGACGGAAACGATTCTCCTTTGTCAGGGCGCACAGAACGGAAACGTTCGCGAAAAAACGATCAGCAAAACATTGACAATTTCTTGAGGAGTTCTTTTTTCAATTGATCCCAAATTAAATTAATTTTGTTTCGCCGCGAGTGTGTGGTACAGTGCCAAAGCGCTACCCTTAAACAACGACGCAATATACATTGCCCACTCTTCCTTTGGCCAACCACAAGACATTCCGTGACTTCCAAATCGGAAAAGGAAACTATCGATGTCATCTGTTTTTCCTCGAAAGGCGGTAACTTTGGAATATATGCTGATTTCTGATTTTGGTTGAGGCGCGCTTGCAGAACTGACTGGTGGAGCTGGTGGATGGTTCTCTCGATGCCTGTAATCTTTTAATTTCAACATCAGTCTCAAATTCTAACTGCCTCAACTTAAATTGACGTTCTTTATCTTCAGATTCCCTCTGTAATCTTTTTTTCTTCAAATTCCCTCTGTAGTCTTTTTTTCTTCAAGATTCCCTCTGTAGTCTTTTTTCTTCCAACTCTAGTTTTCCTTTGATTTTCTTCTCTCTCTCTCTTAGCCTGTCTGCCCCTATCAATGCATTATTGCACATAGTTGGTAATTTTTTACTCCATCAAAACCAAGTGTTCCGCTTGTTTGAACACATTTTATCAAAATCATCCATAATGAGCCATCAACAGATATAAACACAAAACAATTTCATAAGTATGAATAAATTGAGGCGATATATGATGGTGTTATATGTTTCACAAAAACGTAATTATAATATATACAAATAAAGAATTCAATTTTCCGGTGTAAACAGAAAACAGCTTACTAAAAAACAGGAAAGATATGGAACCCAAGGAAATGTATTTTTCCCCAAGTAAATTTGCTTTCGAAAACAGCTATCAATTTGGAATTTAAAAAA
>JADBJO010000344.1:774526-780188 GCA_016801955.1 Conus betulinus | reverse complement strand
GAGTTGGTCAACTCTACGGAAATAGCTTCACTCACTTCAATCGTTAGTCGGAGGACCATCAAGGACCCGGGAAACATCCTCCAGCAGGATGGTTTGGCCTGACCTTCAGCGCGGCCTGGTATTCCGCTGTCTTATGTCATAATCCATTGCAAGGCGTTCCAAGTCGTCCAAACCGTACGCTCCCCTGATGGTTCCATTCGATGCCCGGTTCGTGATGTGATAGGGGCCTATAGCGAGGTGCACACAGTCCAGCCCAGGTCGTTTCTGTATCTAGTATCTAGTGGCTTTTGTTGGTTCTAAGGGTTTTGTACGCAATGATTGTGGCCTTCTTACTGCTGAGGACGCAAACTGCGCGCTTGTTGATAAATGAATGGAAACTTGACTTTTGCTGTATGTTCTGAGAGTTGTATTGTTGGTTCTACCCTCTGTGAACCCATCATGGCAGGAGAACACCCTACCCAATTCCCGCCCGTTCGGAAGATGATGTTTGGTATGCGTTGTGAATAGGCCAGGAAAAAGCATAGCGTATTGCATTGTCTGTTAACGTTGTGTGACTTGTCTTGTTGCTGGGACTGGCGTGTCTGGTCAGCCACTCTGTCTTTGTGCTGATAGTCCTATCCAGTGCGAACACAATGTTCCGCTAGCTTCAATGTTCTGCCTTTGAGCTCAAGAGGTCGTCTTGTTCGGTCGTTACCCCGCTTTGCTTTTAGTGGTCTTCATCTCGTCACGGCTGGTTTCCCTGTATTTAATTTAGAACAGCACCACACGTTTTATTCTAACATTGGCGAGAGAGAGGAGGACGAGGGGGGGGGAGGGGGGGGGCATCGGGGGTGAGGGAGAGAGCACGTACCGACTGTGATGGACTCAAATCACCAGTGAAGATAAACTGTCAACACACACACACCTCACACACACACACACACACACACACAAACACACACAACACCCCAGCACACAGCGAAAGCAGAGTTCCCCCGCCCCCCGCAACCCCACGCGCCCCGCGCGCGCGCACGCAACGCACTCAACATCATCGTCTCGGTCCTTTTTTCGTCTGAACAAATGTGCAAGAGCCATCCATGCTACTTCAAACGTTGTCTCATATCGGCAAATGTCTCGGAACTCGTGGCCTGGTTACTACTATTCATTATCAAACAGTTGACTTGCATTTCTTATTTATCCTCACGACAGACCAGTCGTGTATACATGATCTGCAATGGACTTTTCAACCTGGCGCGCTTTCTTTCTTCTCTTCTCCACTGTCTTCTGTTCATGTTCTGTGAAGTATCACGGTTGGTGATTTAAAAAGGCCCGGAGAAGAGACCCTTCTACCAATTTCACAAGCAGTATTGTATTAACAATTTGGGCCAATGATCGATACCTTCAAACCCATTTTCCCCTCTCCCCTTCGCTCTCTCTCTCTCGACTCCTCTCTTCTCTTATCTTCTCTCTCTCTCTCCTCTATCTCTCTTTCATTCTTTCGCCTTCTTCCTCTGATCCTTGACTTTCCTTTCACAGAATCACTGTTGGCCTTTTTTGCACCGACCACACCCCTATTTGTACCCCCCCCCTGCGTGACGTGTTCCAGTATTTGGTTTCTGACCACACGATTGATATACCCCCCCCTTACCGTCGCCCCAAATGCGGCCCGTGTCGTCCCTCTTCATGGCGCATGTCCTTTTTTTCTTTGTGGCCCCCCGGAAAACTTAACAGACTCGCCAAAATACGTATTGCCGCTTTCACGCTCCTGTGGTAGACATTCCTTTTTCTTGAGATTCTGTCGGCAATTGTATCAACATCGCAAGTGCAATTCATTATTTTGGTTCTTGCTCGCGAGCGCCTTACGCCCCTTTCATGATCTCGTACCTCCTTTTTTTGATTTATCGTCCCTCCCGGGACGGCCAGCGGTGTGTGCCCAACCCACACCATGCCCTTTTCTTTCCCCTCCACACACGCATTGAGTGAGTTGAGTGTTACTCTGTTGTGACAGTCCTTGCCTGTCGCGAGTCATCTGCCATTGTTATGTACGGTACGATTAAGCTGGTACGTGGACCTTCTTTTACTAAGTTCTACATCTAGTTGTGTTATACAGCGTAAGGCGTTTGAGCCCCAAGCACTATCTGGGGGGTTTCCCCGCTATTAGTTTGAACCACGAACCTCCCATCTCCCAACTATACTGGTTCACCCGAGCCACGCCATGCAGTTAAGAAATTGGGACAATCTAATCGGGGGGGCTACGGGGAGGCCCGCATGAATTTGACTCCGAAGGTTATACAATCCTGCAACCAGACGCTTCCGATACTGGCTTTCTGCCCATAACTTGACCCTAGACCCAAGTACCACATCATCACAGGTGGGAGCCTGTGTCTATTTGATGTTCTCTTACTGTGCACGTCCTCTAGCCCTTACGTTGTCGTCGTATGTTATGGTTCTGGACTTGCCTCATAGTTTAGAGTTGTTCTCCGGCTTATCCCTCTCTGCCCTTAATTTGTCCGGCGCACCCCTTTTCTTTACCACCCGAATGGGTCTATTCCCCACCCGCTGTCGTTCTTCAGTCGTCTTGACTCGCTGTAGTCAGCTTTATCGGAACATTGGTGTCTCACGGTTCATGGCAAGATTTTACTCGACGCGCCTCGCTTCCGACGCCACCTTGGTTGCTCTTCATTCTCTTGCATCTCTTTTGGCTTGTAGCCTCTTTGTCCGTCGCCACTAGGTGCGTCTGTGCGCTTAGGCACACGAGACGCTGTTTTACTATGTGAAGACACTTACCTGCTTACCCGAAGTCCCTCTAATTTGTCGGAGCTGCTCTCTGGTTTGTAGTGGTTGATCCAGAAGGATCAGAAGTAACTACACCTTGTTATCTGTCGTCTGTGTAACACTAGTTGCTCGCCGATCTTCGAGGATTTGGTAATGGCCCCCCAACAGCCCATGGTGGACTTTGGAGACTTTATTTTTTCACCGTATGTTATGGGTTGGCTGTCTGAAGTTGGAAGCAATGCAGGCTTGGGCGTTTGATAGCATTATTGTGTCATTCAAGGTGTAGGTGTCATCTAGCGTTTACACCCACAATTTTACCCCGTTTCGCTTGGTGTGCTTGTACCAGAGCTGCGTAGAGAATAATGTGTCTGGCGATATTCAGTGGATCCTGTGGGATCGTGATGTTCTGTTGTGCGCCGACCTACCTTACTGGAGAGTTTTAACAACCAAAAGACACTTTCCTTTTTTTTTATCCTCCGTACTTTTGGAAACGATGATCCCTAGCAGACACCAGAGACAAAGTGACCCCCCCCACCCCCGATAAAAGGCGACCACCTATCTACAGTTAGGGCCAGCTTGATCCTGACACACACAAAGGACGTGGGAGTGGAGAGAATATTCTGTCAAACCGCATTGCAACAATACCTCCCAAAGGGTTCTGGTGATGGTGACATGTTGGCCTCACCCTGGAACTTTATATCATCCATGTCCCCATCCACAACACCACAATTAATTCCAAAAGCAGGTGTGAGGCACCAAGAAAACCACCTTTCTGCAAAATCTGCTGCCATTTTTGACAGAGATTCCTGTCTCTGCCTGCACCCACAAGCGTTTTTGCATCCAATGAATTGTTTCTTTTTTATAAGGTCAGTCTACACATGACCCGTTAAGAGAAATGCGGGAACATTCACTCAACGCGTTGGTAAGATGAACGAAGCCACTTTGCTTTCACTGTGTTTCATTCTGTACAATATCTGTAACAGAGACATTTTCTTCTTCACACATGACAACATGGCTTTGTACTGGACCTACACCGTTTGATGCTGTTAAGGAGGAAATACACTGGTTCTCAGGGGCATGTCGTCAGCTATTCCCGAGAGAAGAAATACACCGGGTCTCAAGGGCATATGATTAGGTATTTCCGAGAGAAGTCAGACAGTGACGGCGTTGGATGTGGCATTTTTCCCGGACTTATTTAAGCTTTCCACGATACATTGTTTAGTTAAACGGGTAATCTGTGCAATATTATGTGGTTTTTAAACACTAACATATAATGACTATACAGACTAAAACTATGCAGTTTTGTTCCACAAACATAATTGTTTCAAATGATATACCATCCCACTGTGGTTCCAACAGTGGCTGCCCTAAGTAAACGACTTTGTTCTTCCTTCATCTGTTTCATACATCATACCATCTTTGACCATGAAATGATTGTTCAGAGAAATTGGTACAGTCTCTGGTTGCCAGACGCCAGAAATTAAAAATGCAAAAGAGAAATGAGGTAGATCAGCTAAAAAAAAAAATATAAAGACCGGATGCACTGGTGGGAAAGATCACACTGGAAACGATGTATATGCAACCTGGAGCAATACAAAACACTTCAACAATCCAGACGTCATCGGTTGATTAATAACATCTGGAAGAGAAAAGGAATCTTAAGAATCAGACAAACTTTGCCTCACAATTAGCAAGTACAGTGCCCTCAGCAAGATAGAGAAGGAGCAAATGCATGGAAATCAAAGACTGCTTCTTTGGGGACCCTTTCCACATCTGCCGTAAATCATTTCAGCAGCCCAAATCAGAAACACTCACAGCTGATAAGCAGCTCGTGAGCAGTAGATCAGCAAAACATCTCCGACCTTCAGAGCGAGACACCACTAAGCATATTACGACCCTTTGCAAAACGTATCCCGACCCTTAGCGAAACATATCCCGATCCTGAGCGAAAAACATATCCCATCCCTCAGTGAAACATATGACGACCCTCAGCGAAACATATCCCAACCCTCAGCGAAACATATGACGACCCTCAGCGAAACATATCCCAACCCTCAGCGAAACATATGACGACCCTCAGCGAAACATATCCCAACCCTCAGCGAAACATATGACGACCCTCAGCGAAACATATCCATCCCTCAGCGAAACATATGACGACCCTCAGCGAAACATACCACGACCTTTAGCTAGACATATCCTGACCCTCGGCCAAACATATCCCGACCTTAAGGAAACATATCCCGACTCTCAGAGCGAGAAATGCAGGGCTAGGCGCACCTGCAGTGCCCTAGAAAATGTTCAGTTACATGCCACCAACACTGGACCCTGAAAGAATACCATGTTTACCGTAATGGAAATGTCCCAATGGCCTTACGTTGCTTAAGATTAGATCACCAGGAACTCACCCTCCTGTTCACCCACAAATCCTTCACCCCCTCCTCCTTCACACACAAACACACACACGCGCGCGCGCGCGCGCGCGCGCGCGCAGTATTTTAATCCTTTTATCCGTTAACAGGGCATGAGGGATGAACACTTCATTCACGCAGATACTGACACAAAGCAGTCTGCAGATCTCATGTGCCACGAATAACATAGTAACATAAAACATAATCAAACGACGATTTTTTCCCGTAATTTCACATACTCAATAAATTCTAAGAGAACAGATTCGTTTGCACTCAAAGAATAACACAGTGAAAAGCACTGACTTTACGACCAGCAAGTGGGCCAAACACCTGTTTCTGTAGTGTACATATTTTTGACATTTAAAGGTCAAACGGTGCCCATCACAAGGCACATTTATATTACACGGCTTCTATTGGCTACCTTCCCTCGACATTGTCCTTATGTTTTGCTCCAGTCAGTTTCACGTTTGTGGCAACTTAACATAATGAAAACATAT
>JADBJO010000344.1:732026-769526 GCA_016801955.1 Conus betulinus | reverse complement strand
AAACTTCGCCAGATTGTGACATGGCGTGCTGAGACATCCTCCTCCATTTCTCTCTCGTGAAGTGGCCCTCACCAAGATGCTGGTCGGTACTTCCATCCTATTTATCGCCTGTACCTTCCCCTTCGCTGTAATTCGAATTAGTTGGCTGGTTGTGCCAGAAATGAACGCCGGCCGACGCCATCAAAATTTCTACCTGACTACTTTGTGGATCGGTGAATTCTGTACCTACGTCAACTCCAGTTTAAACATTGTTGTATATTACATCATGGGATCTCGTTATAGAGACGTTTTCTGGGAACTGTTGAGGAGAAAACCAGGACGAAAAAAACCCGTAAAAGAAATGATATTCGAACGTCCATGGTTCATAACTGTAACACTCTGACCAAACGTTTACGAAATGTACATGGCCATCTTGTATCTGCGTATTTCTAAATACTTCAATGCCTTGCACTCGTAAATTAACAATTTTAATGCGACGATGAGGACACTGGAGATGTCAATGAAGATGATTATAACATAAATTTAACATCAAGATAATGTCCATTATAAACATGTTTAATTAGATGAAGAATGATAAGAATAATAAATCGAAGCAAAATGTTGGGAAAAGCCACATTTACCACTTCAACAAAATCTGAGCTTGGTTAACATTAGAGCCGCACTTTCCAATACAGTAGACATACAGACAAATACATTGTTTATCCATCAACAAGTATATCCGCACTGAACTTCCAACTGTTAATGGATGTATCTGATGTACAGGGGTAGTTCGCATATCAGCATCTGCTGGATCACTGGTTTCACGGGTCTCGGAGCCCAGCATGGATATACGGTGACTGCCATCAGGGACTCTACGCCAACTGTCTCCACCTCTCACGGCGGTGACTGCCATCAAGGACTCTGTGCCAACTGTCTCCACCTGTCACGGCGGTGACTGCCATTAAGGGCTCTACGCCAACTATCTCCACCTCTCACGGCGGTGACTGCCATCAAGGACTCTGCACCAACTGTCTCCACCTGTCACGGCGGTGACTGCCACCATGGACTCTGCGCCAACTGTCTCCACCTCTCATGGTGGTGACTGCCATCAGAGACTCCTTTACTGGTTTTCAGCAAAACTCCACTCTGATTAAACTAGCAATTTTTTTATGCTATTGACTACATGTGCCGGAACATACAGGTATAACTAAAAACTGCTGTTGTGACATGTCTACACCCGTAGTGTCTGACGTGTTGTGTGGTATACTTTATTGATTAGTTGTTATATGTACTTTATCTATTACTTATTTATTTTTCTATGGAGCAAAGTGTTTGTACCGCACTGAAGCTTCAGATTTATTATTTGTTCATGTATCTCAGCAAATCCCAAACTCCGGGGCCAAATTTTAAATAAAAACTGTAAAAAAAAAAAAAAAAAAAAAAGAAAGAAAAGAAAAGAAAACTCTTAACTGTTCTGCGAAATTGGTCCTTGTGACATGGTCAGTACAGGAGACACCAAGCACTGTTCGGAATATCCTCTCCACTGCTGGGCTGTTCCTGTACAGTCCTGATGACGGAGTCTGTGAAGCGTCGCCTGCAGGGAAATCGCATTATTTTATTGCGTGCAAAAGCTTCAGCTTGGATCCAAGATCAATGCTCCTGTTTCTTTACAGTGATTTCAGTAGTGCCGGTGCTCTTGCACTTCGTGAAAGGTTGTTATTTTGTTTTGTATGTTTTTTCCTTTCGTTTTGTTTTGTTTTGTTTTGTTTTGTTTTTCTATCTATAATGTCGCTAATGTTCTTGAACTTTTCTCACAGTATCTGATTCTTCTCTGGTTTTGTGCTGTTCGTCATCAACTTTGTTATTTTCTGCCCTGATTCCGTGCTAGATTCCGTAGATGTTACCTCCAAGCTGTTCACAAAATCAGACTGTTCTTATGTAAAGAATTGACGTTGACGAGGTGATAGTTCTTATGTGGCTGCTAGTAGGCGGCTGGGCTAAAAACAATATGACCTGAAGTGAATGGGCTAGCATTCCAGCCAGCCTGTCAATGCATCCAGGGCACATGAGACTCGTGATGGTGGCCAGTGTGCCAGTGTAGTCTTCCAGCATAACTGTTACTACGTCTTTCAGGATGTTGAACAACATGAGTCACGAGAAACACCCTTGTTGGACACCACTTGACGGAGGAAAGCTGCCTCCCTCTGAGTCTAGAATAAAGAGTCAGCTGCAAGCCTTTGTATACAATTGCTTGACGGTATGGACCAGCTATTGGCCCAGGTTGCATTTCTTCACTATAGCCCACAGTGCATCATATACCATACCATTGGAACATAGTTTTGAAAACACCAAGGCAGGCAGGCAGTCGGCCGAAAGTACCCGGATGATCATCTTTCCCTCGGCAAATATGGACTCCTGTCAGGCACTAGTTGGGATGCTGCTGAAAAATCAAATTGTTTGAAGATCGCTGAAGAGCAAACTGGGCAAGATTACATTATTATTGTTATGAATACTTATATAGCACCTATCTTCGGCTAGAGACCAAGCTCTAAGCGCTTCACAAACCACACTCATTTACACAATGGGCTGCCTACCTGGGTAGCTCCGACTGAAGAGCTGCCAACTGGCGCTACATTCAGTCGTTTCCCGTGTCATCCAGTCAATATCGTTCACTCGGTTTTCACACTTTCTTCTTTCTTTCCATTTCTAACGCAGGCTTTTTTGGGTTTTTTTTTTTTTTTAAAACTGTATGCATGTTGTTTTTGCTTTATTTTACACAAAGGTGATAGCATTATACCCAGTCTCTGCTTTATTAATCTCTCCATGAGAATGGAACAAATATTTTACTTTAACAGCCACCTGACCAGGGTTTCGAGCCGAGGTCGTGTGCACTGAACTCCTGTTCACCCAGTTTCAACACCACTGCTGATGAAAAAGGACGGAGGTCTGTCGAAAGCTCCAAGTAAGTGTTTGTTTCCCAGCTGAGTGACCAGTTGAAATCTGGTAGTCGTTATGTTTTACTTTAGAAGTCTTACACCGATGTGAGTTGGGGCGGATATCGCATAACGCCCTATATTCCCCTTAAACAGGTGGGTGGGTTTTGGTGAGCGTTAATGGACACCAGCAACGGGTAGCTGTTTCGCTGTGAGAAGAGAGTACCAGGCTGGCTACTTTCATAAGGACTGCTGCTGAAGGGAAGCACCTATACACAGCTAAAGAACACCATCAATGGATCCACCTCTATAATGATAGTGTGCACATTATTGTTTATAACTGTCCCCGAAGGTAAGTTTGCAAAGCCACAAGCATTATCAGTACGCTGCATTATCGATGTATCAGCACAAATAGCAGATTTATAGAACAAAGTACATTTTTGTCCACTTTGATGCCTGCCTGTTAGCCTTAATAATCACCTAAAATCTCATCACTTTAGCTATATAAGATGTACTGTCCCATTACTTTAAGAGTAATAGATAGTGTGCAGGTTAAAGATAAATGGTGCTTTTTTATCTCTTTACCCAAGTTAGATGATATCATGGTAATATGTAAATCATCGAGTTTCCACTCGAATATCCTCTCAACATTGTCTTGACATGATCTACAGATGTGATGAGAAATGCTTCTGTGTGGATCTCCTTCACCAGTTCAGATGACAAACTTTACACAAAAATAAAATCTTACATAGATAAAATGTTTCTATGTGAATCTCTTCTGCACCGTAAATTGACATCATTCAAACCCTGTGATTAGCGTTCCTGAATGAATCTCCATTTCATGGTGAGATTCTGTCATATCAACAGGTGCTGAATGATATTTCTTTAGGAATCTTTTCTACGGATTGAGATGACAACATATGAATATGCTGCAAAGCAGTTTTTCTGTGTGAATCCCTACTCCATATTAAAATTATCATGTGAATCTTGTAACCAATCATTTTTATGTGAATCTCAGTTGTTCGCTGAAGTGACCATCGTAAGAATATGCTACGATGGGTTTTCATGTGTGAATCTGTACTTGACATTGAAATGACGTCATGTTACTATGTGGCGAATGATGTTTCTGTCGAAAGTTTTCTTTTCAATGACAACAAATTACATTATCAAATATATGGTGCGAATGATCTTCCTGTAGCAATATCCACTCTGCATTGGGATGACATCAGGTGTAGGGGCTGATCTTTTTTTTAGCTGAGACGTGAACATGATAGTGGACCTTTTAATGAAAAAGCAACCTCTGTCTCTGGTTTAATACCACCGGAAATTAACTTTTCTTCAACACCTTTGGATTAAACAGAGAGCAAGAACAAAAAGACAGTTACAATTTTTTTTTAAGTCTTACATTCAGGTCAAGGCACAGTCACAATTTGGTGAGTGGAATGGACTGCATTTTGTAAACAAGATCTGCATACCCCTCTCTCTTCCCCAATTTCCCCACCCACTTCTCACACATCATCTTCCTGTGGTTTTAATTCATTCCTGTACCACCCTTGGAAGCCACTGAAGCAGCCAAATGGAAGTATCAACCTTTATTTCATGACAGCAGAGCCCACCACCAAATACGCCACCATCAAGCGAACTGCTGCATGCATTCTGAGCCCCACTGGAGCAGTACACCTGGCAGTGAAGCAGTGCTGTTTCGCTGACAGGTGGACATCTCCAGCACACCACAAAGCTTTCGCCATACAGTCTTACACACTCTGACAGGTGGTCATCTCCAGTACACAGCAAAGCTTTCGCGATACAGTCTTTCACACTCTGACAGTGGACATCTCCAGTACACAGCAAAGTTTTCGCAATACAGTCTTACAAACTCTCTGAAGAGGATCTCCGGTTGCAGTCTTTCCCCGCCATTGGCAGGGATTTCTCTGTTATGATGAAAGAGTGAATAATTCTTGCTCTTACCGTAAAATCACAGGCGCAGATTAATTTGCATTCAGTAAAGGGTAACACTACAGCTTTTTTGTATGTCAGATTAAAAGTCTCTCGGAGAAGTTCTAATGCAATTTCAAAAGTTAACAGGTAAATACTGGTCAGCTTACAGATAAACTTCTTTTCATTTAACTTCAATCTGTGAGTTCTCTGTGGACGACATGGCTCCGACAAGACTCCTCCAACAGATGGGTTCTGGACTGACCTTCAGCTGGGCCCTGGTCATTCCAGCTGTCTTCATGTCATAATCCATGCACAGGTGTCCAAGTCGTCCCACCTTCCGCTTCCCCTGAAGTTCCATTCGAGTGCCTGTCTCGTGGTGTTGGTAGGAGGCTTTCATAGCGTGTGCTCAGTCCAGCCCCCCCTTGTCGTTTTCTTTATCTCCATATCTCAAGGCCTTTGTTTGGTTCTAAGAGGATTTTGTAAGAAATGACTTTTGGCCTTCTAATGCTGAGGACGAACCTGACGCGCTTGTTGATAACTGCATGAAGATGTGAAATTTGATTTTGCTGTTCTCCAAGTCTGTGAACCATATGACATAACACACCTCACATTTGAGTTGAAAGTTCTGTTTTGGTCTGCAGTGAAAGGGCAGTGAAAGCCCATACAGGTAGCTGGGTGTTGAATGTGTGCTTTGCCTTGTTGATGGGACTGCCATTGTCTGGTCTGTTCCATTGTCTTTGCTGATGATACTATCCAGGCGAACAAAATGTTCCGCTCCTTTAATGTTCTCATCTTTGAGCTCAATGAGGTCTTGTCGTTTGTATCTAACCGCTTTCCTTTAGTTTTCTCCATACTAATATTGACGCCTGTTTCCTTCGTTTAATTTAGACACAGAGCAGACGTTTTCTTTTAACACATTGCGAGAGAGAGAGAGAGAGAGAGAGAGAGAGAGAGAGAGAGAGAGAGAGAGAGAGAGAGAGAGAGAGAGAGAGAGAGAGAGCAATAGGGAGATGAGGGAGAGAGAATACTGTGAATGGATTCACATAGTGAAGAAAACTTTCTCTCACACGCACACACACACACACACACACACACACACACACACACACACACACACACACACACACACACACATACAGAGAGAGAGAGAGAGAGAGAGAGAGAGAGAGAGAGAGAGAGAGAGAGAGAGAGATTGTGCTCTTGTGTTTTTTTTCTTCTTACTGTTGCATCCTACGTTTAATCTCTCTGTTCATGTTCTGTGAAGTATTCGGTGTGATAAAAGACCGTAATGAACCTCTTACCATTTTGAAAAAGCAATAAAAAATTGGAAAATGGATTGATACCACCAATCCTCTCTCTCTCTCTCTCTCTCTCTCTCTCTCTCTCTCTCTCTCTGAAGGTTTTTTTTTTTAAAAAATGCAAACACCTGGAGTAAGTGCAAAATATATTTCGCTTTATTCAAAGCTTCTTCAGTTGCAACCATGACCGACCGAACTGAAAGAATGAAACACTGAACTTAAAACGTAAACAACTGAATTAAAATCAAACACTAAGCCTATTTAAAAAAGCACGGGTTTTTCAATACAAGAGTTCAGTAGCTGAACATGATCAACACACACACAACTACACACCCTATACCTGAGCGCTAGCGCGCATGCGCACATATATTTCTTCCTGAACAATAACGAAGGCAGGCCCGTGAATCACCGCCAGAAAAGAAAAAAAACAGAAGAGAGGAGGGAGGAACAGGGCATGGAAAGGGTGGGGAATGGGAGGGGAAAGTAACAGGGGTGTGTAAACAGGAAAGCCTCAAATTTAACTTAGTGAAATTCTACTGTAAGTATTCACACACACACACACACACACACACACACACACACACACACACACACACACACACTCACACACATTCAAACATACACACACATTCAAATTTAACCTGGCAAAACATGACTGTAGCCATTGAAACACACACACACACACACACACACACACACACACACACACACACACACCATGTTTAACAAAGGAAAATCTGACTGTAAGCTTTAAAACACATACACACCCAAACACACACACTCACACACATACACACACATGTAATGTAATGTAGAAGGATATTTATACGGCGCTTTACCTCGTGAGAGCCCAAAGCGCATATTACAGAAAAAACATGATAAAAAAAAAATCATACAGACAGACAGACAAACGAGCGCGTTCAACATCAACAAACACGTGCACAGTGGTAAGTGAATATCATTTAATCAGTCCGAGGGAAAAGATGTGTCTTTTAGGGAGGTTTTAAAAGTCTCTTAAAGAGTCCGTGTTACGCATGGAAGAAGGGAGACTATTCCATAGGGCAGGTGCCTGGTAAGAGAAAGATCGTTGGCCTGAAGTTTTCAGGCGAGCGGAGGGAAGCTGAAGCAGACGAGAATCGATGGATGAGCGTAGGTTGCGAGACGGAACATAGAGATGGAGGAGGTCAGAGAGGTAGGAGGGAGCCAGATTATTCAGTGATTTGAAACCAGGAGGAGAACTTTAAAGTCAATGCGAGATTGAACTGGAAGCCAGTGACCGTGATTGAGCAGATCGGGGCGACAGGACCAGCAGCCCATACAGTGCACAAGCAGAGGGAAAGATTCTTGAGGTACAAACTAAAAATATGTACACATATACATACACTCACACCCACAAACACACACACACACACACACACACACACACACACACACACACACACACACACACACACACACACACACACAGGGCTAATCCCAGACTGGGGCTACTCCCAGACATTTAGTCCAGCCGGGTACATAGTTTTTAGTTTGTACCTCAAAAATCGTTCCCTCTGATTGTGCACTGTATGGGCTGCTGGTCCTGTCGCCCCGATCTGCTCAATCACGGTCACTCTCAGGTTGTCCAGATGGTGGTCTGTGCTCTGGAAGTGACGAGCGACCAGCGTTTCCCTTTTGTCCCCCTCCCTGGTCGTCGCTTGTCCTTGGGGTCCCATGCGCTGAGCCTTGATGTCTGAACTTGATGACTGTGGAATCGTTTTTTGACCGCCTGGCCTGTCTCACCCACGTACTGGACATCTCTGCAGCGCGTGCAGTCCACCAGGTAGATTACGTTCTTACTGTTGCATCCTACGTTCGTCCTGATGGTGAATTTGCTACGGTTCTGATGCTGCTGAAGGTGTGGGTTTCTACCAGATGTCGCTCACAGAATACGCACCTTTTCGCTGAGCATTTGTAACACCCTGGCATACTCTGGGCTTTGGGTGTAGGTGGACAAGAGGGCATCAGGAGTCTTCTTAAGCTGATGCTCTTCCTTTCTCTATCAATAGGGGGAAGGGGCATGGCCCGCTCCATCCGTCGGCTCTGGTGTAATGTAGGCATCAGCTCTCTCAGTCATCTAGCTATAGGAGGGTGGTGGGGTTGTGGGTATAAATAAATGGGACTCTGTCGGCTCTCCTTAGCTTGCAGGTGTATTCGAGTGTCTGCTTACGGGAAATGGCCGACACCTTGGCGATAGCTGCTTGGAGAAGTCTCCGTGGGTACACCCGTCTTAGGAGCTTAGCTTCTAGTTCTTTACTTCTGGTCTGGAAGAGGTCATCTTCGGAGCAGATCCTTCTTAATCGTAGCACTGGCCATACGGGATACCCTCGACATAGTGCCGGGGGTGGCTGGAGTGGAAAAGGAGAAACACGTTCACATCAGTGTACTTTGTGTGGACGTCAGTGACGATGTGGCCGTCCACTAGGTTGATGCTGACATCCACGTAGGGCACGCTGGTACGGCCATAGGTGCAGGTGAATTTGATGGTTTGGTGTTGTTCGTTCAACCACTCGATGAAATGCTGAAGACTCTCTTCTCCATGCATCCACAACAGAAGATTGTCGTCTATGAAACGGCACCAGTGTTGAGGATCGATGGTGTAGGGGGATGTGGATAGCAGACGTGGCTCCAACCAGCCCATGAATATGCTAGCAATGGCTGGAGCCATCGGTGTGATTCTCTCTCTCTCTCTCTCTCTCTCTCTCTCTCTCTCTCTCTCTCTCTCTCTCTCTCTCTCTCTCTTTCTCTCTCTCGACGACTTTCCTGTAAACTCATCAATTGTTTGTTGTTGGTTTTGCTGCCAAACATTGAAAGTGAGTGTAGTGTTCCATTTTTGGAAATATTGGAGATCAAACAATCTACATCGCATCAAATTTGATGGCTGTGTCAGTTTCCCTATTTCATTGTTCGCATGTTTTTTTTTTCCCTTTGCTGTACAAAGACAAATTTTAAAGAATCGAAAAAAAGTATTTTGCAGGTTTATAACAATCCCGCTGGTACTACATTTTCTTGCTATTTAGACATTTTATCAAGAGAAAAGTGAACCCAACATTACATTATTTTCTTGCTTGTGATGCTAAACAACATAATGTCCCTTCATGACGCAGCTTTGTGGAAACAACATTGGCGTAAAATTTCGAAAAAGAGGGGGTTAGTTATCGCCTATGACACAGACAAACATAGCACAGGACAATGCCGCCATGCGGCCATTTTGAACGCGTGGCGACCATGATGAGCTAAGTGATTTCACGTTCTTCGTTCACTGTCCTAAATGTATATTTGTTTTTCGCCTGAAGAAGACCCAAGAGGTCGAAGTGCACTGTCCTGTGCTATGTTTGTCTGTGTCCTTGGCGGTAACTAACCCCCTCTCTTTTGAAATTTTGCTTCATTTTCCGCCCTCAGTCACTCCGGTTTGAAACTCAACATTGGCGTAGTTATCGAATCAATACGGCCTTTAGCTGTTGCTTATAAGCATCACGTACTGCATGGTAGAATCAGCTGGTAAAGGCACGTAGCTCGATACTAACGCTTTGAAAGACGTAGCCCAGATAACTATTCAACAGAACAACAGAATCACCTACAAATCATCCGTACTGCGTCCGCAGCTTAAGATAAATTGGGACATCTATTGGTGTGCAGGTGAGCAGCATCTGTTTAACGAAAATTTTATTTCATTGTGTAAACAAAAACTTGATACTGACTTCTGAATCCACCTAGAATGATGACAAGGCCATCATCAGAGGTGGTAGCTCTGTCCATTTGATCTGATGTAGACACGGTCAGAAGACATCATCATCAAAGATCATAGCTGTGTCCGCTTGATCTGATGTCGACACCATCATCAGAGGTGATAGCTGTGTCCACTTGATCTGATGTAGACACGGTCAGTAGACACCATCATCAGAGGTCATATCTGTGTCCACTTGATCTGATGTAGACACGGTCAGTAGACGCTGGCGGTAAGTGCTGACTATGGCATCAAAGAACTGAATGAAAACACACACAACTCTTCACTAAATATTCAGGCTGTCTACTGCATTCTAGTGTTGATTCAAGATGGATTTTAATACAATACACCTTGTTCTCTTACATATTTTGCAACCTCTGATCATTACATTTGCTTGCAGCTCTAGTCCATGATCGCCTTTGGAGAAGTACGTTCCTGGGTGGATTTTTTAGAAGATGAATAGGCAATACCTTTGTCTGTCCAGGATGGCATACAGCCTTTTTTTCTAGTTTCCCCTCTTTCTGACGTGCACCACTTCTCCTAGTTTGCATAGAGAATAATATCTTCTGTTATTCATGACCTGTTTCTCATGATGTTAGGTGAGAGAGTATGTGCACAACTCCTCAAAAAATGACATTTGTTTCTTGCCTGTTCAAAGCATTGCAAATACTCCCAAAGGTTCTGGTGATGCATGACATGTTGGCCTCATATTGAACGTTTATATCATCCATGTCCAACACATAGTGTGTCAGTTGATGTATCTGGAACTGGACAGCTATATGCAGATTGATTATGCTTAGAGTTTAACAGACTTAGATTCAGAACATATTTGTTGGTCTGCTCTACAGTTGCAGACCAAAGGGAGATTCCACAACACCACAATTAATTCCAAAAGCATGTGTGAGGCACCAAGAAAACCACCTTTCTGCAAAATCTGCTGCCATTTTTGACAGAGATTCCTGTTTCTGCCTGCACCCAAAAGCTCTTCTTTTTTTTTTACGAACACCGTTTGATGCTCTTAAGCATACATGGGTCTAAAGGGCATGTGGTCAGATATTTCCCGAGAAAAGAAATACACTGGGTTCTCAAAGGCATATGATTAGGTATTTCCCGAGAGAAGTCAGACAGTGACGGCGTTGGATGTGGCATTTTTTCCCGGACTTATATAAGCTTTCCACGATACATTGCTTAGTGAAATGTGTGATCTGTGCAGTATTACGTGTTTTTTTAAATACTAACATATAATGACTATATAGACTAAAACTATGCAGTTTTCCACAAACATAATTATTTCAAATGATATCCCATCCCACTATGGCTCCATGAAATGATTGTTCAGACGAGAAATTGGCACAGTCTCTGGTCATCATGAAATGATTGTTCAGACGAGAAATTAGTACAGTCTCTGGTCATCATGAAATGATTGTTCAGACGATAAATTAGTACAGTCTCTGGTCATCATGAAATGATTGTTCAGACGAGTAATTAGTACAGTCTCTGGTCACCATGACATGATTGTTCAGACGAGAATTGGTACAGTCTCTGGTTGCCACACGCCAGAAAGTGAAAACGCCAAAGAGAAATGAGGTAGATTAGATGAGAAAAAATATAAAGACCGGATGCACTGGTGGGAAACATCAAACTGGCAACGATGTATATGCAACCTGTAGGGACACCTCCGGAGTAATAGAAAAAACACCTCAACAATCCAGACGTCATCGGTAGATGGAAGAGAAAAGGGAATCTTAAGAATCAGACAAAGGTTGTCTCACAATTTGGGGAAGATCTGAAAACATGTACAGTGCCTTTAGCAAGAGAGAGGAGCAAATGGACAAAAACAAATCAAAGATTCTTCTTTGGGGACCCTTCCACATCCGCTATAAATCATTTCAGCAGCCCAAATCAGAAACACTCACAGCTGATAAGCAGGTCTTGACCAGTAGATCAGCAAAACATCTCCCGACCCCCAGAGCGAGACACCACTAAGGATAAGACGACCCTTTGCAAGATGTAGCCAGACCCTTAGCAAAAACATATCCGATCCTTAGGAAAACATATCCGGACGCTTAGGGAAGCAGATCCCGACCCGTAGTTAAACAATCCCGACCCTCAGCGAAACATATCCCGACCTTTAAGGAAACATATCCCGACCCTCAGTGAAATATATCCCGACACTCAGAGCGAGAAATTGAGGGCTACGCGCAGCCTGCAGTGCCATGCCATAGAAAATGTTCAGTTACATGCCACCAGCACTGGACCCGAAGGAATACCGTGTTTACCGTAACAGAAATGTTCCAATGACCTTACCTGGTTTAACAAACTCGTAAGATCAGCGTGGAGACATTTCAAGATCAGCGACTGATAGAACACAGTTGATGGATTGTGCAGCAGGAGTCGATTGACACCAACTAGTTCAGTCCATCGTCACTTCTGCACGTCGGAAAAATCTTCTCTACGATGGCTGTGTGGTCGCCCAATACTTATAAGAAGATGACTTTTTGTATGTGGCAATCTGAAGTAATACATAGAGTTAAGGCAGAGAGGAAGGACCTCGATGTGGTGTGTCTGGATTTGGCATATGCGAGTGAATCAGTTCCACACAAGAAAAATAAAGTGATCCTTGAGATCCATCGCGTCCGAAAGAATATTCATGAAAACGATGAAGTAGTATTTCCCTGGGCTTTCAGCGAGAATCTCCATAAAGAATTACACAACAGATGGAACAGTCTAAAAAACGGGCATAGCAATGGGCTGTACGATTTCTGTATGTTATTTGTTTGACAATGCAGCTAATCTTGGCAGCATCAAGAGATGTACGCGTTCAGCAGCCTTCGGGGACTGATATCAAACCTTATTCTTAAAGCTTTCATTGACGACACACCACCAAGAAAAATAAAACACACAAACTGTGCTTAGATGAGTTAGTTGCTTCATCCAGGACGAGTTTCAAACCAAAGATCACTGAGCCTGTGAAAACGAACAGTAGCTAAAGGCTTACATTCAGTGTCGCCATCCCACTCCCACAGTGACAGAAGATTCAATCATGCACATTAGAAATTGATATGATTCGTGATTCTTTTAAAAGATAGAAAAAGCGGAAAACAACGTCGAGTAAATGGCAGAAGAAGAAAGCCCAGAGTGCAGCCTCTGTGGCTTTTCCAAAGCGCCTGTAGACTCTAGTAATATTCGATATAAGCACTAGCACAGTGGATTCAATGAAGGTCAAAATCAACAAGTGCACAAGAAAATGGGTTGGTGCTCCATTTTGTATTATCGATGTTGCGCTCTACCATTGCCAAACTTAGTTGAGGCTACCCACTGAAATGTATCCTCCATCCGTCCACGATGTCAGAGTAAGCAAACCGTGTTTACATGTTGTAATTTCGTGAAGAGCAGCGCAAACTCAAGGAAGATACACATGGAGCTACAAAGAAATGCAATAGGAGATCACACAGGAAGTGAATTCTTGCAGAGGAAAACAACGTCACAGGAAGCTCCAGCAACAACATCCTACCCGACTGGCCGTCGTCATCAACAGTATGGAACCAGGGTTTGCAGGATGTTGTGGATGACTGGGAGTCCAGAGTGGATCATCTGAAATGGAAAGATTAACCAGAGATCTTCAGGCATGACACCAAATATGTTCCAACTCTGATTTATCAAAATGATTTTGATAAAGCTCACTGTGCTACAGGAAAATCAGAAGAGAAGAAGCCATGTGTGCCAGTCTAGCTGGCAGCTTGAAGGAATCTTGCTTTTAAACGAAAGTCTTCGCCACAGCGGTTGGGGGCAAGGAGGTTTATAGGCTCATCTGCTCATGATTTCACGAAACAGCTCTCGGGTTTGGACAGAAAAAGGCCAAGTGTCCCGGACAAGGTGCAGTGTTGAATCGTGCCAGAATCTTTTTGACAGCAGGAGAGCATCCAGGAATCATGACCTGAATGTGGCACGGTCCCCTCAGAATGTGAGAAGTTCCGGACTGAAACACTTGTATGAGGGGTGAATGGGGGGCTTAGTGAAAAAGGCTTCCCTGACCTGTCATTGTTATTACGTTATTATAACAATAAAAATACTGCCTTTTCATGAATAATAAAAAAAAAAAATTAAGCAACAACAACAAGATAGTACTATCTCTAATGAAAAATTAAAAAGACCAGCCGCCGTGGCGAAGTGGTTAGCGTCGCGGACTCCCGGCTGGGAGGTCGTGGGTTCGAATCCCATCAGAGTCATGTGGGTTTTTCTGCCCCGACCGGCTCCTACCAAGAGTTGAGTTTGCTGCGGACTCAGTTGGGAAGACTGGGACCACACAGTCGAGTTTCATCCACTTAATGGATGCGTTTCTGAGAGTGTTGCTCAAATTTCCTGACCAACACTGCAGGTGCCTGTATCTCTCGGGCCTGGTTGACGCCGGGATATATTATGAAAGGAAGCGTAGAAGATACAGCCCTGTCATGTAGTCTCAGTCCGAAATGGAAATCCGTAGCATCATCTTCATCCTCCTCATTCTCATCGATCAGCATTAAAAAAAAAAATGTCTCAAATTATGTGGCCCTTCATGCCCTGCTCTCATGGTGACCTCAGTTTCGATGTCTTCTCCACATCTGTGGCCTTGGTTTGGTTCCGTCGGGGTCACCGGTATCCGCGAGTCCATGGGGGCTGTCGTTGGACGGACGTGGTGGCGCCCTCCGGAGGGAGAGCTCACTCGCGCCGGCTCCGCGACTAAGCAATTATTGTCGTCAGTAGGGGGCTTAGTAGGTGGCGTCCTGCGTATGTTAGATCAGAACAGGCGCCACTGAACACCACTGAAGTGACTCGGCAGCAGTGCAGTGTCTCCTCCTCCGGTGGGTTGCCTCTTGACGTCTTGACATTGACTGCTCCCTGTGGATTGCCGGTGCCGGGGCTGCGGCGGGACCAGCCGGGCTGTGGGCTGTGGACGGGGTGTCGGAATGAGCGGCGTGGGTGCACTGCCTCTGAGGTGGCGCAGAGGTTGGGACAGCAAAAAAAAAAAAAAAAATAAAAATAAAAAAATAAATAAAAAATTATTAATAAAAGAAACTTACAATACTAATGAGGAAATAATACCTGGCAATTGTAACACTCAAACCATCTCAGCTACGCTCAGATTATGACTAAATTTACCAGCTGACATTTTTAAGAAGAATAAGAACGTTATTGACCATGAATTTACATACTGTATAACTTTTCAAAATGGAGCGACTGATGGCGGAGAACGAAGCAAAATTTAGAAAGAGAGAGGGTTAGTTACCGCCAAGGACATTGACAAACAAAGCACAGGACAAGACACTTTGTCCTGCGCTTTGTTTGTCAATGTCCTTGGCGGTAACTAACCCCCCTCTCTTTCTAAATTATACTGTATAACTATGAAATAGCAGATTTTGGCAACAAATCAAATATGACATACACTCACATCTATACCTGACACAACTACGCTGTTTTTCAGACAAAAGAAAATATGCGCGCACAACAACACATATACCAATGTGCAAACATCACAATAATCTGCACATTCTTGCAACTGTGTCTAGAGCACATTATACCTGGGGGAGATAATAACTAAAATTGTTAAGCTGATAGTTTCCTTTAGGCATGCTCACAGCCAGCGTATGTCTCGTGAGAATGACATGGTCACTATCGCTGAATGAGAGGTGTAAGACAGATTACCTCCCTTGCAGATTTCTGCTCATCGGCTATGATGATTTAGACACGAAAATGTTGCAGGATGCCACAGTTAAAAACACAGAATCGTAGAAGGGGAACCACAAAATACAAATCCATGTTCCCACTTTCTGTTGCCAGCTCTTGTCGTACTCATTAGTTTTTGAGGGTTTTTTAGCTATTGTTTACTTTGATCGATGTTCAGTCTTTAGAACTCCTACACCTTAGCAGCAACAACTGGTCAGACATTACCAAGCAATTCTGAAATGAATAATTACGTGCTTTAAATTACAATTGATGCATCGCCCTTTCCAAGTTCTGGGTTGAGGTTTACTTTTTTTGTGCTGGTGTTAATTTTCTAGTTTACTCCACGCTCTTTCTGGTTCTAATAAATATGTTCTTCAAAAGGCGTGTTCTTTGAAGACTTTCTGTCATCAAGCTCTCCCATGAATTTACTTGTCGACTGTTCACGTCTTTAATTTTTAACCTTAGCTCACAAAGTTTACGTTTTTTGATGCATCGCGTAATCTAGTTTGTTACTCAACACGTAACAACGTAATCATCAACACGCTTTCTAAATAATATTTGTTCTTCAAAAGGCGTGTTCTTGAAGACTTTCTGTCATCAAGCTCTCCCCATGAACTCCTCCCCTCATAGGTTGTCTATGTTGAAACATCTCATCAGTTGCTGCTGCTGTTGTTGTTATTGTTGCTGTCTTTTTTTTTTAATCAACAAACGAAAATGAACAAGTTATAAAAGAAAAAAAACGCAAAAGGAAAGAGAATTATCCGCACGACCTGTGACGCCAAAACCACCCGATGCGTCCTGCTGACGTCATTTTCAATTGACTCTGGGCTGTTTTCTTTTTCCCTTGCCCTCTGTGTCGCCTTTTCCCCGCATTTACTGCTTCTGTGGTCTTGTTGCGAACGTTCCAAGCACCAAAAGTACCCTCTCCAAGATCGAAATCCTCGAACTGCATATTCTGGAGAGCTTTAAAGAGGATACAGTTTGGGCTAGCATGTGACATGTTCCCATGTTCGATGTAAATGTCATCTACACAACGGTGATATCAAACAGTATGAAATAGTGTTAAAATTCGTTGACTTCCCTCATTTGCTTCAAATAAACAAACATGTGGTAGAGAAAAATCAGATTGTCATTGAATAGAGCAGAGAGCCAAAAAGGAAGAAAATCTTAATATTCAGTGATTCATGCACGGGTACTTAATAGTGATGTTGGAAGATTAGATTACCAGAACGCGCCCCTCCTGCTCACCCCACAAATCCTTCACCCCCTCCTTCACACACATACACACACCACACACACACACACACACACACACACTATTCTAATCCTTTTAACTGTTAACAGGCATGACGGATGAAACAGTTGTTTAATGCAGATACTGACACAAAGCAGTCTACAGTTCTCATGTACCACGAAACTAACATAAAACCATAAAAACATAATCAAACGATTTTCCCGTGATTTCACATAGTCAATAATTCTAAGAGAATAGATTGTTTGCGCTCAAAGAATTACACAATGAGAACACTGGCTTTACAACCAGCAAATTTAGGGCCAAACACATGTATCTATAGTGTACATATTTTTTTTTTACATTTAAAGCTTAAACGGGTTCTCATAACACATGCACATCTATATAACAAGGCTTCTATATGCTAACTTCCCTTGAAACTGTCCTTATGTTTTTCTCCAATCAATTCCACGTTTATGGCAACTTAACATAATGAAAACATATGTATGAACACGAAAACTTTTTTTTTTCTTTTCCGAAATTGGTTCTAGGAACCTTTTGCTGCTATTTTCAAGAGCATCACGCCATTGTGATATTTTCTGATGGAAAGACTTAGTAATACTATAATAAATCAGAGACTAACTTCAAAACACTGAGTATCCTGTACACAACAACATTTACTTACACACACACAAGCATACGCACAGACACCCGAAACCAACATTTTCTTCCTCTCAGCGCAGGCTCAGAAGTCAATACATCCATGCATTATACATGCCTACATACATACAACCAATGGTCAGGAATCGTTTTGCTCTGTGTCTAGAATATTAGTAACGGGCAGAAAAAATCCCTCAGATACGTACATTTCAAAAACAACACACAAACAACACGAAACACCCCCCAGGAACCACACAGCGCTCTCTCTATCTACTCTGTCCGCTTTGTGTAGCCATCATATTTCTCTCGTGATAAGTAGTATAAAATATAATTATTCAAGTAAGGTTTAAAACCAGAATGTGTGATATACTTATGTGATAAACCCATACAATGAATAAAAAGAAATTAATAACAAACAGCTGGAGTTCAATCAAAATATCCCTGAAAATAATTAAAATAGTTTGCGGTCAGTACGATTTGAAAAAAACTTATATTATAGAGTTTTATATCAACCACATTCGATCCTACTACCATCGTTTTTATCACATATATTCATAACCCCTTAAATCTATAATATAATTTCATAAACTTACTAAAAACAAATAAATTCACGATTAAAATACCTCACACAACCAATTCTAGTCGCAGAAATCATCTTTAACTTAGTAAATTGTACATGTATATCAAATACACCACAAAGAGAGCTGAGGCACAAATGCACAGAACTGTATACAATATTCTAAACTACCCACATCTAAAGAAATAATCAACTAACTACAATATACGTTAAATAGTCACCAAAATATTCTATATAACTATTCCTTTAAATTGCAAGAAACAAAAATAAACCCTTATGTAACATCTATCAAAGTGGAGCAGGGACGCTACAGTCATACTTTAAAAAGCCTAAACTCGCTGCCTATAATAACAAAAATATAATATAATCCTATTCCCATACTTACTATAGGCTGCTTAACAATGTTATTTATTATATAAATTAGTAATTATCTACTTTAAATACAAATTCCCATATTTCTATATAAAATGGTAACAAACACAAGAAATCTAGTGCAATACATCAATATAAAAAAAAAAATTTTTTAAATAATACTATCATAATTTAAAATTAGAATAATCTAAAAAATGTTATACGAAAAACATATCTATCTAATTATCATTGAAACATATTTAAGCAAAAAACATAAATCTCAATAATAAGTATTTTGAAAAACATACCACTAAATTACAATACATGAACCACCTTCAAATTATAAACATACCAAATGAAAATTATATATCGAGATCATAAGATAACACATATAACATAAAAAAACGATATAACTATCATCTAATAGCAAAAAAACAATCTCTAGATTCAATCAAGCTCATTTTTAATCTAACCCAATAATTGATATACTAAACCATGTTATAAATTCTAAAAGGAGAAAACGAAATAAACGATTTAAAACAAGTTTACGGACAATCAAATATTAAAATAGTATATACGAAATTACATAAAGAAAAAACACACCAATCCTCCATATCCATCCTTCTAAAATGTTAAAAAAAAATGAACATACAAAAAATCAATATTTATCAAAAAACGACTAGAATCACGCTCCAATAAAAAGTCAAAGACCTGTGTAACATAAACCTATACTTATAAAATACATTAATTTGATATTACAATTCATAAATTTTAGAATTAAAAATAAATTAACAAAAAAAATAAACCGAAATAAAGCAAAACTAACCGTCTAAAAGACTACATATCCTCCTGCAAAATACACAACTAAAGAATCCTATAAACAAATTTAATCAATTATACCATAGAAGGGAAATTACCAAACCGTAACCTAAACCATCGATTCTGAGGAGGTGATGGTAACAAAAAATAATATATCAAAAGGAAAAATAAATTTATTATATTTCAAAGAATGTGAGTAAGTAATAAAGGAAAATTACAATCAAGTCAAAATATATTTAAGTCATAACCCTAACTCGCTATACATAATACAACCAAATAACCAAATGACCTAAAAACTGTATGTTTTAATGTACACAAAAACTAACAATCACTATATTTCTCTCATTCATTGATATAAGGACCCTTACCCGACTAACAAAGTAATAAAATATATCATAGTCTATACCTTATACGGCCTTCTACTACAATCGTAGCCAAATATTATCTTACTGTAATAAAGAAATCGTGTAATGCAATATTTTATAATACAATAAAAAATGACCCCATCATATACATAATCCTAACGAACTATAATAATCAAGTATCGTTCCTTAAATCCAAATAAAACACATATAAATAAAAATCCCAAAACAATAGAAATCGCACTTTGTCAACAACAACTAATTATAATATTGGTCCTCCAAAATAACCATTAAACTCAATATAAAGAGTAATAAAAACACCTCGCTAGAAAATAGAAAGAACAAAAGAACATCCCCAATACGACATGAAAAAAACCAAATACATTAAAAATACAAAAAAATAACTTACATAATAAAGAATTGAATAAAGACCACAATTCCAGCCAATCCAAACCCTTAATCCAAATAAAAAACAGAACCTTCTTCCATTTCCACCATAAACCCACACCACAAACTCACTTAGACACACATTATACGCATATTAAACCACGCCAAATAAAACCCAACCAAAAACCCCTACACATAAAAACCATATTCCAAACTCTAAATAATCATATAAGACCTCCCCAAAACTTCCACTTACAACAAAAATAACCTAACACAAGATAAAATTCCCGACACTCCTTCACACTACTTTAAAAAGCAAACACCCCATCCACAATTAACACACAGTCAAAAAAAACTACTCAACTCTTGCATCTCATCATTGCGCACTAAACATAAAAATCAATAAATATAACCCCATAATGCACACTCAACCACCAAATTCTACACACCTGGACTACCCAACCAACCACTCCCCAACACCCATCATCCTACCAAGAAAACACCCCAATCCAATCAATACTAACCTAACACAAACACTTAGTAACCATATTTATGAGTTCCCTAACTTAAAAACAAGTAATACAGAAAAATATCTTCCGCCCACCACATTCCAAAAATAATTCAACAGTAACTGCGATCCAAAGATAACTCCTCAAAAAAACCTCATCATATACAAAAAATATACACCACAGAATATACCCTGGCAATTAACTATTCACTACAACAAAAATAAAAAAAAAATAACCCCCCACACCCACTCATCCAAACCAACATCATACCACACTAATCTAAACCTACCCCTAAAACCCCCCACAAACCCACACCCATAACAACTACATAAAAAAACAAATTCACCAACACACCACACGCTTAAACAACAACAAATTACAAATTCTTGTCCCCAACATAAAAAAAAATCCCCACTCCCAATATCCCCCCACTACATAAACCCTCCTAACACAACACCCCACAATAAACTAACCTATACTCTGTCAGACAAAACCAAAAAAATAACAAACCACCACTTATCATACTCAAGACAACACTCAAATTATATAAACACAAAAACACAAAATCAAACAAATCAAATAAACCACACTACCTAAATACCAAATAAAAATTTAACTTTTAAAGGAAACTAAAACTTCACCGCGACCCTCCACACCAGTAATTTAAAAGATCTTATCAAAAAGACTAAACCATATAAACAAAAAAATACCATCCATCCATCCAAAACATTCACTCTTCTCCTATATTAACGAACTCACCAACTGCCACAGTAAACAAATCCTAACACTTAACTATAATCTGCAAAAGGAATTCTACCAAAACCAACATGAGAAATAACCATACTCCACCCCTACCAAACAATATCAACTACCTTCAATAACAACGAAAAGGCATTTGCTAATGCAAAACATAACAACCTATAAACTCTAATACGCAAGTTAAATATAGAAGAGCCACCGAAAATAACTCAAAAAATTAAAAAAGACGTCGACCAAACATCCACATCCCACCACCACAACTCCACATTTTCCAACAAATTTCCCCATCACAAACTAACAAAAAAAAAACCACCGCCTCGCCACTACCCTTAACCCATTACACCATTACCCACCATTTCACTCCAATCCATCACAACAACACATCACAAAAAAAGCCCTAACCCAAACCATACCCGACCCTACCCGTCCACCAACCTCTTACAAAATACAACAGCAGCTCACACTCGAAACACAACTCACCCCCCCCCCCCTCCACTATCCCCCCAACTTCCTACAACTCACCCCTCTCCCGACCACATCAAAACATACATCTCCCCCACACTCCCTCCACCCTCTCCCCCATCCTGACCCCCTAATAACTTCAATTCAATCCACACGTTATACCCACCCGTCCTCCCTCCCCACACACTTCCCCCCTCAACCACACCCCCTCCCCCTCCCATCTACACCAACTCCCACAACACTCCCCTCCCCTTCCTCACACCACTTACACCCCACAATCCCACCCCATCATCACAATCCCTAAAAATCCCACCCACTCCCCCACACCAATCACACCCTTCCCCTGTATTTAACCACGTTCCACCCCTCGCACACCCCCCCCCACACTCCCTCTCCCCCCCCCACCCACTCACACCCCAGACCCCACCCCCCCCCCCCCCCAAACCCCCCTCCCCCACACCCCCCCCCCACCGCGACCTCCACTCTCTCTTTCACACAAACACACACACAACACACCACACAACACACACCCCACTCACACAAACACCACTCTCTCTCTCTCTCTCTCCTCTCTCTTCTCTCTTCTCTCTCTCTCTCTCAAGAATGACAAAGAGGTCCCATGGACGCTCGTCCCTATAGTTGTGCCATATGGTGTAAGTGGATTTTTTTGTCACTTTAAATAATGTTTGCCCGAGGTGCGGCGGGCGGAGGGCTTTAGTTATATTGCATTTGAATTTATACAGGCGCTGCACCTTCCACACACACACCACACACACACACACACAACACACCCCCCCCGCGCACCCCCCGCCCGCCCATACAGACAACGAACACACAGCACACGCACGCACAAACACGCGCGCGCGCTGCGCAACACAGGCAGCAACACAACACACCTCACGCTAACCACACTAGTTGTACCTTAGCACACACCAGTGAAAGCACACACACCACCCCTCACTCTTACACACATCACACTCAACCCCTCCAACGACGCGCTCTCCGACAGACACTTTTCGAGGGAAGACACTAAATGCAAGAACACTTCACACACCAAAATTCTCTCTGCTTTTCCCACATCTCTCTCTCTACTCGATATATTCCTTGATAAACACACACAAAAAACAGTATTGTCATGTGTCTCGCACGCGCTTGTGCATCTCGTCCTTCTCTTCTCGCTCTCTCTCTCTCTTCCTATCTCTCTTGACTCTCTCTCTCTGCGTTCTTGTGTGGTGTTTGCGTGTGCCTGAGGTGTGGGGACGGTTTGTTGTTTATGTGTGTGTGTGCCAGCCTGCTGCGGTGTGTGTGTGTGTGTATGTGTGTGTGTGTGTGTGTGGTGCCTGTGCGAGTGTGGTGTCGTGGAGTGTGCTGTGTGTGTAGGTGTGGGTGTGTGTTGTGTGTGTGGTTGTGTGCGGTGCCCGAGGTGGACCAGTGGTGCCGGCTGTTTGGTCAGATCTCGTTTTTGAGCAGTTATTTGCGTTTGTTTCACTGCTCTTTCATTTGACTTCACACGGTCCTGTGTGTGTGTGTCCCCCCCCCCCCGCAAGATACCCCGACTGAATACGTTGGACCCGAATTATGAAAGAACTATCAACGAAAAAAAGTCAGTGTCTCTTTCGTCTATGAGGTATGCTCAAATGAGCTGTCGCCTTTTCACGCTCTGATGCACAAGCGATCCTGGTATGGATGGACGCACACACACGCACACGCGAATAATCCACTGCCCCCACAATCGGACTCTGCCGAGACAGGTGCGTAGGAGTCTATACATCGAGGAAAAGGTGCTAGAGAGTATCAAGCCTCGAATGTCGATTCGGAGCGAGAAACAAAATCCCGTTCACAGACCTATCAGTGGATTGTACGCAATACAGCGACCCCCGTGCAATCACGACGCACACCACGAAGACACCTGTCCAGACATGTGAGTTCATTTCTCCACATGGCCCTTGGTACGTGGAACTTCCTTGACTCCCACTGCCTCCACCTCCTTAACCTGTGTCTGTTTGCTTTGGCTTTGGCTGACGAGCTGTACTTAATTTTCGCAATGTTTCACCATGCTGAGCAAGTACATACGCAATTCACCACGAAAGAAATACATGGTCCGTTGCAAACATTCTTTAACAATAATCGTATTACCGCTTTGCTGGGGTTTCTGTATGTTTCTCAGATCTTATCTTCTATAATCGCTACTGAAAGATGTCTCTGTGTCCTCAGTCCACTCAAATTTCAGACTCTAATGCGCACCCGAACAATGGCTGCCATTATTATCGTCGTTTATGTCCTAACAGTCGGTCTGTATACCGTAGTGGTTTTCCGATCAACATTGGCTGCCTCTATGATCCAGTATCAGATACTCTGATAGAATCATTTGTGATTGGAGAATTTTACAGACGTCACAAACAGTTTGATAGACCATCTCGACACTTTCGTATTTGGTGTTGGTGTGCCTGCAGTTGTTATGATTTTGGTGATGACTGCAACCATAATAACTATTGTAAAACTTCGCCAGATTGTAACATGGCGTGCTGAAAAACATCCTCCATCATTTCTCTCCGTGAAGTGGCCCTCACCAAGATGCTGGTCGGTACTTCCATCCTGTTTATCGTCTGTACCCTTCCCCTTCGCTGTGATTCGAATTAGTTGGCTGGTTGTGCCAGAAATGAACCCCGGCAGACGCCACTACAATTTCTTCCTGACTACTTTGTGTGGATCGGTGAATTCAATGCATACGTCAACTCCAGTTTAAACATTGTGTGTATATTACATCATGGGATCTCGTTATAGAAACGTTTTCTGGGAACTGTTGAGGAGAAAACCAGCACGAAAAAAAAAAACGTAAAAGAAATATATATTCAAACGCCCAAGGTTCATAATCTACATTCCGACCAAACGTTTACGAAATGTGCATGGCATTCTTGTGTCTGTGTATTTCTAAATACTTCAGTGCCTTGCACTCGTAAACTAACAATTTTTTGATACGACGATGAGGACACTGGAGATGTCGATGAAGATGATTATAACAAATTTAACATCAAGATTATATCCATTATAAACATGCTTAGTTAGATGAAGTATGAAAAAGAATAATAAATCGAAGCAAAATGATGGGAAAAGCCACGTTTACCACTTCAACAAAATCTGAGCTTGCCTAACATTAGAGCCGCATTGTCCAATATGGCAGATATACAGACAAATACATTGTTTATCCATTAACTGCACTGAACCCCCAACTCTTAATGGATGTATCTGATGGACAGGGGTGGTACGCATATCAGCATCTGTGGGATCACTGGTTCACGGTCTCGGAGCCCAGCATGGATATGCGGTGACTGCCATCAGGGACTCTGAGCCAACTGTCTCCACTTCTCATGGCGGTGACTGCCATCAGGGACTCTGCACCAACTGTCTCCACCTCTCACGACGGTGACTGCCATCAGGGACTCCTTACTGGGTTTTCAGCGAAACTCCACTCTGATCAAACTAGCAAAGTTTTTTTTTATGCTATTGACTACATTTGCCAAAAAACACAGGTATAACTAAAGTCTGCTGTGGTGACATGATGTCTGCACCGTAGTGTCTGACGTGTTGTGTGGTATACTTCATTGACTAGTTGCTTATATGTACTTTATCTATTACTTATTTATTATTCTATGGAGGAAAGTGTTTGTACCGCACTGGAGCTTTAGATTTATTATTTGTTCATGTAACTCAGCAAACCCCAAACCCCTGGGCCTAAGCTTAATAAAAACTGCTAAAAATAAAAAAAAGAAAACTCTTAACTGTTCTGCGAAACTGGTCCTTGTGACATGGTCAGTACAGGAGGCACCGAGCACTGTTCAGAAACCTCTCATCTCCACTGCAGGGTTCTTCCTGTACAGTTCTGATGACGGTGTCGGTGATGCGTCGCCTGCAGGGAAATCGCATTATTTTATTGCATGCAAAAGCTTCAGCCTGGATCCGAGATCAATGCCTCCTGTTTCTTTACAGTGATTTTAGTAGTGCCAGTGCTCTTGCACTTCGTGAAAGGTTGTTCTTTTGTCTTGTTTTGTTTTGCTTTGCTTTTTTCTTTTGTATGTTTTGGTTTGCTTTGTTTTTGTTTTTTTATCTATAATGTTGCTAAGGTTCTTGAACTTTTCTCAGACTGTCTGATTCTTGTCCTGGTTTCGTGCTGTTCGTCATCTACTTTATTTCTGCCCTGATTTCCGTGCTAGATTCGGTAGGTGTTACCTCCAGGTTGTTCACCAAGTCAGACTATTCTTATGTAAAGAATTGACGTTGACGAGGTGATAGTTCTTATGTGGCTGCTAGTAGGCAGCTGGGCTAAAAAACAATATGACCTGAAGTGAATGGACTAGCATTCCAGACAGCCTGTCAATGCATCCAGGGCACATGAGACTTGTGATGGTGGCTAGCGTGCCAGTGTAGTCTTCCAGCATAACTGTTACTACGTCTTTCAGGATGTTGAACAACAAGAGTCATGAGAAACACCCCTTGTTGGACACCACTTGATGAAGGAAACGTGCCTCCCTCTGTGTCTAGAGTAAAGAGTCAGCTGCAAGCCTTTGTATACAATTGCTTGACGGTATCGACCAGCTATTAGCCCAGGTTGTATTTCTTCACTATAGCCCACAGCGCATCGTACCATACTGTTTGACATAGTTTGAAAGCACCAAGACAGGCAGCCGGCCGAAAGTACCCGGATGATCATCTTTCCCTCGGCAAATATGGACTCCTGCCAGGCACTAGTTGGGATGCTGCTGAAAATCAAATTGTTTGGAAGATCGCTGAAGAGCAAACTGAGCAAAATTACATTATTATTGTAATGAATACTTATATAGCGCCTATCTTTGGCTAGAGACCACGCTCTAAGCACTTTACAAACCACACTCATTTACACAATAGGCTGCCTACCTGGGTAGCGCCAACTGAAGAGCTGCCAATTGGCGCTTCATTCAGTCGTTTCCTGTGTCATCCAGTCAATATCGTTCACTCAGTTTCCACACTTCCTTCTTTCTTTCCATTTCTAATGCAGGGTTTTTTTTTCAAACACTATGCATGTTGTTTTGCTTTATTTTACACAAAGGTGATAGCATTCAGCCCAGTCACTGGTTTATTTAATCTCCATGGAGAAATGGAACAAATGTTCTACGTTAACAGTCACATGACCAGTGTTCGACCCGTGGTCGTGTGCACTGAACTCCTGTTCACCCAGTAGCAACACCACCGCTGACGAAGACGGAGGGAGGTCTGTCGAAAGCTCCAAGTAACTGCTTGTTCCCAGCTGAGTGACCAGTTCAAATCTGGTAGTCGTTATGTTTTACTTTAGAGGTCTTACACCGATGTGAGTTGGGGCGGATATCGCATAACGCCCTATGTTCCCCTTAAACAGGTGGGTGGGGGTGGGGTGAGCGTTAATGGACACCATCAACGGGTAGCTGTTTCGATGTGAGAAGAGAGTACCAAGCTGGCTATCTCATAACGTTTGTTGCTGAAGGGAAACACCTATACACAGCTAAAGAACACCATCAATGAATCCACCTCTATAATGATAGTGTGCACATTATTGTTTATAACTGTCCCCGAAGGTAAGTTTGCAAAGCCACAAGCATTATCAGTACGCTGCATTATCGATGTATCAGCACAAATAGTAGATTTATAGAACAAAGTGCATTTTTGTCCAATTTGATGTCTGCCTATTAGCCTTAATAATCACCTAAAGTCTCACCACTTTAGTTATATAAGATGTACTATGCCCATTACTTCAAAAGTAATAGATAGTGTGCAGGTTAAAAATAAATCGTGCTATTCTTAAATCTCTTTACCCAAGTTAGATAACATCATGGTAATATGTAAATCGTGGAGTTTCCACTCGAATATCCTCTCAACATTGTCTTGACATGATCTACATATGTGATGAGAAATGTTTCTGTGTGGATCTCCTTCACCAGTTCAGATGACAAACTTTACATACAAAATAAAATCTTACATAGATAAAATGTTTCTATGTGAATCTCTTCTCCACCGTAAACTGATACCATTCAAACCTATGATTAGCTTTCCTGAATGAATCTCCATTTCATGGTGAGATTCTGTCATATCAAGAGGTGCTGAAACGAGATTTCTTTAGGAATCTTTTCTACGGATTGTGATGACGACAGATGAATATGCTGCGAAGCAGTTTTTTTGTGTGAATCCCTACTCTACATTAGAATTATCATGTGAATCTTGTAACCAATCATTTTTATGTGAATCTCAGCTGTTCGCTAAGATGACCATCGTAAGAATATGCTACGATGGGTTTTCATGTGTGAATCTGTACTTGACATTGAAATGACGTCATGTTACTATGTGGCGAATGATGTTTCTGTCGAAAGTTTTCTGTTCAATGACATCAAATATATGGTGCAATGATCTTCCTGTAGCAATATCCACTCTGCATTGGGATGACATCCGGTGTAGTGGCTGATTTTTTTTTTTAGCTGAGACGTGAACATGATAGCGGACCTTTTTATGAAAAAAGCAACCTCTGTCTCTGGTTTCATACCACCAGAAATTAACTTTTCTTCAACAGCTTGGGATTAAACAAAGAGCAAGAACAAAAAGACAGTTACAACTTTTTTCTAAAGTTTTACATTCAGGTCAAGGCACAGTCACAATTTTGGTGAGTGGAATGGGTTGCATTTTGTAAACAAGATCTTCATACCCTTCTCTCTTCCCCAATTTCCCCACCCACTTCTCACATATCCTGTGGTTTTAATTCATTCCTGCACCACCCTTGGAAGCCACTGAAGCACCAAATGGATGTACCAACCTTTATTTCATGACCGCAGAGCCCACCAGCAAAAGACGTCACCATCAAGCGAACTGCTGCATGCATTCTCAGCCCCCACTGGAGTAGAACACCTCCCAGTGAAGCAGTGCTGTTTCGCTGACAGGTTGACATCTCCAGCAGCACACGACAAAGCTTTCGCCATACAGTCTTACACACTCTGACAGGTGGACATCCCCAGACGACAAAGTTTTCGCCATACAGTCTTACAGACTCTTACAGGTGGACATCTCCAGTACACAGCAAAACTTTCGCCTTACAGTATTACACACTCTCTGAAGAGGATCTCCGGTTGCAGGCTTTCCCGCCATTGGCAGGGATTTCCCTGTTATGATGAAAGAGTGACTAATTCTTGCTCTTACCGTGTAATCACAGGCGCAGATTAGTTTGCATTCAGTAAAGGGTAACACTACAGCTTTTTTGTATGTCAGATTAAAAGTCTCTCGGAGAAGTTCTAATGCAATTTCAGAAGCTAATAGGTAAATACTGGTCAGCTTACAGATACACTTCTTTTCACTTCACTTCAGTCTTTGAGTTCTCTGAGGACCACATGGCTCCGGCAACACTCCTCCAGCAGACTGGTTCTGGACTGACCTTCAGCTGGGCCCTGGTCATTGCAGCTGTCTTCATGTCATAATCATGCACAGGTGTCGAAGTCGTCTCACCTTCCGCTTCCCTGAAGTTCCATTCAAGTGCCTGTCTCGTAATGTTGGTAGGAGGCTTTTATAGCGAGTGCGCAGTCCAGCCCCATGTCGTTTTCTTTATCTCTGTATCTACTGGCCTTTGTTTGGTTCTAAGAGAATTTTATAAGAAATGACTTTTGGCCTTCTAATGCTGAGGACGAACCCTGACGCGCTTGTTCATAAATGCGTGAAGATGGTTCATTTCATTTTGTTGTTCTCCAAGTCTATGACAGAACACACCTTACATTTGAGTTTATAAAGTTTTTCTGTTTTGGTCTGCAGTGAAAGGGCTGTGAAAGCCCATACAGGTAGCTGGGTGTTGAATGTGTGCCTTGCCTTGTTGATGGGACTGCTGATGTCCTGGTCTGCTCCACTGTCTTTGCTGATGATAGTATCCAGGTGAACAAAATGTTCCGCTCCTTTAATGTTCTCGCCTTTGAGCTCAATGAGGTCTTGTCGTGTGTTATTTAACCGCTTTCCTTTAGTTTTATCCATACTTATATTGACGCCTGTTTCTTTCGTTTAATTTAGAAACAGAACAGAGTTTTTCTTTTAAAATTTGCGAGAGAGTGAGAGAGAGAGAGAGAGAGAGAGAGAGAGAGAGAGAGAGAGAGAGAGAGAGAGAGAGAGAGGAATAGGGAGATGAGGGAGAGAGAGTACTGTGAATGGACTCAAATAGTGAAGAAAACTTTCACACACACACACACACACACACACACACACACACACACACACACACACACACACACACACACACACACACTATGCTCTTCGTGTTTTCGCTACAAATGTGAAGAGCATAATGCATACTTAAACGTGTCTCAACGCAGATGTCTCTGACAAGTGGCTGGGTTTACAAATATTCATTATCAAACAGTTGACTTGCATTTCTTATTATTCCTCACGCCCAGCGTGTATACAGGGTCCGAATGGAGGCATCGCTTTTTTTTCTCTCTCTGTTCATGTTCTGTGAAGTATTCGGTGTGCTTAAAGCCCTAATGAACCTCTTACCAATTTCAAAACAAGTAATAAAATTTGGGCAATGAACGATACCATCAAACCCCCTCTCTCTCTCTCTCTCTCTCTCTCTCTCTCTCTCTCTCTCTCTCTCTCTCTCTCTCTCTCTCTCTCTCTCTCTCTCTCTCTCTCTCTCTCTCCTGTTTTCCTGTATATTCATCAATTGTTTGGGGTTTTTTTTTGCTGCCAAACATTGAAACTGAGTGTAGTGTTCCATTTTTGGAAATGTTGGACATCAAACAACCTATGTCGCATAAAATTTGATGGCTGTCTCAGTTTCCCTATTTCAGTGTTGGCATGTTTATTCCCCTTTTGCTGTACAAAGACACATTTTAAAGAATCGAAAAAAAAACTATTTTGCAGGTTTATAAAAAAAAATCCCGCTGGTACCACAATTTCTTGCTAGTTAGAAATTTTATCAAAAGGAAAGTGAACCCAACATTATTTTCTTGCTTGTGATGCTGATCAACATTCCAGATAATGTCCCTTCATGAGGCAGCTTTGTGGAAACAATACTGGCGTAAAATTTCGAAAAAGAGGGGGTTAGTTACCGTCTAAGACACAGACAAACATAGCACAGGACAATGCCGCCATGCGGCCATTTTGAACGCGTGGTGACCATGATGAGCTCAGTCATTTCACATTCTTTGTTCACTGTCCTAAATGTTAGTTGTTTTCGCCTGAAGAAGACCCAAGAGGTCGAAATGCACTGTCCTGTGCTTTGTTTGTCTGTGTCCTTGGCGGTAACTAACCCCCTCTCTTTCCAATTTTGCTTCATTTTCCGCCCTCAGTCACTCCGTTTTGAAACTCAACATTGGTGTAGTTATCGAATGAATACGACCTTTAGCTGTTGCTTATGAGCATCATGTAGAGCATGGTAGAATCAGCTGGTAAAGGCACGTAGCTCGATACTAACGCTTTGAAAGACGTAGCCCAGATAACTATTCAACAGAACAACAGAATCACCTACAAATCTTCCGTACTGCGTCCGCAGCTTCAGATAAATTGGGACACATTTATTGGTGTGCAGGTGAGCAGCATCTGATTAACGAAAAGGATTTCATTATGCAAACAAAAGCTTCGATACTGACTTTCTGAATCCACCTAGAATGATGACAAGGCCATCATGAGAGGTGATAGCTGTGTCCATTTGATCTGATGTAGACATGGTCAGTAGACACCATCATCAGAGGTCATAGCTGTGTCCACTTGATCTGATATCGACACCATCATCAGAGGTCATAGCTGTGTCCACTTGATCTGATGTAGACACGGTCAGTAGACGCTGGCGGTCAGTGCTGTCTATGGCATCAGAGAACTGAATGAAGAACTCACACGACAACTCTTCACTAAATATTCAGGCTGTCTACTGCATTCTAGTGGATTTAATACAAGACACCTTGTTCTCTTACATATTTTGCAGCCCCTGATCATTTCATAATGTTTGCAACTCTAGTCCATGGTCGTCTTTGGAGAAGTACGTTACTGGGTGGACTTTTTTAGAAGATGAATAGGCAATACCTTTGTCTGTCCAGGATGCCATATAGCCTTTTTTTCTAGTTTCCCCTGTTTCTGACGTGAACCCCTTCTCCTAGTTTGCGTAGAGAATAATCTCTTCTGTTATTCATGACCTGTTTCTCATGATGTTAGGTGAGAGAGTATGTGTAAAACTCCTAAAAAACTGACATTCTTTCTTGCCTGTTCAAAGCATTGCAAATACTCCCAAAGGTTCTCGTGATGCGTGACATGGTGGCCTCATCTTGAACGTTTATATCATCCATGTCCAACACGTAGTGTGTCAGTTGATGTATCTGGAACTGGACAGCTATGCAGATTGATTATGCTTAGAGTTTAACAGACTTAGATTCAGAAAATATTTCTTGGTCTGCTCTACAGTTGCAGACCGAAGGGAGATTCCAGAACACCACAATTAATTCCAAAAGCAGGTGTGAGGCACCAAGAAAACCACCTTTCTGCAAAATCTGCTGCCATTTTTGACAGAGATTCCTGTTTCTGCCTGCACCCACAAGCGTTTTTTGCATCCACTAAATTGTTTCTTTTTTTATGAAGTCAGTCGTAGATGACCCTGTTAAGAGAAATGCAGGAACGTTCATTCAACACGTTGATAAAATGAACGAAGCCACTTTCAGAACAGCTTTGGTTTCACACTGTTCCTTCTGCACTATCTCTGTAACATAGACATTTTTTTTCTTCACAAATGACAACATGGCTTTTTTTGGACGTACCCCGTTTGATGCTCTTAAGAAAAGAAATACACTGGTTCTCAGGGCATGTGGTCAGATATTTCCTGAATGAAGAAATGAACTGGGTCTCAAGGACATATGGTCAGGTTTTTCCCGAGAAAAGAAATACACTGGTTGTCAAGGGCATGTGGTCAGATATTTCCCGAGAAAAGAAATACATTGGTTCTCAAGGGCATGTGGTCAGGTATTTCCTGAGAGAGGAAATACACTGGGTCTCAAGGGCATATGGTCAGGTATTTCCTGAGAGAAAGAAGTACACAGGGTCTCATGGGCATGCGATTAGGTATTTCCCGAGAGAAGTCAGACAGTGACGGCGTTGGATGTGGCATTTTTACCTGGACTTATATAAGCTTTCCACGATACATTGCTTAGTGAAATGGGTGATCTGTGCAGTATTACATGGTTTTTAAATACTAACATATAATGACTATATAGACTAAAACTATGCAGTTTTCCACAAAAATCACTATTTCAAATGATAACCCATCCCCCTATGGCTCCATGAAATGATTGTTCAGACAAGAAATTGGTACAGTCTCCGGTGACCATAAAATAATTGTTCAGACGAGAAATCGGTACAGTCTCTGGTGACCATGAAATGATTGTTCAGACGAGAAATTGGTACAGTCTCTGGTTGCCACACGCCAGAAAGTGAAATTGCAAAAGAGAAATGAGGTAGATTAGATGAGAAAAAAAATATATAAACACTGGATGCACTGATGGGAAACATCACACTGGCAACGATGTATATGCAACCTGTAGGGACGTCTCCGGAGTAATACAAAACACCTCAACAATCCAGACGTCATCGGTAGATGGATATCATCTGGAAGAGAAAAGGGAATCTCAAGAATCAGACAAAGGTTGCCTCACAATTTGAGGAAGACCTGAAAGCATGTACAGTGCCTTTAGCAAGAGAGAGGAGCAAATGGACAAAAACAAATCAAAGATTGCTTCTTTGGGGACCCTTTCCACATCTGCCGTAAATCATTTCAGCAGCCCAAATCCGAAACACTCACAGATGATAAGCAGGTCTTGACCAGTAGATCAGCAAAACATCTCCCGACCCTCAGAGCGAGACACCACTAAGGACATGACGACCCATTGCAAGATGTAGCCAGACCCTTAGCAAAACATATACCGACCCTTAGGGAAACATATCCCGACCCTTAGTTAAACATATCCCGACCCTCAGTGAAACATATCCCGACCCTCAGCGAAACATATCCCGACCCTCAGTGAAACATATCCCGAATGTCAGAGCGAGAAATTCAGGGCTAGGCGCAGCCTGCAGTGCCATAAAAATGTTCAGTTACATGCCACCAGCACTGGACCCGAAGGACACTGTGTATACCGTAACAGAAATGTCCCAATGGCCTTACGTTGCTTTAACAAACTCGTAAGATCAGTGTGGATTTCAAGATCAGCTGATGGATTGTGCATCCCCAAGGAGTCGATTGACACCAACCAGTTCAGACCATCGTCACTTCTGCATGTTGGAAAATTTTCTCTACGATGGCTGTGTGGTGGCCCCATACTTATAAGAAGATGTGTTTTTGTCTGTGGCAATCCTGAAGCAATATATAGAGTTAAGGCAGAGAGGAAGGACTTCGATGTGGTGTGTCTGGATTTGGCATATGCGAGTAAATCAGTTCCACACAAGAAAAATAAAGTGATCCCTGAGATCCATTGCGTCCGAAAGAATATTCAAGAAACGATGAAGAAGTATTTCCTGGGGCTTTCAATGATAATCTCCATAAAGAATTACACAACAGCTGGAACAGTCTAAAAACGGACATAGCAATGGGTTGTACGATTTCTGTATGTTGTTTGTTTGACAATGCAGCTAATCTTGACAGCATCAAGAGATGTACGTGTTCAGCAGCCTTCGGGGACTGATATCAAACCCTATTCTTAAAGCCTTCATTGAGGACACACACCACCAGAAAAATAAAAACACAGAAACTGTACTTAGATGAGTTAGTTACTTCATCCAGGACGTGTTTCAAACCGAAGATCACTGAGCCTGTGAAAACGAACAGTAGCTAAAGGCTACATTCAGTGTCGCCATCCCACTCCCACAGTGACAGAAGATTCAATCATGCACATTACAAGTTGATATGATTCGTGATTCTTTTAAAAGATAGAAAGAGCGGAAACAACGTCAAGTAAATGGTAGAAGAAAGCCCAGAGTGCAGCCTCTGTGGCTGTTTCCAAAGCGCCTGTAGACTCTAGTAATATTCGATATAAGCACTAGCACAGTGGTTTCAATGAAGGCCAAAAATCAACAAGTGCACAAGAAATGGGTTGGTGCTCCATTTTGTATTATCGATGTTGCGCTCTACCATTGCCAAACTTAGTTGAGGCTACCACTGAAATGTTTCCTCCATCCGTCCACGATGTCAGAGTAAGCAAACCGTGTTACATGTTGTAATTTCGTGAAGAGCAGCGCAAACTCAAGGAAGATACACATGGAGCTACAAAGAAATGCAATAGGAGATCACACAGGAAGTGAATTCTTGCAGAGGAAACAACGTCACAGGAAGCTCCAGCAACAACATCCTACCCGACTGGGGGTCACAAGCGTGGGCTGCCTTCGTCATCAACAGTATGGAACCAGGGTTTGCAGGATGTTGTGGATGACTGGGAATCCAGAGTGTATAATCTGATATGGAAAGATTAACCAGAGACCTTCAGGCATGACACCAAATATGTTCCACTCTGATTTATTAATGTGATTTTGATAAAGCTCACTGTGCTACAGGAAATCAGAAGACAAGAAGCCATGTGTGCCAGTCTAGCCGGCAGCTTGAAGGAATCTGGCTTTCAAACGAAAGTCTTCGCCACAGTGGTTGAGGGCAAGGAGGTTTGTAGGCTCATCTGCTCATGATTTCACGAAACAGCTCTCGGGTTTGGACAGAAAATACCCAGTGCCCCGGACAAGGTGCAGTGTTGAATAATGCCAGAATTTTTTTACAGCAGGACAGCATCCAGGAATCATGACCTGAATGTAGCACGGCCACCTCAGAATATGAGGCGTTCCGCGCTGAAACACTTGTATGAGGGTGAATGGGGGGCTTAGTGAAAAAGGCTTCCCTGACCTGTCATTGTTATTACTGCTTTTAATGATATAAAAAATAAGCAACAACAATGAAAGTACTAATGCAAAATAAAAATGTAATGATAAAAGAAACTACAATACTAATGAAGAAATAATACCTGGCAATTGTAAAACTCAAAACATCTCAGCTACACTCAGATTATGACTAAATTTACCAGCTGACATTTTTAAGAAGAATAAGAACGGTTTTGACTATGAATTTACATACTGTATAACTATGAAATAGCAGATTTTTTATTAATAAATCAAATATGATATACACTCACATCCATACTGACACAAGTACGCTATTTTGTTTTTCAGACAAAAGAAAATATGTGCACAACAACACGTATATCAATGTGCAAACATCATAATAATCTGCACATTCATCTTGCACTGCAACTAGAGCACAATATACCTGGGGGAGATAATAACTGAATTGTTAAGCTAATAGCGAAGTTTTTTGGGGCATGCATACCAGCGGTATATGTCTCATGAGAATGACAGGGTCATCATGGGTGAATGAGAGGTCTAAGAAAGACTACCCCCTTGTAGATTTTCGCTCATCGGCTATTATGATTTAGACACAAAAATGTTGCGGATGCCACGGTTAAAAACACAGAATTGTAGCAGAGGAACCGCAAAAATACACACATCCATGTTCCCACTTTCTGTTGCATCTCTTGTAATACTCATTAGCTTTTAGAGTTTTTTTTTAGATATTGTTTACTTTGATCGCCGTTCAGTCTTTAGATGTCCTATAGCTTTGCATCAGCAACTGGCCAGACAATACCAAACAATTCTGAAATGAATAATGACGTGCTTTAAATCAGAATTGCTGCATTGCCCGTTCCAAGCTCTGGGCTGAAGGTTTTTTTTGTTTTGTGTGCTGGTGTTATTTTCTAGTCTACTAACAAACGTAACATTATAATCATCAACACGCTGTTCTGGTTCAAATGATATTTGTACTTCAAATGGCATCATCTCTTAAGTCTTTCTGCCATCAAGCTCTTTCTTGAGTTCCTTCCCTACCAGGCTGTCTACGTTTTAAACATTTCCTCAGTGGCTGCTGTTGTTGTTATTGTTGCTGTCCTTTTTTTTAATCAACAAACGAAAATGAACAAGTTATAAAAGAAAAAAAAGAAAAAGGAGAGAGACTTATCCGCACGACCTGTGACGCAAAACCACCTGTGCGTCACTGCTGACGTCATTTTCAATTGACTCTGGGCAGTTTCTTTTTTTTCCCTTGCCCTCTGTGTCGCCTTTTCCCGCATTTACTGCTTCTGTGGTCTTGTTGCGAACGTTCCAAACACCAAAAGCACCCTCTCCAAGATCGAAATCCTCGAACTGCATATTCTGAAGAGCTTTAAGAGGATACTGTTTGGGCTAGCATGGGACATGTTCCCATGTTCAATGTAAATGTCATCTACAACGGTGATATCAAACAGTATGAAACAGTGTTAAATTCGTTGACTCCCATCATTTGCTTTAAATTAAACCAAATATGTGATAGAGAAAAATCGGACTGTCATTCTCATCGAGCAGAGAGCCAAAAGGAAAAAAAAATCTTAATATCAAGTGATTCATGCATGGGTGACTTAATAGTGCTGTTGGAAGATTAGATTACAAGAAACTCACCCTCCCGCTCACCCCACAAATCCTTCACCCCCTCCTTCACACACACACACACACACACACACACACACGCGCGCGCGCGCGCGGGGCGCACATGCCCGAAGTATTCTAATCCTTTTATCTGTTAACAGGGCATGGAGGATGAACAGTTGATTAACGCAGATACTGACACAAAGCAATCTACAGATCTCATGTACCACGAATAACATAAAAACATAAAACATAATCAAACGAT
>JADBJO010000344.1:714526-729526 GCA_016801955.1 Conus betulinus | reverse complement strand
CTGAGAAACATAACAGATTGTCATGGCATCTAGCAAAGGAGTCATCATTGCCCGTACCTCTTTTGATTTTGTCATGGCAGAGGGAATCACTTCATATACCTTTGCAATTAACAGCACTGCAGAAACCCATGTACAAAATAATTCATTTTGCGGATGAATGCCAAAAAGTGATCTTCAGTGAGATGGAGTACTTGCCTTGGGACAATCCCGACAACATAGTGAGTTCAAAAGTAGAAGAAACGGCACGCAGAGTGAAAGATACTTTGCTGGTGTTACTGTTTCTGATTGGCGGACCAGGAAACGTCATCAACATGGCGGTGTTTTACAAGCAAAGTCTAAAGGAGCGTCTTAACCTGTGTCTGTTTGCTTTGGCTTTGGCTGACGAGCTGTACTTAATTTTCGCAATGTTTCACCATGCTGAGCAAGTGCATGTGCAATTCACCACGAAAGAAATACATGGTCCCGTTGCAAACATTCTTTATCAATAATCGTATTAGCACTTTGCTGGGGTTCAATATGCTTCTTCTCAGATCTTGTCTTCTATAGCCGCCACAGAAAGATGTCTCTGTATCCTCAGTCCACTCAAATTTCAGACTCTTATGCTCACCCGAACAATGGCTGTCATTATTATCGTCGTTTATCTCCTATCAGTCGGTCTGTATACTGTAGTGGTTTTTCCGATTCAACATTGGCTGCCTCCATGATCCAGTATCAGATACTCTGATAGAATCATTTGTGATTGGAGAATTTTACAGACGTCACAAACAGTTGATAGACTATCTCGACACTTTCGTATTTGGTGTTGGTGTGCCTGCAGTTGTTGTTATGATTTTGGTGATGACTGCAACCATAATAACTATTGTAAAACTTCGCCAGATTGTAACATGGCGTGCTGAGACATCCTCCTCCATTTCTCTCCGTGAAGTGGCCCTCACCAAGATGCTGGTCGGTACTTCCATCCTCTTTATCGCCTGTACCTTCCCTTTCGCTCTAATTCGAATTAGTTGGCTGGTTGAGCCAGAAATGAACCCCGGCCGACGCCACCACAATTTCTTCCTGACTACTTTGTGGATCGGTGAATTCAGTGCATACGTCAACTCCAGTTTAAACATTGTTGTATATTACATCATGGGATCTCGTTATAGAAACGTTTCTGGGAACTGTTGAGGAGAAAACCAGCACGAAAAAAATACGTAAAAGAAATTATATTCGAACGTCCAAGGTTCATAATCTACACTCCGACCAAACGTTTACGAAATGTGCATGGCATTCTTGTGTCTGCGTATTTCTAAATACTCCAGTGCCTTGCACTCGTAAACTAACAATTTTCATACAAGGACACTGGTGATGTCGATGAAGATGATTATAACATAAATTTAACATCAAGATTATATCCATTATACACATGCTTAATTAGATGAAGTATGATGAGAATAATTAATCGAAGTAAAATGATGGGGAAAGCCACGTTTACCCACTTCAACAAAATCTGAGCTTGCCTAACATTAGAGCTGCACTTTCCGACATGGTAGATAAAGACAAATACGTTGTTTATCATTAACAAGTATACCCGCACTGAACCCCCAACTCTAAATGGATGTATCTGATGGACAGGGGTGGTACGCATATCAGGATCTGTGGGATCACTGGTTCACGGGTCTCAGAGCCCAGCATGGATATGCGGTGACTGCCATCAGGGACTCTGAGCCAACTGTCTCCACCTCTCACGGCGGTGACTGCCATCAAGGACTCTGCGCCAACTGTCTCCACTCTCTCACAGTGGTGACTGCCATCTGGGACTCCTTTACTGAATTTTCAGCAAAATTCCACTCTGATCAAACTAGGTAAGTTTTTTTTATGCTGCTCTTGACTACATGTGCCAGTAGATATATGTATAACCAGAAACTGCTTTTGTGACATGATATCTGCACCGTAATGTCTGACGTGTTGTGTGGTATACTTTATTTTTTAGTTGTTTATATGCACGTCATCTATTACTTCTTTTATTTCTATGGAGGAAAGTGTTTGTACCGCACTAGAGCTTAGATTTAGTATTTGTTCATTATCTAAGCAAACCCCAAGGCCCTGGGCCAAAGCTTAAAACAAAAACTGTAAAAAAAAAAAATTTTTACCAACATAACTGTTCTGCGAAATTGGTCCTTGTGACATGGTCAGTACAGGAGGCACCGAGCACTGTTCGGAAACCTCTCATCTCCACTGCAGAGTTCTTCCTGTACAGTCCTGATGACGGTGTCGGTGATGCGTCGCCTGCAGGGAATCGCATTATTTATTGCATGCAAAAGCTTCAGCTTGGATCTGAGATCAATGCTCCTGTTTCTTTACAGTGATTTCAGTAGTGCCGGTGCTCTTGCACTTCATGCAAGGTTATGTTTTTGTTCTGTTGTTTTTGTTTTGTTTTGTTTTCCCGTTGCTTTTCTATTGCCTTTTTTTTTTTTTTTTTTTGGCTTTTTTTTTTTTTTTTTTTTTTTTTTTTTTTTTTTTTTTTTTTGATGGGTAATGTCGCTAGGGCTCTTGAAATTTTCTCAGAGTGTCTGATTCTTGTCCTGGTTTTGTGCTGTTCGCCATCTTCTTTGTTTTTCTCTGCCCTGATTTCCGTGCTAGATTCGGTAGATGTTGCCTCCAGACTGTTCACCAAGTCAGACAATTCTTGTGTAAAGAATTGACGTTGACGAGGTGATAGTTCCTATGTGGCTGCTAGTGGTCGGCTGGGCTAAAAACAATATGAACTGAAGTGAATGGAGTAGCATTCCAGCCAGCCTGTCAATGCGTCCAGGGCACGTGAGACTTGTGATGGTGGCCATCGTGCCAGTGTAGTCTTCCAGCATAACTGTTACTACGTCTTTCAGGATGTTGAACAACATGAGTCATGAGAAACACCCTTGTTGGACACCACTTGATGATGGAAACGTGTCTCACTCTGTGTCTAGAATAAAGAATGAGCTGCAAGCCTTTGTATACAATTGCTTGACGGTATGGACAAGCTACTGCCAACTGGCGCTTCATTCAGCCGTTTCCTGTGTCGTCCAGTCAATATCGTTCACTCGATTTCCTTATTTCCTTCGTTCTTTCCATTTCTCACGCAGGGTGCATGCTATGCGTAACGTGTCATCCATACCAACGGCCAAACTTGCCTTCGCTTCCGAAAGTTGGTGATGGGATTTTACGTGTGTGCAAGATGTTATGCGTGGGTTCACACACGGAACCTCGGTTTATGGTCTCATTCGAAGGACTGTATGGGAAATGAAGTCAGAACCCCCCCCCCCCCCCCCCCCCCCCCCCCCCCCCCCGTACCGAAACGGCCTGGCGGAGATTCGAACCCGCAACCCTAGGATTACCAAGATTACAGATCCGGCGCTCTGCCGCTACCGCTAGTCTTGAGACATGTGTTGTCCAATTCGTCGTACTGAATCATCGCTGCTGCGTTGCACTTCTGCGGTCAGTACTTTCAAAATGTGTCAGTGGTATATAAACGCAATGTAAGATCGCTCCACTGCTTAAAACCAGTGATATCCGCGACGGACGTTGCCTGTGACGAGCGCGAACGCGCGCGCGTGTGTATGTGTGTGTGTGTGTGTGTGTGTGTGTGTGTGTGTGTGTGTGTGTGTGTGGGCGCGCGCATGTGTGTGTGTGTGTGTGTGTGTGTGTGTGTGTGTGTGTGTGTGTGTGTGTGTGTGCCGCCCATTTTGAAAGTTTGACATCGATTCTGCACAAGACTTACATTTTCCTGGTACTCTATGGTGGGCATGTGTACAGGTGCATCTGTAATTCATGTGTGCATGTTCATTCACATATATGAACTCTTTCACACACAAGCGTGCGTGCTCAAACGAACCTATACACACCGCATGCACACGCACACACACACACACACACACACCACACACACACACACACACACACACACACACACACACACACACACACACACACACACACACACATAATATGTACATATATATATATACACACACACACATATATATATATATATATATATACACACATATATATAAACACACACACACACACACACACACACACACACACACACACACACACACACACACACACACACATACACACACGCGCGCACACAGACACATAGACACGCACACACACTCAGACACACACACACACACACGCACACACACTCAGACACACACACACACACACACACACACACACACACACACACACACACACACACACACACACACACACACACACACACACACACACACACACACACACACACACACACACACACACACACACACACACACACACACACACACACACACACACATGGAAACTTAATGCATTTAAGACAAAATATGTGAAAAAACGTAGTTTGCTTATGTGGAAACAAAAATTACTCCAGATCATATTGTTTTATGTAGTGATATGAAAAAAACCATTCCAGTATTGAAGCAAAATACTGTGCAGGCCATTTTTGAGGCACCAGCTTTAACGTATGAATTCTTTGTACATTTAGAACGCACCCCTATTGGAAAAATACTTATAACATTTTTATTAACTTTATTTGCGGGGGAGGAGAAAGAAGGGGGGGGTGGGGGGTGGATAATACATGGTGGGGATGGGGGGAGGTCGGGGGAAGCAAAGGATATTTTTTTTTAACTATTTTCATGCGTTTTGACTTTAATTGATTAGTTAGTTGCTGGTTTTAAGTATTTTGTTTTATGTTAATCTTTACTTATGACTTATGTAAAGATATTCACACACACATCCACAACTATCACACACACACACACACACACACACACACACACACACACACACACACACACACACACTCACACACACATTGCACGCGCACCCATACATATACACATGCACACATTGTGTGCACATTCGCAATTACTTCCATACACATTCACTTTTTTTTTTTTTTTTTTTTCGTCTAATATCACGAATAGTGGATAGACGTTAAATGAAAGACACACATGAATGCATTCGCAACAAGATTTTTTTTTTTCTGTCCCAACCTCTGCGCCCCCTCAAAAGCAGTGCACCGACCCCGCTCATTCCGACATCCGTCCACAGCCACAGCCCGGTCGGCCCCGCCGCAGCCCCGGCACCAGCTATCCACAGGGAGCAGTCAATGTCAAGTCGTCAAGAGGCAACCCACCGGAGGAGACACTGCACTGCTGCCGAGTCACTTCGGTGGTGTTCAGTGGCGCTTGTTCTGATCTAACATACGCAGGACACCACCTACTAATCCCCCTACTGACGACAATAATTGCGTAGTCGCGGAGCTGGCGCGAGTGAGCTCTCCCTCCGGAGGGCGCCACCACGTCCGTTCAACGACAGCCCCCATGGACTCGCCGATAACGGTGACCTCGATGGAACCAAACCAAGGCCATAGACGTGGAGACGGACATCGAAATTGAGGTCACCATGAGAGCAGGGCATGAAGGGCCACAGAATTTTCAGACATTTTTTTATGCTGATCAGTGAGAATAAGGATGATTAAGATGATGCTACGGATTTCCATTTCGGTCTGAGACTGCATGACAGAGTTGTACTCTACGCTTCCTTTCATAATATATCCCAGCGTCAAGCAGGCCAGAGAGATACAGGCACCTGCCGTGTTGGTCAGGAAATTTGAGCAACACACTCAGAAACGTATCCATTAAGTGGATGAAACTCGACTGTGTGGTCCCAGTCTTCCCAGCTGAGTCCGCAGCAAACTCAACTCTGGGTAGGAGCCAGTCGGGGCAGAAAAAAAAAACATGACTCTGATGGGATTCGAACCCACGACCTCCCAGCCAGGAGTCCGCGACGCTAACCATTTCGCCATGGCGGCTGGTGCACAACAAGATGATTTGGTGCCATTGCAAGGAGGCAGGGAGGGAGGAAGGAGATGGGAAAGACAGGAGGAAGAAGGCAACGGGAAGGTCAACACATTTTTAATTCTTATTGAAATATTTTTTTATTATTATTTTTTTTTTTTTTGACAATCTAAATTAATAATAAAATTCCAAAACATCAGAGCCACAACCATGTATCTCTAACAACAAGGTGAATTTAACCACAGGATTACACAATGAAATGTGTCACTGTACATCGGAGAAACCTATCGCTCACTCAAAGACCGTTTCACTGAACATCTTAGATCCATGAAACTTCAGTACAAGAACTCTATTGGAGTGCATTTTAAGAGTCCCATGCACACATACTCTCATGCCAAGTTGCTACCGTCTGGCAGAATAAAGCCTGCATCACTTATCGAAAATTCATGGAATCCTGGTTGATCAAACGACTTGGCACCACTACAAGAACAACAGGACTTAACATCAAAGAATGATTTCTCTCCTCCTCCTCCTCCTCCTCTCTCTCTCTCTCTCTCTCTCTCTCTCTCTCTCCTCCTCCGCATCTCTCTCTCTCTCTCTCTCTCTCTCTCTCTCTCTCTCTCTCTCTCTCTCTCTCTCTTCAACTTCGCTTTCCTTTTTCCTTTCTCCTAACACAACACATCTGATTTCTGTTCGACCCTGCAGCCACTTGCTTGAGTTTGCTATCAGTATGATTTACGTTCACCTTTCCATGTTTTAAATTGCCATGTTCTCATAGTTCTTTACCATTGATAAAGGGTTAAGGCCCGAAACGTTTGGTCATTCGTATTCTTTTCCTTGGATTACCTTTTCCTCCCTTTTTTTTTTTTTTTTTTTTTTTTTTTTTTTTTTTTCCATGTATCTCTATACATAAATCAGTTCAGAGACACATCATTGTGGCTCTGATGTGAAGTAAAACAAGTAATTAATGAATAATAGACTCTTGCCCAGTGCCAGTGATGTCGGTGTCCTCCAGCTAAAGTCTGCAATGTCTCAGACCCTGGCCTGGAAGATATACAATCTATGGGCAGATATCACGCAGGTTCTACCCGGGACTGCACACCTTACTGAGTACTGGCAGTCATTCATACTTTAAGAGCGTTCAATCATTGTACTGCAGACTCTATGAGGACTTATGATCTATGGGCCGATATCTACCGGGACTACACATCTTACGGAGTGTTAGCAGTCATTCATACTTCGAGAGCGTTCAACCATTTTACTGCAGACTCTATGAAGACGTATGATGTGTGAGCAGAGATCATCCAGGTTCTATCGCGACCTCACATCTTACTGAGTATTAGCAGTCATTCACACTTAGAGATTCAACCATTGTACTGCAGACTCTATGAGGACGGTATATTCTATGGGCAGACATCATGGAGGTTCTACCCGGGACTACACACCTTACTGAGTGTTAGCATTCAGACATACGTAGAGAGAGTTCAGCCTTTGTACTGCAGGCTCAATGATGATCTTGTAATGCCGGAATGTTCTACCTCATGCGATCTTTTATTCATTGTGTAGGAAATCAATTCTTTTGTTTGTTTAACCTAATGGCCACATACATTGTCAATAAGGGACTTTTTTGTTCACTTAGCCTTGATTCTAACCTTGAAGATTAATCTGCGCGTAGTGTTTCTACTTTCAACATGCCTTCACACCCTGGTGAAGCCTTTGTGGTCGATTGAGCTGTAGCATGATTTCTTTCTCTGTTGTTCCTGAGTGGACTTAGTGACACATCACTCACTCCAGCTCTGCAGAATCAGCTACACCTGGTTTAGGTGTGGGTGGTTCTACAAAGGTCAGGGGGTCGTGTTGCTTTGCATCGAAGGAAAGGAGCCCATAGATGTTTTTTTTTTCCCCTTTTTTTTTTTTTTTCCAGTTAATGGAATGTCTTCCTTCTCAGTTCTAAGTTTTTTCTCTTTTTTTTTTTGGAATTTTCTCCAGTTGATGGAATGTTTCTCCTCAGTTCTAACCCCATGACTCTCTCTCTCTCTCTCTCTCTCTCTCTCTCTCTCTCTCTCTCTCTCTCTCTCTCTCTCTCTCTCTCGTTCGTGCGCGTGGTGTGTGTGCGTGTGTGTGTGTGTGTGTGTGTGTGTGTGTGTGTGTGTGTGTGTGTGTGTGTGTGTGTGTGTAAGAGAGAGAGAGAATGAATGAATGAATGAATGAATGAATGAATGAATGAATGAATGAATGATATAACATTTAGTCATTAGGACCATCGCCTGTCATGAAGGATGTACAATGTACAATGAATAAAGTATACTCCATTGTGTTATTTTCAAAACCAAAGACAAGTGGATTCTATACATCAGAACATCATAACAGAACACAACTGGGATGAACTGTTTAAGTTAATTGGTGAATTCTCACAACTCTGTCTTTTCTAGAAGCTAAACGCATACTTAAACAAAATTAACTAAGATAATTCTAATGTGGTTGTGGCAAATATGTAGTTCTAATTCACCTAACACAGGGCAACACGAAAGAAAATGCATCTGATCTTCATTTTACGTTTTTCCTTGCAAAGAGGAAAACAAATCAGTCTGTACAGTATTTTTTTTACGGTAGTGACGGAGAGAGAGAGAGAGAGAGAGAGAGAGAGAGAGAGAGAGAGAGAGAGAGAGAGAGAGAGAGAGAGAGAGAGAGAGAGAGAGAGATTGGGGCGCACAGTTTTTGACTTAAACGTGTAGACGTTGTGAACATCAATATCCAGGCTGTGAACATCGACAGCAGGACTGTGAACAACAGGGTCCTGGGTGTCAACAGCAAGGCTGTATGTGTCAACAGTAAAGCTGTACGTGTCAACAGCAAGGCTGTATGTGTCTTCAGCAAAGATGTAGGTGTCAACAAGCCAGTGTGTGTGTCGACAGCAAGGCCGTATGTGTCAACAGCACGGCTGTATGAGTCAACAGCAAAGCTGTATGTGTCAACAGCAAAGCTGTATGTGTCAACAACAAGGCAGTGTGCGTTGACAGCAAGGCCGTGTGTGTCAACAGCAAAGCTGTATGTGTCAACAGCAAGACTGTGTCAACAGCAAGGCTGTGTGTGTCGAAAGCAAGGCTGTATGTGTCAACAGAAAGGCTGTGTGTGTGTCAACAGCAAGGCTATATGTGTGTCAACAGCAATACTGTATGTGTCAACAGAAAGGCTGTGTGTGTGTTAACAGCAATACTGTATGTGTCAACAGCAATACTGTAAGTGTCACAGAAAGACTGTGTGTATTAACAGCAAAGCTGTACGTGTCAACAGCAATGCTGTATATCAACAGCAAGCCTCTGTGTGTCAACAGAAAGGCTCTGTGTGTTAACAGAAAGCCCGTGTGTGTGTCAACAGAGAGGTTGTGTGTGTGTCAACAGAAAGGCTGTGTGTGTGTCAACAGAAAGGCTGCTGTGTGTCAACAGAAAGGCCGTGTTTTGTCAACAGAAAGGCTGTGTGTGTGTCAACAGAAAGGCTCTGTGTGTGTCAACAGAAAGGCTGTGTGTGTTAAACAGAAAGGCTGTATGTGTGTGTCAACAGAAAGGCTCTATGTGTGTCAACAGGAAGGCTATGTGTGTCAACAGGAAGGCTGTGTGTGTGTCAACAGAAAGGCTGCATGTGTCAACAGAAAGGCGGTGTTGTGTGTGTGTGTCAACCGAAAGTCTGGGTGTGTGTCAACAGAAAGGCTGTGTGTGAACAGAAAGGGCTGTGTGTGTGTCAACAGAAAGGCTGTATGTGTGTCAACAGAATGGCTGTGTGTGTCAACAGAAAGGCTGTATGTGTCAACAGAATGGCTGTGTGTGTCAACAGAAAGGCTGTATGTGTGTCAACCGAAAGACTGGGTGTGCGTCAACAGAAAGGCACACATCCCCTGAAGTTTAGTGTTTATATGCAGAAAAACAGATCCTCAATACTTGAATACATAAATGAATCCAATGTTGTATAGTCATGTGCAAGCGCAACACACACGACTCGTCCAGTCAGAAATTAAGGCATGGATCGATAGGTTTCCATTAAAAATCCCTATCATAAGGAACGTAGACGGTGCTTATGACATACACTTTGCATATTCGTCATTATGCGACTACTTGTATAATATCGTGATAAAATTAATATCCGTGAAACTATTCTATTTTCATTTATCCGTCCGTCATCAAACGCCTGTCTTGCGCTGAAGAGATCAAAGCTTAGTGGCAAACTTGTTCATTTTCATTGTCCTATTTGTTTTTGTCTTGCCTGAAGAAGACCTAAGAGGTCGAAACGCGTCGTATTTTGTCTTGCCACTCGTTTGTCCACGTTTCTCTTGGCGGTGCGCTAACATTTATTTCAGATTTAATGTGAAGAACAGAAAAAGAGTTACCCCACAAACATACCACTACGCACGCCAAACGTTCACAGAAAGCACACATTACTGGATGTAGGATAAAACCACACAAGGTCATTCCTTAACAGAAGCCAGCCGTTTCACAACACAAATCTCACAGTTGAAATATGTGGGGTGGTGTTTAACAGTCCACTCATATGATACGGTTTCTGCCTTACCTTTAGATCTGCTGTGGAAACCGGTCGCTTCACACCCTCTCTCTCCTCTCTCTCTCTCTCTCTCTCTCTCACGCTTCACTGTTAACGGGTCACCTCTCTCTCTCTCACTGGTTACTCCTCTCTCTCGTCTCTCGCTTGGTTCTCTCCTCTCTCTCTCTCTCTCTCTCTCCTCTCTCTCTCTCGGAAGAGGATGAAGACGTGTCAGAGATAAAGGGGTGAGGGGTTCAGGACAGGCGGTATGTCTATCGGGATTATAGATATGGAATGGAGTGTGGAAATGATGGAGGATGAAAGTGGTGGCTGACTCTAAGGACTCGTCCAAGCAAGGAGAGACGGGGGAGGGCGAAAATGAAGCTCTCCCACGCGCTCCAGTGTTTATCAGATGGGGGATGACTAAAGGGCATCTGTGAAGTCATGCAGAAAACAGGATTTGTTCAGCAGTAAAATACCGGAGATGTGGGGTAACATGATCAATACTGTTCACATTGTTATCAAGTCTTTCTTTCTTCACCAGCATGTTAAAATCTGTCAACATGCTCTCTCTCTCTCTCTCTCTCCTCTCTCTCTCTCTCTCTCTCTCTCTCTCTCTCTCTTCTGTACATACATATGTGCTTGTGTGTGTGTGTTTGTATATATGCAAATACATATTTGTGTGTGTGAGTATATATATATATATATATATATATGTGGTGTGTGGTGTGTGTGTGTGTGTGGTGTGTGTGTGTGGGTGGTTGGTTGGTTTTGTGTGTTTGTTTTTTTTCAAATCCGTTGTGACCACATATGAAGCCTTTGTTTAAAGTCTCATCTTTCTCAGTGTCTTTATCATAGTATGCCTCTTAAATTATTTTTTTTCCTTTTTGAGTTTTCATTCTTTCGATAACCCCACCCCCCCCCCCACCCCTCCCCTTCCTTCCCACCGTCCAGCACATTTCCAATCTCTGTCTCCTCCCCCCCTTCCCCCCTTAAACCCATGTGTATTTCTTTTCTTTAAAAAAAAAAACGTTTGTTTCAAAAAGGAGTGACTGAGGGCGGAAAAATGAAGCAAAATTTAGAAAGAGAGGGGGTAGTTGCCGCCAAGGACAAAGACATAGATATAAAGAAAAAAAAAACAAAGTACAGGACAAACCACAATGTATTTCGACTTCTTGGGTCTTCTTCAGGCAAAAACAAATAACATTTAGGACAGTGAAAACGAAGAACGAGAACCCACTTATCTTCTCATATTCGGCGCGAAAAACACAATTTTGTCGAAAGGTCGAAAGGCATTGTGTTTTGTCCTGTACTTTGTCTGTGTCCTTGGCGGCAGCTAACCCCCTCTCTTTCTACCCTTTTTAAGTAAAACAAACAAGGACCACATTCCCGCTTGTCACTTCTCTCTTCTATCTCTTTGCCTCTCCCATCCCCTCTTCTGCTCCCTGCCTCTGCTCTCTCTCTCTCTCTCTCTCTCTCTCTCTCTCTCCTCTCTCTCGCTCTCAACTCTCTCTCTCTCTCTCCTCCTCTTTTTCTCTTCAAAGAAGGAGATTTTATAAGATTAACATAATATTTTTTACTAACACAGCATTTTGAATTCAAATCCGGGAAAGGGAGAGAACAGAGGCCACTGTGGGATGGACGTTGAGGAGACCAGCATCATGTGTCTGTCAGCAACATCGGGACGGAGGTCGAGGCACCCGGTCCCCTAAGTCCTTTCATTTCAGGGCAGTTGGGGGGGGGGGTGAGGGGTTTGAAAATGAAGGGGCTGAACTGTATAAGCAGCACTTGAAATTGTCCACTGTCAGCAATCAGTTTGTCTGTATGTGACTTCTGTGAGAGAAGACGAAACGATCCAGCTGTACATCTCTCTCTCTCTCTCTCTCTCTCTCTCTCTCTCTCTCTCTGTCTCTCTCTCTCTCTCTCTCTCTCTCGTCTCTCTCTCTCTCTCTCAAAAAGTACATACATGCAAAATTTTTGACTCTCAAACCGAGAAAGGTCGTCGTGTTTTTGGCCAAGAGGTCAGAACACTGCTCATATGATTTGGAGGATCGGTATGGAGCAAAAAAAAAAACAATAAACAATTCTCTCTCTCTCTCTCTCCTCTCTCTCTCTCTCTCTCTCTCTCTCTCTCTCTCTCTGGGGCTTGTTTATAACCCCTTTTCTCTCCCCTCTCTCCCTCTCTCCTTCTCTATCCCTCTCTCTCCCTATCCCCTCTCTCTCTCTCTCTCTCTCTCTCTCTCTCTCTCTGGGGCTTGTTTATAACCCCTTTCTCTCCCCTCTCTCCTCTCTCCTTCTCTCTCCCTCTCTCTCCCTCTCTCTCTCTCTCTCTCTCTCTCTCTCTCTCTCTCTCTCTTCTTCGGTTCAAAACGAAAACAAAAACAGAAAACAAGGATCATCCATTCCCAGGCAATCATGAAATTAAAATCATCCATAATTCATGCTGACGGCAGGACCAGGGAAGAGTCCACAGTGGGGAAGGACAGACGCTGCGGGTCAAGTAGTGAAGGAGTGTGCTCTGTATCAGGACCAGCATCATGGTCTGCCTCCCAGTGGCGGTGAGATGACCTGGATGGAGGCAGGGACAGTGCAGCAGCACTGCCAGCACTGTTCATTAACCAGATACTGTCAGCCATCGGCTGGAGCACAGTGGACAGCAAGCACGTGTGCTCATGTCAACTGTGTGACACCAAAGGTTCACTCTCTCTCTCTCTCTCTCTCTCTCTCTCTCTCTCTCTCTCTCTCTAGCTTGTTTATAACCCCTTTCTCTCTCCCCTCTCTCTTTGGCTCTCTGTCTCTCTCTCTCTTGTCTCTCTCTCTCTCTTCTCTCTCTCTCTCTCTCTGGCTGTTTATAACCCCCCTCTCTCTCTATCTCTGGCTTGTTTTACAAACCCCCTCTCTCTCTCTCTCTCTCTTCTCTCTCTCTCTCTCTCTCTCTCTCTCTCTCTCTCTCTCTCTCTCTCTCTCTCTCTCAGTTCAAAAGCCAGAACAATAATGGAAAACAAGGGTCATCCATTCCCAGGCAATCATCAAATTAAAACCATCCGTAATTCATGCTGAATGCAGGAGTAGGGACAGAGTCCACAGTGGGGAATGTTGTGGCACAAAGTGTCGCAACTGCACCAAGTGTCGCATGCGACACTTTGTGCAAAAGTGCGACACTTTGTGCTGAGAAGACTTGCACAAAGTGTTGCACTTTGGAACATGCGACAGTTTGTGCCAGGAAAGCCCCTTATTGTGCTAGGGACATGATGTGCACGACCAACAAATCTTGTCACCCATGAGATACATGTGGTTGCAATTAAAATATTCTCCAATTACAAGTAACATACATCCCGCCTTTTCCCACACACACACTCTTTCTCCTCTGTCCATATGCTACGAATGTGTTCAAACTTTAAAGATCCAGAGTCCCTAGTGAACCATGCAAAAAGAACATAGGTCACTGGGAATTCTAGCGCTTTAAGAATGGCATCAATGTACCAGAAACTTCTCGCACAGGTACAACAATTGTGTTAATTGCAGTACCAGTTTTTTTCATTAACCCATACTCGCATTCGTATACAATACATGTAAAATACAGACTTCACAAAAAGTTAAGGACCAGTCAGTATAGTTTTCTTCTTGGTGGGCATGGTCAAACGGGGATGAATTTCATTGGACCAGCAGCTTATGTAGCCAGGTGGATTAGCACAGGTTATAGCCAGACATTTTTTTTTGCACGTGCATATGCATTTTGCACTGTAAAACGTGCCGACTAGTGATCACGGATCATTGAAATTTAGTCAATTTGGCTCATAACCGCCATTTTTAACATGCACTTTGTAGTGCTCCCATGACCACTCCCGCCCCCTTTTGGCATATATCCCCAGTACTCCACAAAAGAAAAAAAAGGCGTTCAGGGGCCGCAACTTCGCCAAAAGGGACACGTTGATAACCCACAATCAATTTTGATTGCGTCTTTAGTAGGGATTTACAAATCGTCTGACTTAAGTGACAACCATGTGTCGACATGTTTGAAAAGCTCTAGGCAGACGAAATGTGTATCCTTTTTTTCAGAAATTCCCACTTGTCTGCACAGATGCCCAAAGATAATTAAAGGGCTAACGCTCTAGACTAAGCTGTCTGTTTGCGGTCATGATGGTGTAATCTATTTTTCTCGGACCATGCACGTTCACAAAATAAATGATGAACATAGAGTGCTCAAACACGGAGCTGTGTGTCTCACCACTTACCAGTGATAGTTTTTGTTCAACAGATTGACAGAATTATTGCCTGTCAATCATAGATTTCGAATGAACGAACGAACGAACGAAATGAATGAATGAATTAATGAATGAATTAACATCTGTCTCTGTCCTGTCTCTGCCTCTTGATCTGTCTATTCTGTCTGTCTGTCTGTCTGTCTGTCTGCCTGTCTGACTGTCTGTCTGTCTGTCTGTCTCTGTCCTACCTACACTGTATCTCTCTTCACCTATCATCACTCACTTGCTCACTCAATACATGTACAGAATAGCGCCATTACGACATTCTGTGCTGGTAAGGCTGATCAAACTGTCGCAAGTAAAATTTTGTGCTGTGCGACACATTGTGCTGGGGAGGGGAGTAAAACAGAACAGAACATGTCCCATTG
>JADBJO010000344.1:699526-709526 GCA_016801955.1 Conus betulinus | reverse complement strand
TGCCTGTCTGTCTGAATTCTGTCTTTCTTTCTCATCAATCAAAGGCTCCTCCTCTCTCTCTCCTCTCCTCCATCCTCTCTCTCCTCCCTCTCTCCTCTCTCTCTCATCTCTCTCTCTCTCTCTCCTCTCTCTCTCTCTCTCTCTCTCTCTCAGTTCGCCGTATGTCTGTGTTGACTTCGTGAAAGAACGTATATAGAGAGAGAATAGAATAGAATAAATATTAAATTGTCATGATACCTCGGGGTTTATGAGACAACTATGGTTATCATAGAAGAACAACAATCATAACCCGCCTTTTCCCTAATAATGACTGAGCATTCTCTATACTTCACCTGGCTTGGAACCATCTTTGAGCATTAATTTAAGACATTGTCTGCCCTTCATTAAAATAGTTTCTGTTGGCTGTCAAACTTTTCACAGTGATCAAGAAAATGAACTTCGCCTTCCAATACCTTCCAATGATTGGCAAGTCTTTGATCTCTAGACTATGTAGATCTCGTCCTTTTTCTATCTTAAGTCTCTGCCTGATCCGAAGTCTTTTTAACGCTTGTCTGTGCCTCGCTGCTGTAACTGTCTTAATAAATTTGCTGTCTTTCATGTCTGTCTTTGCAATGGTGTCTGGGATATGGTGTGTGTGTTTTGATGTGTCTGTTTGTATCTGTCTGTTCCAATATCGAATGTTGGATTTTTCTAACTTTTCATATCAACTCTCGCTCTCTCTCTGAACGTAATGTTTGTCCCAACATGGTATTTCTATTTGTCTGTATATCTTTAAACTGTCTGTCCAAGTCTGGTTGTCCACTGATAATGCATGTTGTGTGGTATAACATTTAATGGCAAGAGAATTTTGTGACAAATCGAGTGTGTGGCCAATATGATGTTGTTTGACATATTTTTTTGCCTGTACACGATGAGTGTACGTGTGTTTGAGTGTGTTATTGTGTTGCTATTGTTGCTGCTGCTGCTGTTGTTTTTTTTTATTCTATTGATCTATCGACTTCACAATAATATTTAGAGTCTTAAATCATCAATGTAGATGAATACACTACAAGTAAATGAATCAACCAGCCAGACATTCATTGGAACAGAGCAACTTTCGGACATTATTGCAAGACGCTCGCAGCACATCAATGCCAAACGAAGTCTGGACCTTTTACCTTTCTTCTCTCTCTCTACACAGTTTCACGTAACACACATGATAACCCCCTCCCTTTAAGAAACATTGTCCCTGAGGCATAGTATGCAAAGAAAAGATACCCCCCAGCTGGAAACACAAGCTCTGGATGAAACAAGAAAACCGTTCTTTGATTTAGGCTATAAATGTCGGGAACACATTCACAGTATCTTACTGTCAGCCGCTTGTTATGGCGGCGATGCCAAATAAACAAGGTACGTACTGAACAACCTTCGCCATGATGGCGTGAGTCCAGGTGACAACTCTCAGAGCACCTTTCCTTGGTGATGTTTCAGCACACAGAGTGAGCCGGAGGAATAAACACTGACCGACCTAGCATCAAAGGAGAAGATAAAACAGGGAAGCATTGTTTGGTGCAGGCTGTCCACTGTTCCCAATACGGCTTAGCGTTTTATTACTCATTCATTTCTCCTTTCTTTAGCAAAGAGACAAATATTTGATCGTCAAGACATACACGCATCCGACAAGTTTTCTCCTGCTGTGAAATTATTCCTGTTTTTGTTTTTGTATAGACTGTTCTCCTTTAACTAAAGTTTGAAAAAGAAAAGTTCTATTTCTCACGAATACCCGAGAAAAGTGTAGGTTTTGAGATTTAACTATGAATTCTTTTTTTAAACTGATCGTGAGATTTTCTCTGTCTCTGTGTCTGTGACACTGCTTCTGCTTCTTCATGCGCGCGCGCGCGCGCGCGCGCGCGTGTGTGTGTGTGTGTGTGTGTGTGTGTGTGTGTGTGTGTGTGTGTGTGTGTGTGTGGTGTGTGTGTGTGTGTGTATGTGCGCGCGCGCGCGTGTGCATATGTGTGTGTTGTGTGTGTGTGTGTGTGTGTGTGTGTATGTCTGTTTGTGTATGTGTGTGCATGTATGTGTGGGGAGGGGGGGTGCGTGCTTGCGTGCGTGCGCAAATCAAACGGAACATGGAGGATCAGGAACAGTTCTTTGCTTAATCAGGGGAAAGTCCAAGACTGGACTGGGGTGGCATGGAATGATAACGTACATGTGACATTGGCAAATTCTTTCTTCATCAGATCAGAAGGTCACGCTCAGTTCATGTAACTTTCCTTCTGATGTTGAACTGTTTTGTCATTGCCACTCTCCCGTCCTGTCATCTTTCTCTCTCCAGTCACCACACACCATGTAGAAAAGAGTCTCGTCCTCTCTTTAGCATCCTAATATTTTGGTGGGATTTAACATCAGCGTGCTCGTGTTCAGTTTCGTTCTGCAGTTCTCTGTAACCTTTGTGATCACTTTTAGATGGGGGCCAATGCCATTTCTTGATGCTGATGTCCTTTTTCTTTGTCTGCATTCCTTGACGTAATTATAGTTGCTGTTGTGGTTGTTATTGTTGCTGCTGTGGTTGCAATGTTATTTCATTGCTTTATCTTGTCTCGTTGTTTTGCCACTGCTGATGTGCTTTCCTTTTTTTTAATTTTCACTCATTCGCTTTCAAGCAAATCAAATTCTAAATGAATTTAACATGACACCATTTCATAAATTACTCCCTCTTTCTTTCTTCTACACACAACACACACACACACACACACACACACACACACACACACACACACACACACATGGTTGATGGATGCATGGTTGTGTGCATGCATGGTGCTTGCGGTCGCCCTCTACGCACTCTCTCTCTCTCTCTCTCTCTCTCTCTCCCTCTCTCTCTCTCTCTCTCTCTCTCTCTCTCTCTCTCTCTCCGTCTTTTTTATATTTCATCTGTCTTTCTCTCTCTGCTCTCCCTCCCTACCTCTCTCGTTTTCAATTCACAGGGGGACAGAAAACAAAGCCATATATTATCAGGCAATCATCAAATTAACGCCATCCATAATTCACACGAAGGACAGGAAGAGGCTCAGAGGTCACAGCGGGGCAAAACCTAGGGGGACAGCAGCGAGTGAGGTCATCAGTATCAGGACAATGGCCACCAAATCCCTAGTGGTGGTGAGATGGAAATGGAGATGGGTTCAAATCTCATCAGTAAAAAATGTATTTCTGTCATTTTTTTTTTCCAGTTCCATTTCCCTGCAAGTGTGCTACAGGCTTACCTGAGAAGACTGGAACCACACAGTCGAGTTCTACTTGTGGTATGGCTCAAATTTCATACCAGCACAACAGATGAGAGAGAGAGAGAGAGAGAGAGAGAGAGAGAGAGAGAGAGAGGAGAGAGAGAGAGAGAGAGAGAGAGAGAGAGAGAGAGAGAGAAGTGGGGGAAAATGGAGACTGGAGGACCCACAACAACAAAAAAATTTCGTAGCCAACAGGGCAGGTGTCTGTATCTACCAGTACTGGTTAACAGCAGGACCCGCCTTAAAGGAAACATCGTGTGTAACCTTGTCATGAAGTCTCAGATCAGAACAGAACTCTGCACCATCATCTCCATCATCCTTGTCCTATTTGATCATCATTAAGAAGCCTTCAATTCTGTGACCTTTCATACTCGGTCTTTGTGGTGACGCCAGTTCTTGTTCCCTTCTTCAGTTCGTCTCTGTGAGGAGTCGTGCCAAAGTCGTTGACGTTGGCAAGTTCACGCTGACTATTGATTAACGTGGAGGCATCTTCCAATTAAATAGATGTCAAAAATCTGTTAGGACCAGTAGAGGACTCGTATGTGTGCGCGTACCAGCCGCCGTGGCGAAGTGGTTAGCGTCGCGGACTCCCGGCTGGAAGGTCGTAGGTTCGAACCCCAGGAGAGCCATTTATTTTGGGGATTTTTCTGTCCTGAAAGGCTCCTACCCAGAGCTGAGTTTGCGACGGGGGCTCAGCTAGGAAGACTGGGACCACACAGTTGAGTTTCATCGACTTAATGGATGTGTCTCTGAGAGTATTGTTCGAAATTCCTGACCAGCACTGCAGGTGTCTGTATCTCTGGGGCCTGGTTGACACTGGGATATATTATAAAAATAAGGGTAGAGTACAGTTTTGTTATGCAGTCGCAGGCTGGAACGGAAATCTGCAGCATCATCTTCATCGTCTCATCCCTTATTAAACAGTATTAAAGAATGTTTCAGTTCTGTGACCCTCCATTTTCTTCTCTCATATTGACTTCATATTGACTTCACGTCTATGGCCTTGGTTTGGTTCTGTCGGGGTCACCAGTATCGGCAAATTCATGGGGGTTGTCGTTACACGGACGTAGTGGCGCCCTCCAGAGGAAGAGAATTCACTCACGCCAGCTCCGCGACTACGCAATTATTGTCGTCAGTAAGGGGGTTTAATAGATGGTGTCCTGCGTACTTCAAACAGGCGCCACTGAATACCACCGAAGTGATTTGGCAGCAGTGTCTCCTCTGGTGGGTTGACTCATGACGACTTGACATGAACCGCTCCTTGTGGATTGCCGGTGCCGGGGCTTCGGCGGGGATGGGCCAGTATGTGGCTGTGAGGGTGGGGGGGGGGAGGCCTCGGAATGAGCGGCGTGGGTGCAATGCCACTGACGAGGCACAGAAGAGTGGGACAGGAATGAAAAAAAGGTGTGCACGTGAGCACAGGAGGTCATACCATAGGACTCTCTCTCTCTCTCTCTCTCTCTCTCTCTCTCTCTCTCTCCTCTCTCTCTCTCTCTCTCTCTCTCTCTCGTCTCGTCTCTCTTTCATTTTCGTTTCTCCTATTTTATTTCGTTTTTCTCTCTGTTTTACGTTCAGTCCCCCCCTCCCCCCCCCCCCCCCCCCCCCCCCCCCCCCCCCCCCCCTCTCCTTCTCCTTCTTCTCCTCATGCATTCAAGATTTATAAAACAAACAAGAATCATACATTCCCTGGTAATCATCAAATAAGCAGCAGCCATAATATACTCTAGCGACGATAACAAGGTCAAATACCATGTGGGGTAAGTGTTGGAAAGCCAGATTTCCAGTAATATCAAGACACTGAGACACAACGGAGGTGCAGAGTTAGTCGCAACACTTCTCATTAACTGGAATTTGTCTGCAATCACTTTGAACCAGCAGAGAAGTGGTAAGTGGGTGTTCACGTGAACTCTATGAGGTCCCTACTGTATATTCTTATTCATCAATGTGCTTTTACTGTTTCGCTTTCCAGCATTCTTCGGTCAGTCTCTTATTCTCACATTACATATTATTATCCTCGTACTTTTTATCCTGAACAATACAATTTCACCACCATTTCTTATCCCCGTATTATCGACAAGCTCAGATGCAATATTCAGCGTTGACAAAGTTAAAATTTGCTTTTATGTTATAGCCATTGCTTTTAACCTAATGTTTCTTTTGAAAATGAATTTGAGGAGGGTCAAGATTGGTTCCTGCAATGTTCTTTTCACACGATAGTGTATGTGGACTTTTCTTCTGGTGATACGGGCTGTTTGATCAGCAATTGAGCCCAGGGGGAGGTAAGGGAAGAGTGGAGCTGTCTTTACTGAAAGGAAGATAAGCTAGGCGTGCTTAGCTCCCTTTGGCTACATTGTCGGTGTTGACATTGCTGTCTTGTCCTCTGTTTCTCTCTCAGCCTTCCCGTTTCTCCCTTTCCTGTATCTTCCCCCTCTCTAGTTTAGAAAGAGTGACCACCTAACTGACCACACAACACCATCGCCCTTCGCGCATCCCCTCCCTTCACGCAACAACCCCCCCCCCCCCCCCCCCCCCCCCCCTCTTCCTCTCCCATAATCCCCTCTGTCATTTCCTTCGGTCAGCCATTCTTCACAGCTTACCACATGGACATCAGATAAGTCGCTCTTCGTTCTTTGTTTGTACTGTCCTAAATGTTAAATGTTACCTATTTTGTTTTCACTTGAAGAAGACCCAGAGGTCGAAATGCATCGTGTCTTGTGTACTTTGTTCGTCAATGTCGTCCCCCGGGAGAGGTCGGGGAGGGGTGGAGGCTCATGAAGGCTAGAGGTGATAAAGTAGAATCTAGAGGATGAATTTCAAACACCACTTGCTCTCCACTGGACACAGTCGCGCGATCGTTTGTGTGAAATGTACAAGGTCAAACCAAATGGATATATTCTTTGCTCATCCCCGCCCCCCCCCCCCTCTCCCCCTCTCTCTCTCTCTCTCTCTCTCTCTCTCTCTCCTCCGCTCTCTCTCTCTGTATCTTTTCCACTTTTTTCCCGTTGCTCTCTCTCTTCTCTCTCTCTCTCTTCTCTCTATCGAATGTCGGTTTTTTTCCCCATTGGGTTTCAATGACCTCTCTCTCTTCTCTATCTTTCTCTCTCGCTCTCTCTCTCTCTCTCTCTCTCTCTCTCTCTCTCTCTTCTCTTCTCTCTCTCTAGCTCAAAGAAAACAAAGGCTATACATTTCCAAGCAATCGTCGCGATATCGGCTCCATAATCATCATCAACGGCAGTAACGTGACAGGTGACAGGACGCGGCTACGGGGAAAAATGGTGAACGACTGTCATCTACATCAAGACAAAACGCCATAGCCTCCTCCCAGGGCCCGTGAGATTAAAGGTAGGCGGCGACATTGGTACCAGCAGTTGCTGGTGCTTTTTGATGAAGTTAGACACCGTCAGCGATAAGCCGGAGACAGTCGAGGTCTAGTACGTGTTCTCATGTGAACTGTGTGAGACCAAACGTTTCGGTATCTGTATGTTTGTGAGTGAGAGAGAGAGAGAGAGAGAGAGAGAGAGTGTGTGTGTGTGTGTGTGTGTGTGTGTGTGCGGGGTGTGTGTGTGTGGGGTGTGTGTGTTGGTTTGCGTTTGCATGAACCAATGTGTGTGTGTGTGGTGTGGGGTGCGTGTGTGTGTGTGTGTGTGTGTGTGTGTGTGTGTGTGTCTGTGTGTGTCTGTCTGTCTATGTCTGTGTTGGTGTGTCTGTGTGTGGCGCATGGATGTATGTATACATCTCTCTCTCCCTCTCTCTCTCTCTCCCCTCTCTCTCTCTCTCTCTCTCTCTCTCTCTATCTATTCTATCTATCTATCTCTATTTCTATCTATCTGTCTATCTATCTATCCCAATCCAGTTAAATGTGAAAACACTAAAAAACCATTATGTTATGCACATCTATTGAACGTTATAAATAAAGAAAAATGTGGTCGCTCTCTCTCTCTCTCTCTCTCTCTCTCTCTCTCTCTCTCTCTCTTTCACTTTAAAGAAAACAATAAGGCCCGTATATTTCCAGCAATCATCAAATTATTCGACATCCACCATCCTCGCCAAAAAGGAATTAAAAAAAGAATAAAAACAATCTTATTACTGTAAGTGTTATTACTACCATCATTATCATTCTGATTGTTTGTTGTTATTGTCATTATCATTAGTATTATTATTATCATTATCATTATTATTACTATTATTATCATTCTTGTTGTTGCTATCATTATTATTGTTGTTATTATCATTATCACCATTATTGTCATCATTATTATTGTTCTTGTTACTTTTATCATTATTGTTATTATTATCATAATAAATATCATTATCAATATCATTATTACATCATCATTACTACCATTACCATTATCATCATCGCCACAGACGCTGTTGCTGCTACAAGCATGCTGTTCGACAATCCTCTAACCCCTCTCCTTTCTCCCCTTTTGTCTGTATGGCCACTATCAATACAACAACTATCATCGCATCATTACCAAGTTATCTTCTCTTTATTATTTTCCAATGTTTCTATCATCATCATCATTGATATTATCATTACTATCATTATTATTATCGTCATAATTTTTCTTAACTCGCATTGTCTCCTTCCGGGCTGCCTCGTTTTCATTCAACGTCCATTTTGCGCCCAGTTTGAGAAGATAAGTGATTGTTCGTTCTTCATTTTCACCGTCCTGAATGTTGTTCAACTTCCCAGAAGAAGACCGAAGAGATCGAAATGCGTCGTGTTTGGTCTTGTAATTTGTTTGTTTGTCCGAAATAGTAACATTTTTCTTCTAGATTCGATTCAGTTTCCGCCTGCAGTCACCTCACTCTGAAAGTACCAGCAATGGCAGGGAAGTTGTTCTACGACTTGGAGGGCGTGCAGATCAAGGTAGCCTTCATGAGAGGAGCGCGAACAGAAAGAAAGTGTCAGGCGTTTTCAAGTTTACATTTCTCAGTGCTTTGAATCAGGCTTTGACCATCAGTGCCACGGCTTACTGCGGATCTCACCAGAACATTTTCGTTGACTTCTGACTATTACTGCCTGCCCTTGATCGTCGTCAGCAAAGGTATCTGGTTGTCTGTCTGCATTTTCAAAGAAATAATTCTTTTTTTTACACAAGAATTCATCACATGACATAGGAATGTGCTTCTGTTAACAACTCGATGGGATTTAAACATTCGGAGAGACGGGTTGTATTTGTGTGGAGAAAGTAGTTTAAAATGAATGCTCGATCGTAAAGTCCTTTCCCTGCCAACGTTACCCAATAACGTGCTGACGTAAGTAAAAAAGTGCCATGTATCGAAATATGAATCAAGTGAAATTTCCTGTTCGCGGATTCTATGTCTAGTTCGCCCTTCTTTTCCCTTCTGTCACCGCCCATGCTAACCCCTTTGACCTCCAAAGGCCACACGTCGATCCGATAACCAATCGTCGTTAACCTAGGTCACCCCATAAGCCAATCAGGAAGAGGGAAATGTGCCAAAAAGGACGTGACATGAGCAGCAGTCAATCTGTGGCCAAAGTGAACTGAAAAGCTAACATGCCTCTGTCCCCTCCCTCAACCCCTGTGTATTTCTAAGAAAGAATAATGACGCTGCTGTGCAATTATCAAATTAACAGCATCCATTATTCACGGTAACGACGGGAACAAGAAGGAAGACCACAGTGGGACAGACGTTGAAGGGTCATTCTTCAACTGACGGTGAGACACCCTGAAGGTGTAGGGTTAGCGGCACCACCAGCTGGACATAATCAGCGGTCAGTTGAGCTGTCGGAGAACTGCTACACACACACACACACACACACACACACACACACACGGTCAGTGGCGCGCGAGCGCGCGCACACACACACACACACACACACACACACACACACACACACACACACACACACACACACACACACACACACACACACACACACACACACACACACACACACACACACAGAGGCCGAGACAGACAGTGAGACAGAGAGAGCCAGAGATAGACAGAGAGACAGACAGAGCAGTCTTTCAACCCTTTAAGTCTGTCGAACTCTTAGAATGTGCAGGTCGGCGGAGCACAAATAACAGATCAACTTCTGAAGAAAATAATAAGGAGGGGAAGGAGGAGGAGTAAGCGTTAGGGATGAGAGTGAAAATGGAGTTTAGAGAGAATGCACCATTCACAAACATCCACGTCACAGTGCAGCTCCATGATGCACAGGACTGATTTGTTCTGTCTCCATCATCTCCTGGAATATGAAACTATCCTTCTGACAACAAAAGAGATATAAACAAACAGTTTTCAAATTTTAAAAAAAATGAGGAACCGCTAAGACTCACACTTGCCTAGTGAGGAAAAAGAAGAGAAAGCAGAATTCTTTTTGAAAAAAGCCATAAACCCTCTCTGGGTCCCATCACCCATCTGACTTCGTTATAGGGGGTGTCTTTAAAAACCATGATAAGAGGAGAAAATATTGGTTTTGCATAAAATCATCAAAAAATGTGTAAAAATCGTTTACAGGTCACACGACACAATTTGGAATATGCCCGATAATAAACCATGTAAGCGTTTTGAGGTATAGTATGGTCAAAAAAAAAAAAAAAAAAAACCACCAATAATCAACTTCCACAGAATAACGACCAACCAATTACTTTATTTGTTTCAAAGGATTCCTATCAATGTCATCAATTATAAACTATCAGTGTAAGAAATGGCCCCTACATAACGTTAAATTTTCGTATCTTAGAAAACTCATCTGT
>JADBJO010000344.1:687026-689526 GCA_016801955.1 Conus betulinus | reverse complement strand
TTCTTAAAATTTTACCTTTAAAGTGGAAAAAGAAGGGGGACTGGGGGAAAAAAAAAGGGGGGGGGGGACCTTTCTCGGCCACGTGGTGTGTCATTTACAATCGCATCAAAAGAGTTTTCAAACATTTTTAAGGATCAACCGTGATTTAAAATCATGTTTTTTATGTATTGGAGTCATCTGATTATACTTCTTATATATGCTTGTACCAGTGGCAAATGGGGAAGGAGGAAAGTGAACGTGGGACTATGTTATTGGTGGTACATGTTTGGTTGTGCCCCACTGGGAGCGAACATGTGTATGTGATGAGATGAGCCTGTCCTGATGGGCTGACGACCCCGTATGTTGCTAATTGCGTATTTGAGGAAAAAACGGGTTTGCTTGAATAGAAAGAGCGTTTATGTGCGCGCACGTTCGCCATGTGAGGATAGTGGGGCACACCGGGCTGAACAAGTTATGCAGCTTTTCACACACCTTTTAAGCATTATGCACGTGCATTTTACTTTTTTTTTTCAGATACCTTTTAAGCATTATGCACATGCATTTTAATGCGTTAGTTGAACTCGTTGTTTTGTCGTTTTACCGACGTGGCTCAGATTTGTCATTTTGTCTTTTTTTTTTTCGAATATATATATACGAAAAAACAAAATATATATATATTTAAATAATGCTGACCCATTATATAGTGGAGAAAACAAGTGCAGGGTAACAATTCTTCAGTCATTACAGTAATGATTCGGCAAAGATTTGAATTTCAAAGAGCAAACAAACAATAATTAAGGAAATGGGAGAATATATAATAAAAATGAGAAACCTTTCACTACCCGCTTGCAACAAACAAATTAAGGAAATGGGGAGAACATTTAATAAAAATGAGAAACCTTCGCTACCTGCTTGTGGACACTACTGTACTTCCCTTTCAAAACACATCTATTTTTTTTTGCTATTTCAAAACGCTTTTCATCGGCTTGGATCGGACTCACCAGGGAGACATGCCTTATTGTATCTGTACTCTTGGTGTCAAATACAGACACACCACAGTCCATAATTCTGCGATGTTCTCACCACCAAGGGTTCAAAAAAGAATCCAACAGCACCCCCAAAGCAGCCAGTGAAGGGTAGTAAACAGAACAAAACGAAAGTGTGGAGAGGAAAAAAGTTGCTGAAAAACTAAAAGCATTATGCAAACTATAAAATGTAGGGGACAATCTTTGAGCCTATGCTTGAGGATCCATTCAAGGATGCAAGGGAGATCAAAAGATATGGAACAGTCTGAGTGGTCAGCTCCGCTGTTCAATAACCCAAGCATTGTGAGTGGCTAAGAATCGTATATATATATATATATATATATATATATATATATATATATATATATAACGAACAACGTAAAAATCTACAAAAGCTCAACCATATATATATATATATATATATATATATATATATATATATATGCTGATGAGAGCAAGACTCGAAACAAGCTTGTTGTTTTTAATACTTCATTTTAATAACATTTTTTAACAGATGTTGCTCCCTAGATGGTTGAGCTTTTGTAGATTTTTACGTTGTTCGTTATATATATATATATATATATATATATATATATATATATATATATATATTCGACAATTAAATCCTATCTCTCCAATCCAAGAAGACTCGAGAAAAAACAGTGAAGCGCAAGGTATCAAAACATGGATCAAGCGAGAATTTCCTGCTCAGTGATCAGATTCTAGATTGCCTCCCTTTTCCTTATACTTCCAGTCAAAACCAAAAAAAAAAAAAAAAAAAAAAAAAAAAAAAACCCCACTTCCAGAAGCATCTGCCAGCCAATCGTCGTGATTTATGCCACTCCACAGACCAGCCAGGAAGCGGGAGACATGTCACGAAGAAACGACACGAGCAACAGAGAGATTTTTAATTGAGGGGAACAACGTCGGACACGTAGCCATGGAGCGGCACGAGTTGATCGCGATTTCCAGTTCGTGTCTGTGAATGACAGTGACGTGAGGGAAAGGGAAAACTGAGAGAAAGAAAGAAAGGAAGGATGCCATTTCCAGCCTGAAGCAGTGGATAGCACTGAGACGAAAAATCTGTCATCAAAACGAAACAAAAATTCTTCAAAGGTATTTGAATAACTCCGCCACAGAAAGTGAACATACGAATTACAAGACAAAACACGACGCGTTTGGACCTCTTAGGTCTTCTTCAGGAAAGATAAACAACACTAAGGACAACGAAAATGAAGACCGACGAGCGATCACATATCTTCTCAAATTCGGTGCATCGTGTTTTGTCTTGTAATCTGTTTGTCCATGTTCTCTGACGCAGTTATTTTAATACCTTTTTTCAGATTTCTTTAAATTCCGTCCTGCTGTCAGGTCATTTTTCAATAAATTAAACTGAAAGAAAAGGGAAAAAAAAACTTAGCTGACGTCACGTTTCAGGCCTTTGCACTCACCCGTGATCTTTGCGCCAGCTTGAAGCGCCAAAATAGTCCTATTCC
>JADBJO010000344.1:677026-679526 GCA_016801955.1 Conus betulinus | reverse complement strand
ACACACACACACACACACACACACACACACACACACACACACACACACACACACACACACACACACACTCAAACAGAGAGAGAGAGAGAGAGAGAGCTGATCTTGAACATTATCTAGCATACGAACCAAAGGTTATCTCTATTTGAGTAACGCAAGAAGCAATAGCTTGGTATTATGTGCATGAAATTGTTTTCTCCCAGCAGTAAAACTTATCTTCCTTAATGATTTACTGTTCACGTGTTGTTGTATACAGGTGCTAGCTCAGGCTGTATGGATAAGCTCGGGACATCCTTTTCTCAGGGAAGTTGTTGTTGTTGTTGTTTGTTGTTGTTGTTGTTGTTGTTATTGGGTGGGTTTTTTTTTTTTTTTGTTTTGTTTTGTTTTGTTTTGTTTGTTTGCTTTTTTGTTGTTTGTTTTGGAGGGGTTTTTTTTGTTTTTTGTTGTTGTTTTTTTTTTTTTGGGGGGGGGTGTTATTGTTTTGGCTTTGTGTGCCTCTTGTCTGCACGTGAGCTAGGTGAATTGGTGACATAAGCAGTTTCAGTGTAGACCTGTGTGCATGTGAATGTTTCACTGCAGAATCAAAATTATTGGTCAGTACCATACTCATCACAGCAGCTTCACCTTAACTAAAAAAAAAATGTATATAGGAATGTTCTTGCCCTGTGAATATTGCATGCGCCTCTCTCTCTCTCTCTCTCTCTCTCTCTCTCTCTCTCTCTCTCTCTCTCTGCCACCCGACACACACACACACACACACACACACACACACACACACACACACACACAGAGCGGCACACGTTGCATCAACTTGTCAAATCAACAACAATGCAGAGTAGTCCAGATTGCAGGCGCATCGATCATCGAAAAACTCTCTCTCTCTCTCTCTCTCTCTCTCTCTCTCTCTCTCTCTCCCTTTCTCTCTCCGGCTGGCTCCAATTCTTTGTCTGTCAGTGCTTTAGTCAGCTGATACTATTTAAAGCACAGTTTGAAAGTCAACATCTGTCAGTTTCAATGCTGGTTCATGAGGTGATTCCGCCTTGACCAAACACGCCTAGACCCAATCATGACAGACATGCTCAAGTATTTTGCGAGTTGTTTACATTTTGTTATGGGCAGTCCTAACATTGAAAGTCCTGAAACCACTCTTTTATGAACTATGCCTAGTGAACCTATTACAAGAACAACCACTTTCGTGCTAAATCCGGCATCACTAAGAGCATAGCAAAGAGGCATGTACTTTTGAAATTTGCCCTCATAGCATGTTTGTATGAATGTGTCAAATGGGTTTGAAAACCTCGATGACGAATGCCACCGAGTTTCGATGGTCGATGAAGCATAGATCAGGTTTCAGCCTTGGTAGATATCTTCACACGTTTAGAGACAGGCCTATTTTGAAAAACATCCACAAAATCCGTCGCAATGCATTTCTGTAGCTCCTTTCTGATGATCTCAACGCATCTGTCGTGTCTTTGTGTGTAGAGGCCCCTCAGTTGACGACATCCATTCAAGGCATGGGAGTTTGTGTCAGAACGAAACCCGCACAAAGCACACTCTCTCCGGTAAGTATCAGGATAGTAGATGTTGTTCACTGCATTGGTCTCCAGCAGCTGTAGACGTCCCTTGTTGATGAACCTGGTTATTTGGTCATTGACGTTGGTGTTGGTGAGGTGTCCTATGGAGTGGGTCATTGCCGCATCCGGAATTGCAACCCGGATGATCTCCCTTGTTGTTGCAGCTGCTGAAAATGGTGCGTATCTTTGTCCATTTGCATTCTTTTGATTGCGCTGTACAATTGTTTAGAATTACTGTAGCGCATTTGAACTACTCCATCCTCAGAAGCTGGGAGTACTACTCCGAAACTCCGAAACTGTCGCTGTTTTCATCGAATTCCAGCCTTAGATCCAGTCGCACACACAGCTCATGGAGCTCAACGAAGGAAGAACGTGACCAGTTGACCTTACCTTACTGCCTTTCCTTAACTTCCCTTCGGAGTCTGTGGCATATCCTCCAAAATTGCTGTCGTCTGGATCTGCGTGAGGCACTTTTCTCTTTTCCATGTGGAGATGGAAACTGTTGCGCGCTACCATTCTGACATGTTGGTCATCACTGTTCAGAACAGAGATCAGGAATGAGATGCGTTTGGCGTAGTACATGGTACTTGGTTTCAACAGACCAAGGCCGCCTTGTTTTCGGGGAAGGAACATGTGCGCTCGATTGGTAGAAGAATTTAGCTTGAGATGAATGCGAACAAAATCAACTATCTTATCTTCCAGAGTCTTCAGAAGTTTTTCTGTGAATTTTGAATTGCTGTAATAAAAGCTCAATTTTGAAGAAGCCATGACGTTTACAGCATCAATTTTCTTGCACAATGGTAAAGGTGAAAGCGAAATTTTTTTTTCTAGCGTTCTTTCGAATTCCTCGCTCGCCTGTGCTAGTTGTTCTTTCTCAGAAGTTCCAGTCAGATTTGTTTGAAATCCAAGATACTGGTATGGCTCATCTT
>JADBJO010000344.1:644526-672026 GCA_016801955.1 Conus betulinus | reverse complement strand
TAGGTTAAAGACTTGAGGCCCCATAGATCGATACAATCATCCAGTTTTCCTACTACGAGACAGTGTGGTCCGTACGCAGATGCTTCTAGATTCTTCCATTTCATATTCACACAGTAGATCTTTGGTTTTTGTGTGGGTGGGCGAGGGGAGGGATGATGGATGGGGCGGGGATGGGGGGGGGGGGGATCATCAGTCTTGTTCATTGAATCATGAAAGATGTGAAACCCCAGCAGGAAAATTGTGAGCAATATTTCATCATATCAGCCATGTATATCATTTATTTCATCATGAGGGTAAGAATTACCCAACACATTGGTTATGTGCTATTTACTGTTCCCTACCTCATTTAAGGTTTCCATTCATACCAATCAAACCAAGATTGGTCTACATGTGTTATGTTTCTCTTTGTGTGTGTTTTTTTTATAGATCTATGTATTTTCAAGATTGCGAAGGCTGTGCCACTCTTGAATAAATATTGATTAGTGTGTGTTCATTTCTCCAGTTGTAAACTGCTGTAGAGGTTGTCATTTCTGCTAGGCAATTCTGTATTGTTAGCAGCGTTCGTTTTGGAGTTATTGACATGTATTTATTTCATCATGGGAGCAAGAGTTACCCTACTTCTTTGTTGTAGGCCTCCTTTAGGGTCAGTAAATCACTAACTGAGTAAGTGTGTAATTATTTCTAAATGAAAGTAATAAGTGTGGACCATCTGCTTCGGAGTAATGACTAAGTATTATTAATGGTAAGTATGTTGAAATGATGTTGAGTATTCCTTTAGCTTCTGCTTTTTGAAAGTTCTTTTGCGTGTGTGTGTTTTGCATCTGTGTATGTGTGTCTGTGTTTGTGTTCATATACGCTACACCAATATGCTAAGTTTCGAGACCACATTACGCATGATTTAAAGTTGATGGATACATGAATTATGACTAAGATGAGAGAATTTAAGAAGAGGGTCTCACGCTATGACTTAGCAGATGTCTGACCAACACATTAGCCCGATCCTGGTCAGACCTTGAGTAACCTACCTAACATTTGCTGTGCCAGTATTATTATTATATTTGTGTGTGTGAGTGTACACGTGCATATATATAATATGATTTATATTATATGTATATGATATGATGTGTGTGTGTGCATGGGTGTAAGGGCACGGTCCCTGTGTGTATGCCAGTTTGTGTGGTGCACGAGTACATGTGTGCATGTATGCTGTTTGTGCATGTGTGCGCATTTGTGTGTGTATGTGTGTGTGTGCACGTGTGATCTGTGGGCTTCAGTGATCATGCTTCTGCATGCACGCATCTCCATGTATACTTATTAAGTATGTGTGCCTATGAATATGGTCATATGTGCATGTGCAGGCACGTGCATGTGTGTGTGCATGTGAGCATGTGAGCATGTATGTGGGCATGTGTACATGCATACATGTATGTGCGCATGCATGCATGTGCATGTGTGAGCGTGTAAACGCAAGAGCATGCGCACATATATGTGTGTGTGTGTGTGTGTGTGTGTGTGTGTGTGTGTATGTGTGTGTGCACCTTTGATTGTTTGTGGGAAGATTGTTAGTAGCAAGAATGGGAAGATGAAACTTACACACACAAGAACAACACACAACACATAACACATACACACACACACACACACACACACACAACACACAAATTTACATGCACGCACACATACATACATACACTCACACACACACACACACACACACACACACACACACACACACACACTCATATTTGCGGACTCTCCAGTAAAACACCTGCATTGCCTTACTAAAGCACACCCACCACTACACACGTCTACAGTATACGCTGGGGTCCCTGAGAGATTCAGTCTTGCCTCAGTTGACATGTGTTTGATCGTTGTGTCTGTTGTTGGAAAAGCCTACAGATATGGATAGACTGTATGCTTCATTTCAACTTTGAATATCAGGAAAATTATACTACCAAGATATGAACAGCTCAATACTGTTATAACGACTACCGGATTTAGACAACTGAAACTTCCACAAACTCAATACTGTTGTAACAAAATTTATACTGTTGACATGTCACAAAATTTATTGTTTGTCAACATTCAAATTCCATATCTGGACGTAGGATGCTTTCACAAATTGAAATATTATTTGACTTCTTTCATGAATAATACATGTTTTAATATAAATGGTAGACTCAGTTTTGGTATAATGACTTCAGAGCGTACTTTGCATGTTACAAACACAGTTCTATTTCTAGCTGTGTAAAATTTGAAAAACAGTAACTTGCATAGTTTTTGGAGTAATACCAGTTTGAATGCATCATGCCTGTCACTCAAGCAGTGCTCGGGCACAGATTTTATTCGGGCACAGGTATTATTCAGCAAGTCCCAGCAGTGCCCAGGTGCAGGGTTGAAAGCATTTTAACAAGTACCTTGGTAAGTTTTCTTCAGATCATTAATTTTTTCTTTTGAGCCAAATCCACTCAGTGAGAGTTCAAAATAGCCTTCACCGCTGATATTGGGAATGTCCTGACATAGGTAATTTTTCCAAGGCCACCATATCACCTCCGTCAGCTCAACAACTAGGACATGTATATCAGCAGGCACTATCTCCAGCTGGTTCACTAACACTGTTTGGTCTCATCCTGAGAGCTCATATGGTCAAAAGCTGTTGCCTCATCAGCTTTGCTCCATCACTTAATAGTCTTACACTACAGTTACACCATCTACTGGAGGCAGTTTTCTGGGCTCAGAGAATCTGTTCACTAATTCTTCTTCTCTCATGTATATCCGCATGACTAGAGCTGATGGATCTCCATGGCACCTACTCAGCCATATCCACCCCTGCTTCTCACCCTGTGAAGCATATGGGCAATTCGCCCTTCTCCAGTTACTTCAAATTATGCAGGTACTTGTCATGGCACAGTGTATGATGTTAAAATGGGGCCCACCAATCTTCCCCTCTAGTATTGCGTTGACTCACAGGGTAATTTGCTTTGGCCACAGAGTGAGGAGGAATAGAAGCAACTCACATCATCTGCTGCATATAGCCATGAAAATTTGGGCAGAGCTTTCCAACTGCGGTACTTTGAAAAAGTTTTAACATTTTGAGGATGTTTTGCCAAACAGGGAACATGATTCGCTGTGCACTTAAACTGTGGAGCCCACTGCTGGGCAGTTTGTTGTGAGTAGGGCATAATGCTGAAGCTCTTGTGAATGCATGTGATCATGCACAGTACCTTGGTTTGAAGTTCTGTCCAGAGAACTTGGGAGGGGACCAGAGTCTGCTCAGATTTTAACCGCAAGAGAACATAGCTTCAAAGATGGTTGTGGCAAGTGGGTGTCAAACCTCAGACCTTGGAACAGGAGTCTGATGCCTTACTGACTTGGTCAGCCGGGTTTCATCAGTAGCCAGTGTAAAGGCGCAATGCCCCAGAACTTGGGTAATAATTTTCCTTTTTTCACTTCTGCTAATTCAGCGCAACAGCTGGGTAAGGGTGACTGCCCAAGAGAACATTTGGTCTTGCTGAAACTTCCATCAACTCCATGGAAATGTATCCCTAAACAGAAATTTGATAATGCAAGGAGATTTGTACATAAAGATTTAAATGAAACCATTATATTGTCATCTTCTTCAATAGGCATAATGATAGATCCTGTAAGCTGTATAACCAGTATAGATAGATGGATAGATGGGTGGGTTAGGATGGTTGGATGGATTATGGATAAGATTGAGAATAGGTTCTGATATTTGAGTTACAAGCAGCTACCAGAAATTCTTTTAATGTACTAATAACATCATACTTTTTTTTTTTTACTACCAGGGAGGAAGAAAGCCAAGCAGAACAAAACACAGACCACCAAGACACAAGTGAGTGATGGAATTATATGCCATGTCAAGTTGTCTTTTGTTTGTTTGTTTGTTTTGTAATGATATGTTAGAGATCAAGTCAAGTCTTGTTTGTGTGTGTGTGTGTGTGTGTGTGTGTGTGTGTGTGTGTGTGTTCTGATTTTTAATATTCTAGGTTTGGGCAGTAAAATGAAGGCAAAAAAAGTATATGGTCAAAGATCGATGGTCAAAAACTTTGTTAAGAACATGTCATAGTCGAGAACAATGTCATTCACTCAATCACTGATAGGAAGCAAAAGTATCAAATTTTATATGAGGGATTGAAAGCAGAAAATTAAGAGGGATTTATGGGGGGTGAAAGGAAATAGAATTGGGTATTTTTCATAATGACCTCCACATTGTGAATGGAGCATGCATTTACTGCAGGCTGCTTTCTCACAATAATTACGGAAACGTCGGTCACTTGATGATGATGTGTGCAGACAGTGATTTTTGGTTTTCAACTTTCAATGCTTTTTTTTTTTTCTTTTTTCAGGCTTTTGTTTATGTGTATATGCACTGTCTAAACTTCCAAAGATGCTGGGGTTTTGTAAATAAATGAAATGATCATTCTGTTTTGTACAGCTGCCAGACCTGACCAATCAAAGCCATGCAGAAATTCCTTCAAGAGGTGCAGCAAGGAGAGGAGCTTTTGGCTAGAGGTAACTGGTTCTTGTTTTCATTCTCCATAAGCTTTTGGCTTAGAGGTAACACTTTTGGACATTTTGTTTTTTCATTCTCCATAATTCTTTTCAACTGTGCTTAGATGAGTGCGAATGTATACACTTTTGGCACATTTTGTACACATTTTATGATGAATATGTCTAATACATTTTTTTTTTTCTTAACACACAGAATAAGGTGGTTTTGAAGCATTATCTGAACTAATATGAAAGCCAGTTTCTGTTTTTGTGTGTGTGGTGGTGGTTATTTTACAATTAGGGCATCAGTTTTTTAAATTAAAAAATGCTTTAACGTGACATTGCCATAGTCATGCTCAAGTGCCAGTCATGTACAGGTTTCAGTGAAGAAATGTTTCACAACAGGAACTGTTGAGAGCGAAGGTTTCCAAACTGAAAATAGTGAAATACTTTTCAGAACATGCTTTATCCTTGAATGAGAAATACTCCAACAGGAAATTGTGGGTATGGCAGTCCTCCATTTTGGAAGCAGAATTTGAATATTATTTTCATAGAAATCAGAAAGAAAAAAAATGTTTAAGGTGGGATGGAGAGATAACGATAAGTGGTGTCTCAAAAAAAGCAATACAGGTCTGCTTCATAAACCATTCTCTTCGCAAATGTTCATATTGCTTCCCACTAGGGCACTGTTTTCACTTTTACGCATTTTGGGGGGGGGGGGGGGGGGGGGGGGTTGATCGAGTTTAGAACTTACAGACCTTTTCACAGATGATTTTGAGGGATAGGAGATTTCAGTGTAATTGTTCTACATCTTGAACCACAGCATGACAGAATGGGTTGCAATTATTACTTCCCTTGCATCACAACTGTTAGATATTCAGATACGTTTTCATGAAATACTTTACTTGTAATTGCTTCAAATCAACATTTGTTATTCATTTGGATTCTTTTTTGTTGGTGGTGGTGGTTTTTTGTTTGTTTTTTATTCTCTTTGTCTATCCCAGAGTTTCAGAATTCAGTTAAGAATAGGGAGCAACTCCTGAAGGCTGTGCCTTTGTTGCTTGTTTTTCATATGACAGTATTGTCTGGTGTAAATTTGTTTCAGCTCTTTTGTGCTTTGCTTTGGGTTTCTCTGGGGCATGATTTTTTCTTGTCTTTGGATCATATTGATATGTTTAGCCTCAAAGTGGATGTGCATAATATATATCAGACCACAAAATGTAAATGAATTCCTTGAAAAATCATCATCAGATTTGGCAGATGAGATCATAAGACTGTTCTGTTTTATGAAATCTGATGTCACTGTTGCACATATCACCACCAAATTTTTTTTAAATTTCATGGTGATAAGTAGTGTATTCTATGAAATCTGATGTTGCTATTCAGCATCGTTACATAAAGTTTTACATACAGTTTCTTCATGCACAAGCGTGGTATTAATATCATTTGAAATCTACCTGTAAAGTCCTACCTAGGTGAGTCTAAATGAGTCTGATAGGAAAAGTCGTCTGGGTGTCTCATGAATGTTACACAGTATTATCAATCATCATGCACTGAAAGTAATTTCATAATAATTCTGGTAACTATTTTGCCTGGGATGTTCATGAATGTTTGCGGTACAGGTCTGTATTTAAAACACTTTCAGCAGTACAATAAATGTCAGCCAGCTCTGCATCACTGTTGAACTTGACAGCAACTTATCAAGTTATGTCACAACAGAATATGGGTAGATCACAACACAAAACTGATTCAGTTTTAAATAGTATGTTTTAGGCCTGATGCCAGTGATCCATGGATCACTAACTCTGGGATATATGTTGGTTGACAATAGCATTACTAGAGCCGCAAGTGGTATGCTTTCAGCATAGCATGCCAAGATTTCATTGACAGTGCTACATTGCTACACTTTGTGATGAAATGCTGCACCTCAAACCAGAAATGTTATGAAAAATGTTTTTTAAAAGATGCTTCACGAACTGTGTCACTGGCTTAAAGTGACATTTTGTCAAAAAGAAACAAAAAAGGCCAAGTTCAGTATGCAATGAATGAAAAAGTTTGAAGAAAAATTGCGGAAGATAATTGCAGTTTTGCTGCCTGATCAATTGGTTTTGATTTTGCCCATATTTTGTTTCTTTTTGTAGGTCAAGTCAGAACCGTATGATAACTAGGAAGATTTCTGTCTTCCTAGTCTAGCATCATGTGTGCGAAGTGAAGTCCGAATGGAAGTGCTGTCAAAGCTGGCTTGTGGCATCGCTTACAAATGCTATGCTTAAATTTGGAATGCTACAGTTGTAATGTTAAAAATGCTGCACTTCATTATTGGCATCGCATACAAATGCTACACTTAAATTTGGAATGCCAGGTATAATGTTAAAAAAGCTGCACTTCATTGTTTTGAGATCTTGGCAGCTCTGCACCACAAATGTTGCTGACATCTTATTCTTATTAGTTACTAAATTGATCAACTAAGAGTCATTGGGTGAGGTGTCTGACCAAAAGGTATCGGGTGTGCTATTGCCGTTTGTTTTAGTTGTGCATACCTGTTGATGTCTAAGAAGCAGTTCAACAACAAACTTGAAAGGTAAAAACCAGAAAGAAGTAATCCAGGTCTGGGAGTTAATGTACCATCCCAGTGAGGTGCGTTGGTCCTGTCATCTGTCAAAGACCAGGTGATGTTTACAGGCTGTGTAGTCGGTCACTATATGTTTGCAGTATGGTATCAGAATACTGGTCTTTAGTCAGGTGAGATGATATGTTCCCCTCTCCATTTTTGTTAAATTTTATAGTATCTGGATGCTAGTCTTTCAGATGAGACAATATGTCCCCCTCTCCATTTTTGTTAAATTAAATGTTTACAGTATATGACTGCTAGTCTTTCAGGTGAAACTTTCAGTAAGTCCCCGCTTTCCACTATTATTACAACTTATGGTATCTAAATGCTAGTCTTTCAGATGAGACAAGAAGTTGAGGTTAGATGTGCAACATACAAAAGAACCCATAGTAACAAGGAAGTTATTTCTTGCAGAATTCTATTGAAGAATCCACTTCGACTGTGAAGAGTCATGCAAACAGGAACACATACACATAAAAAAAAAAAAAAAAGCATGTAATTAGCATTGTACTATGGTGATGTCTCGTCAGGGAGAGCAGGTTGTATATTTTTTTCACAGAGCAGCCTGTTGTGACATTCAAGTAACACAATACATGTTGTTCTTGCAGGAGACATTGAGGCAGGCGTGGAGCATCTGAGCAATGCCGTGGCGGTGTGCGGTCAGCCACAGCAGCTTCTGCAGGTTCTGCAGCAGACTCTGCCTCCACAGGTGTTCCAGATGTTGATCCAGAAACTGCCGTCTGTGGGTCAGGTGGGTGCTCAGTAAATTGGTGGCATTTTTATTGCAACCTGGAGACATGTTTCTGTGTGTTTAGGATCATTGGTGTGACATAGACTTGTCCCTGTTAAGTTTTTGAGGGTTTGGTTTTTGTTTTGTTTGGTGTGTTTTTTATTAGGATTTTGTTTGCTGTTTTGATGGGGGGTCTTTTGGCTTTTTATTGTTTTTGTTCATTTTCCTGTTTGTTCGTTTGTTTTGTTTGTTTTCTATGGTTATTCAAAGGCAAAGCCGTTTCAACGTGTCTGTAAAATGTGAAACACGTGGTGTTGTTTTTCTGAATTTTGTGTTGAAATTTGAAGAAGTGATAAAAGTTTCAGAGGAGCTCTTTTTGTTTTTGATTGTTTTCTGTTTCTTTCTTTCCTTCTTTCTTTTTCTTTTTTTTTTTTTCTCTAATTATTCAAAGGCATGCATAACAGTTTCAATGTGTCTGTAAAATGCAAACAGGTGGTGGTGTGTTCTGAATATGTCGTTGAAGTTTGAAGAAGTGATGAAAGTTTCAGAGGACTCAGCTGCTTTTCATTTCAGTGTATGATCTTCACTGTTTGTTGGTAGCTGCTATATATGTGATTGTTGTATTTTCTGTCTGTCACTCTTGTCAGTGTGTACATTTATGGCTGTCTGTTGCTAAGTGTCTCCTGTTGTTACATGCGATGCTTCTTTTTGAAGCGTTTTTGTTTGTTAATGTTTCCCAGATAAATGCTGTAAGAGGGTAGGAGAGGTCTAGTCAGATTGGAGGAAGGAGGACTAAGGGAAGAGTGGGGGGTTGCTAACTGTGAATAAACTGTATGTGTGAATAAAACTGTATGAATGCACCCATGCGAGCAAATGCATTACATTGGATGAGAGTACTGCATATATAGGTTTTCAGTTACATCACTGTGTCAACAGCCACACTCGCCTTTGGTGGATTTCACTAGTTTTCAGGAAAATGAAGATCATTATGCCAGAAGCTTACCAAGGCTGAAGGCATTCCCTGCATAATAATTGTACACAATGAACAGGGATACCGACTCTGCTTTTATGCGGACTGATTTCCATGGAAAGAAATTGTCTTGCTAAAGAAAAACAAGATGCAAAGTATATAAACGTACTCCCAGTTTATCTTGAATAGGCATGAGATATTCCATAGAGAGGACTAACCATTTTGGCCTGTTACAGCTGTAAGTAACGGCTATTCTGGTAAACATCGGCCATCATCTGTGACCCATAATGAGCATACCTACAAATTTTCAGAAAGATCGGCCAAGTACTTTCTAAGATATTCCATAAAGAAGAAAAAAACATTATGGGCCGTTACAGCCGTTAGTAACTGCTATAACAGTAAGATATACACATCGGGTATCATCCATGACCCATAATGAAACATGCCTGCAAATTTTAAGAAAGATCAGCCAAGTGTTTTCTGAGATGTTTAAAAAAAGAAAAAAACTGTTAAAGCCGTTAATAACAGCTATAATGGCAAAATAACACATTGGACTTCATCCATGACCCATAATGAACATGACTTCAAATTTTTCAGAAAGATCAGCCAAGTACTTTCTAAGACATTCCATAAAGAAGAAAAACCATTATGGGCCATTATAGGTGTTATTAACGGCTATAACGGTTCTATAACACATCATCGGGCATCATCCATGACCCATAATGAAACATGCCTACAAATTTTCAGAGAAAGATCAGCGAAGTACTTCCCGAGATATTCCATAAAGAAGGAAAACCATTGTGGCCATTAGTAATGGCTATAACAGTAAAATAGCACATCAGGCATGATCCTTGACCCATTATGAACATACCTTCAAATTTTCAGAAAGATCGGTCAAGTACTTTCTTAGATATTCCATAAAGAAGGAAAACCCATTATGGGCTGTTATAGCAGGCTAGTAACGGCTGTAACAGTTAAAATAACACATCTGGCATATCCATGACCCATAATGAACAAACTTACAAATTTTCAGAAAGATTGGCCTAGTACTTTCTAAGATATTTCATGAAGAAGAAAACCTGTTATGGGCCATTATATAGCCATTAGTACTGGCTATAATGGTAACATAACACACTGAGCATGATTCATAACCCATAATGAACATACCTACAAATTTTCAGAAAGATCGGCCAAGTACTTTTTGAGATATTCCATAAAGAAGGAAAAGCATTGTGGGCCGTTATAGCCATTAGTAACGGCTATAACGGCAAGATAACACATCGGGCATCATCCTTGACCCATAATGAACATGCCTACAAATTTTCAGAGAGATTGGCCAAGCACTTTCTGAGATATTCCATGAAGAAGGAAAAACGTAATGGGCCATTGTGGCCATTAGTAATGGCTATAATGGTAAAATAAAACACATCAGGCATCATCCTTGACCCATAATGAACACATACCTATAAGTTTTCAGAAAGATCAGCCCAGTAGTTTTGTCTGGAGTGAATGGAACACTTTTTGACCACAAGCAAACACACACACACACACACACACACACACACACACACACACACACAGGGCATTTCTTAGTTCCCATTGTAAAGTACTCCCTGTTCTATAAGAACTTGGAGTACAAAAATGAATGAAAAACCTATCAAGTTCACAATACTTCTGGGAGAGTTATTTCTCATCTGGATCAGGTGGAGGGAAAAGCTCAAGTGTATCATTGGAGTTTCATGTGCCCAGCAGAATTGGGAATTAAAAAAACAATTTTGAGGGGCGTAATCTACTAGCAAACAACAGAAACTAAAAGAAGAAATTAGGACCATGTTGCACTTCTGGTTGGTCAGAAGCAGCAATTCATACAAAGAGACATGTCATGACAGTATAAAGGTGGTAATGCCTGTACAGTACAGTATACATACTATTTCTCACAGGAATGCTGATGTCTGTTACAGAGGCTGATGAGCAGTGCCGCTGCTGCCGCTGGTGGAGAAGGGCCCAGGCTGGAGGAAGAGGACCTGGAGTAGAACACTGTCATCTCCTCATCTCTTTCTCCTGAGTTTTTTTGTCTTACCATTTGCATGGGTCCATCAAACATCAGTGCTGTAGTGTTCAGTGATGCGAGTGAAGAGACTGTGCCCAACTTTTTATGACATTTAAGAATTCAACTCTGCCTGTAAACATTTGAATATGACTGTTGTTGTTTTGTTATTTGCTGCACAAGATTTATTGTATGAGGTCTATGTTTGTTTAGCATAGCAAAATTGATGCCACCCAAGTGACAGGTGACTTATGACTTAAAGCCACGCAGTCTACAAAGCAAGGAGTGCTACATTTGCTTTGAGAACATAACCATTATTACTGTTAACAAATCATTACCCACAACGTTACCTTACAAAGCATCAAGATTATGTACGTAATAGATAGCTACCAACACTGTCACATGATGAAGGGCCAGAATATAGCTGGAAGTTCACAACTTAGGCATTGTGTGGACTATGTATTTCCCAGTAACCAAAGAGGAGAAAGTTCATACTGAAAAAATATATACTGCTTGATGTGTGATTGTATGTGTTTGGAGGTTTCTTCTTTTTTTTTTTTTTTTTAAACAATTTAGAGGGAAGCGTGCTGATTGATGTGAGTGGACCATGAAGGAGGGTGTACAAGGCCAAGGATGTGATACTTTATCGTCATGGTAAACAACACAGTGATGCTCATGCTGCACATACTTCATGAGTTTTTGTTTCCAGATGTTCATGTCAGATCAGCTATTATTTTGATTTAAGTAAACAGGTATTGAAAAGTTTTCATCCAAAAATAAACAAAGTTTTCAAACAAACTTGACTGATGATGGGTGCGTGTGTGCATGCATGGTGCTTGTACAACAAACCTAAACGCACTCGCGCTCTCTCTCTCTCTCTCTCTCTCTCTCTCTCTCTCTCTCTAGGCTGGCAATTTTAAATCTGGTCTTCTGATCAGATCCAAAATGAATGTGATCAGACAGTTTCAAATCACAGTGGAAAGAAGTGCTGACTGCATGAGCAACTATGACTACAAAGCTAACTGTAGAAATTCTGTGCATGTTATCAGAAGTTCCATCTGTCCAGCTCAACCATTCAAGCTGATCACCTTCCCTATGAATACTAGGGTACGGAAAAACTGCTGCGCACTAATTTTATTTGATGTCTCTATTTTGCAAAATCCACACCAGTTTCATCTTTGCAATCAATCACACATCTCTGTACATGAAACCCTGCAAACATCTCCAAAATGCATTCAGAAAGAGAAAAAAAAAAGATAAAATGAAAGACAAATCCAAATTGCCACATCATTAATATAAGGCCTGCAACTGCAAAGAAAGTGAAGATCCTCTAGTGCAGAATTATCTCCCATTTGATCACATACAGCATGGAAAAGTTCTGAACAGATGTAAACACACCACTCAAACTGGTACAAAAAACTTTTTTTTAACTTCTGATATAGCTTGTAAATTAAGCTTTTTTGACAGCTCTGATGAGGATTGCAATGACACTGGACAAGGTAAAAGGCTGCAAAAGGAAAAATTAACACATGCAGAGGAAAGGATGATTATTGTGTAAGGGAAGTCCTCTTTGAACTAAAATTAAAGATATAAAGTATCACATGTGATCAAATCTAGGGTTATTTTCCATTTTGTATTGGGACTGAGTTTTGAGTTAAAGGGGGAGGGTGTCATTTTACTGCCTGACAGGGGCAACAAAGTTTCCTTCTTCATTTACCTAGCAGCACATTCACAACATGCCATCAAAAAAATAATAAAGTAAAAATAATTTTTTTGTAAACACATTTCAGTCCCACAGACTTTTGTAAGTTTTTTGCCCCCAAACTTTCTTTGTTTTTATGTCTAGTATCAGTTCAATGTAAATAGCATCTTTATGATTCAAAATGAAGTCAGAAACAGTAAATAGATGTGGATTTGTAATTTGATCTTTTAAATGTTTCATATGCTATGGCTTAATACAGCCCACGTACCAACATTATCTTTAGACAGACAACTCATACGTCGATGGTCTGAGTGTACACTGATATGTAGTTTTCTGAAGTGGTGGCAGCACTGGCTATAGTTGAATAAGGTGGAGGTGCATCCTGACGGACAACACCAGGACCGATGGTGCCAGGCTGGGGTATAGGCATAGGGGAGACGCTAGTGTATACAGGGGCTTGGGACAGGCTAGTGATGCTGGAGTCCTTCGTCCGATAAGTCTTGGGTTCTCGGATGCCGCCAGTGGTGCTGATCCTGTCAAATATGGAGAACAGAGTTATTGTTCCTGGGTGTCGAGTTCGGGCAAATAGGTTGTCTGAAAACGCATATTGAAAAGACCTTTTCATTTCATTTCAGGAAAAAATAATTTACTGTATGCTACATGTCACAAATTCTGCAGATAAAATCATCTTTATGCATGCGCCCATCACAAACTAATGTTCTACCAAATCAAATCATGTGACTATGTTCATTGTTGACCGTTTTAAAGAACTGCATTGCATTGTTTGGTTGAAGAGCGGGTAGTCGCATGTCTTCTAAATTTTTGCGGCAGCAATGACAGTGTGTAAAGGAAGGATATTTTTTTTTATTTATTAGTTACTGTTATTCCTCCATCTTTCAGAGAAAAATAAGAAGCACATCTTCATATGTCTGAAGTCAAAGTGCTTTTTAAAAGCCATTTACAGTGAATCAATTTTTTTCCACCGAACTGATCTCTGTGAACAGCTATCACTGAACGGACTATAGCTTCATTTGAGACTGGAGAAGAACAGAAAGAAAAAAAAGGAAGTATTCGTCTTCAATCAGATTATGTCAAAGGATAAGCACAGCCTGATTTTATCTATCATAAGGATGTCAATAATTTAGCTAACATGTCATAAATAGTTTTGTTTTTAAGATAATTTTTTTACTGTGCATATTTACTTTGGTGGGTGAGAGCAGTTGGAGCAGGCCCTGCTCTATGTAGTCAGCTGGACTACAGATTATAAAAGACAAAAAATGTTTTTTTTTATGGTATTTATGTAATTGAAATGGACCATGTGAACAACAGAAACTATCGTTGTCTTCTAGCTTGTAGAACATTTCCATCACTTGAAGAACCAAGCATATCAGCTCTAGCTGTATAGCATTGAAAGAGAAACCAGAATTCATGCTATATGAATAAAAGCGACATGAGAACCTGTAGGCCATACCCTTTTGTAAGATAGAGATGGATATAGGAATTAGCCGACTTTGTTGTGTGTGCAATTTGATGGTAATGACTGTGAAATATGACTGACAATGCTTTTTTAAAATGGTAAGATCCATAAAAAAAAAAAAAAAAAAAGTCCTTGCCCATGTTTACCTCCCTGCTACTTAAAAGCATACGTCCAGGTAAGTTCGCAGCCATTTGGCTCGCTAGTGTAGTGTAGGGGGTTTTTTTTTGTTTTTTTTTTTTTTTTTTTGTAATAGACAACTGACCATACAAGGCCTCCATGCGATCGTAACATGTATGGGTAAAAAAAAAAAAAAAAAAAAAATTGTATTGAAAAAAATGACAAAGAAGAAAGACAAATGTGATCAACAAACGACAACAAATAATGACATGGTAGTTCAACTGTTGACATCCTTAGGGTGAACAAGACTGGGCTGTGCTGACTGCGTCTGCCATTGCCATAATTTTTCATAATGTAACATACATGATGAAAAGCATTTATGAACAAAAATACATGAAGAGGAGAGGGCGTAGGGACAAACAGACACTAAGTAGTGGGTGCCCGATGGCCGCTCCAAGTAATGTGTACAATTTTCACTACCTAGTCCAAAGATTGCAACAACAAAAACGAAAAGGCTAGTATGCCATAAATTGTGACCAGAAGCGAAATGCAAAAGATTTTCGATACCAAAAGGAGAATATTCCACAAAGACCAAAAAAAAAAAGGGGGGGGGGGGCGGGGGGGGGGGGGGGGGGGTGGCACAGCCAAAGAAAGTAAAAGAAAAAGTGAAGTTGCTGCCACAAAACTTGCCTATAGAGCTATATGAGCTGTGTGTACTAAAACAGCTCTAAGCAACTACACGGGTACGGTTTTCTTGCTGATCATAGTTTTAAAACATCTGTTGGAGAACAGCAAGGCTCATCCTTGTAAAGGCATTGCACAGTAGCTAAGGCTTTGAAAAGTTTGAAGACCTGCAAGAGAAGATACGTTTGTTAAAGATCACACAGGCTCATCAGCTTTTTCTTGTTTTCTTTTTTTTTTTTTTCTCTTGTTTTCCCCCTTTCTTTCTTTGTTTCTTCTTTCCTTCTTCTTCTTGACTAAATAGATAAACCAATATTTTCAATGTAAGCAAAATTACAAAACATCAAGATCTGAATAGCAACAAGTTAGTGCTTATGGTGTGTTGAAAGTTTTACGACACTGATGTGACAAGGCAATAATCGGACAAATACAGAATAAACATCATCATACGATGAAAGTGAAGAAAGTAAACAAAAAGAAAGACCGAAAAGGTTGAAAAAAAAAATGAACATAGTAAATATTAGAGCTAACAAGCATGCAAACATACCAGTTTCAGTAACAACCGTGTTTTTTAGACGTTGAGAGAGAGAGAGAGAGAGAGAATTCAGAACAGAACTCAGAAAACCTGTCTTGGATCACGGATATTGAGATTTAAACCAGAGCCTATTATCTTCCAATCTGTTCTTGCTAACATAAATCATGCAATGAGAATTTTTAATAAATGAAAAAAATTAAAAGGTGAGAGCAAAAAAAATGAGAGGCTCACGGGATTATGGAATGCGCGATTCAGAGAGAGAGAGAGAGAGAGAGAGAGAGAGATTTGCTCTAACAATTTTACTTTCCTAAACTTTTAAACAATTTTCGGGGAATAACAGCTCCAGTGTTGGTTACATAGGCCTACAAATCAAAACCGATCCGATTCTTTAGTAAAAGGCTCACTAGCTTAGTCCTCACCCATCACGGCACTGCTGGTGGCACAGACAGGAGGAACCGGGGGGACATTACTGGAAGCAGTCATCCTGTAATGTTTCTTCTTGTACCAGCCGTACGCAGACCCCATCATGCCCAGGAACATCAAAAACAGGACGATTCCCACAGTGCTCCAGAACCAGGAGTAGTCAAAACAGCAGGCGTTTTTCCGTGTCACAGCACTGCGTGTAGATGGGGCAGTTTTGCACCTTCATTTCGATTAAAAAAAAAAAAAAAAAAAAAATAGCAAAGGCATTGCTATAAATAGTGAACCAGCAGCCGCCGTGGCGAGCGTCGCGGACTCCCGGCTGGGAGGTCGTGGGTTCGAATCCCATCAGAAGTCATGTGGGTTTTTCTGCCCCGACCGGCTCCTACCCAGAGTTGAGTTTGCTGCGGACTCAGTTGGGAAGACTGGGACCACACAGTCGAGTTTCATCCACTTAATGGATGCGTTTCTGAGAGTGTTGCTCAAATTTCCTGACCAACACTGCAGGTGTCTGTATCTCTCGGGCCTGGTTGATGCCGGGATATATTATGAAAAGGAAGCGTAGAGTACAGCCCTGTCATGTAGTCTCAGACCGAAATGGAAATCCGTAGCATCATCTTAATCATCTCATTCTCATCGATCAGCATTAAAAAAAAAAAAATTAAAAAAAAAAAAGTCTCAAATTCTGTGGCCCTTCATGCCCTGCTCTCATGGTGACCTCAGTTTCGATGTCCTCTCCACGTCTGTGGCCTTGGTTTGGTTCCGTCGGGGTCGCCGGTATCGGCGATCCATGGGGGCTGTCGTTGGACGGACGTGGTGGCGCCCTCGGAGGGAGAGCTCACTCACGCCGGCTCCGCGACTAAGCAATTATTGTCGTTAGTAGGGGGCTAGTAGGTGGTGTCCTGCGTATGTTAGATCAGAACAGGCGCCACTGAACACCACTGAAGTGGACTCGGCAACAGTGTAGTGTCCTCCTCCGGTGGGTGGCCTCTTGACGACTTGACATTGGCTGCTGCCTGTGGATTGCCGGTGCCGGGGGCTGCGGCGGCGGGGCCGACCGGGCCGTGGCTGTGGACAGGGTGTCGGAATGAGCGGCGTGGGTGCACTGCCTCTGAGGTGGCGCAGAGGTTGGGACAGCAAAAAAAAGAAAAAAAAGAAATGACAGCGAAGAAAAATATCTATCAGTAGTGTAGATGGGGAAGTTCTGCATCTTCATTTCAATACAAAACAACAAGCAAACAAAAAGATGACAGCAAAAAATATAGCCCCGAAGTTTGTAAAATGCTCCTGATTCGACCAATTTATTCACAAAGAAAAATCCCTAGCAGAATTTCCAACACTTCTCTTAGCAGTTCTCTCCAAATATCAGACCCTTTTTGATAAGTGGCAGTCCCACTCCGAGGCTGCAAATTATGACGGAAACAGAAAGAAAGGAGAAGTTTTCTCCCATTTTAACTTCACCACACGCGCGCGCGCGCGCGCTTGTTTGTTTTGTCAAAGTTTGTTTTGCTGTTTTATCCCCTCAGAAGGTGCAGATCATGACAGTTACTAAACGAATAAACAAGTCTTCACCAATACTAACTTCACCCTTCGGGTTTGTTTGCCTTTTTACTTGTTAGTTTGTCACAGTTTATGTTGTTTGTTTTACATGTATAGGTAAACATGGAAATATGCTTAGGCTTGACTAGGTGATTCCAAAATCACTCTTCTGGTCCATTTGAGGTGGAGCTACAACAATGAAAATGGAAGGAAGAGCGCGAACACACACACACACACACACACACACACACACACACACACGCGCGCGCGCGCGCGCACGCACACACACACACACACACACACACACACACACACACACACACACACACGCACTATCTCTCTCTCTCTCTCTCTCTCTCTCTCTCTCTCTCTCTCTCTCTCTCTCTCTCTCTCTCTCACACACACACACACACACACACACACACACACACACACACACACACACACACCGCCTGGTACGATACGCACCTTCACAACGGTCAGGTTGGTTTTGTGAATGCCCAGCACGTTTTTTTGTGTTGGACCACTGTCTCGTGAATCAAGCAGATCTTGGCCTCTACCTGGCAGGCAGCAACACGACGGGGAATTCATTTTCCGGTTGGGGGGAAACAACTGTCATGTCAAATGTAGTTTCAACGTGCGGTGACTGCAAGCGGAATTCAACAAAATCTTAAGAATGATTCTTTGCGAGTCCGCCAAAAACAAGGACAGAAAAAAAAAAAAAATCAAAAAACAAAACACAACGCGTTTCGACATCTTCGGTCTTCGTCAGGCGCCCATCTTGCGCCGAATATGAGAGGATAAATGATCCCTTGTTTTCATTGTCCTGAACGTTGTTTGTCTTGCCTGAAGAACACCCGAAGTCGAAACGTGTGGTGTTTTGCCTTATAACTGGTTTGTCCTTGTTTTTGGCGGACTCACCAAGAATTATTCTTAAAATATGTTAAAATGTAACTGATGTCAGTTATTACTCCGGAGTAATAATTGTTTCCGAAAAAAAACAAAAAAACAAAAAAAAAAAAAAAAAAAATGTAGAAGAAAACAGACTGAGAGAGACAGAAAGGATACGATAATGGAAAAACCCGCAGTGGTAGAGTGGTTAGCCACGTCATAGGCCTTGAGAGCTAGGAGTTCGTGGATTTGAATCCCTCCTGAGGCATTCTTTGTGGTTCCTACATTAAAGCCAGTTGTTCTACGTTCTCAGATTTAAAAAAAAAAAAAAAAAAAAAAAAAAAATCCGCAGAGCACGCAGTCTAGGCTTATCCATTTAACTTATTCATCTGTGACAGTGTTGCTCAAATTTTCTTACCAACATCGCAGGTGTCTGTATCTCCTGGGCCTGGTTGAAGCTGGAAAATGTTATGAAAGAATGCGTAGAAGACAGCCCTGTCATGTAGTCTTAGATCGAAAGGAAACTCCATAGTATCATCTTCTTCAATCACACTTTAAAAATAATATTCGTCTGTTTTCCTTACACCCTGCTCTCATCGTTCGGTTTAACACAGTTTCGATGTCTTCTCCATATCCCCACCCTCATGCCCGTACTCACTGGAACCGGTAAGATCACGGGACCTTCTTGGGTGGACGTGGTGGCGGCCTCGGGAAGAGGATACTCACTTACGCTGCGTACCAGACTAGCTTCTTTTCCTCCTCCTCCTCCTCCTCCTCCTCCTCCTCCTCCTCCTTCTTCTTCTTCTTCTTCTTTACTTTTCTCTTTTTCTGCCTCATCTCCCATGCCACCTCAGTGGCATTGCACCCACACCGCCCATTCCAGCTGCCCGTCCACGGCCACTACCTGGTTTGTCCCGCTGCTGCTGCCCCAGTACCGGCAGTCCACAGGGAGCAGTCAATGTCGTCATCATGAGGCAACCCACCTGAGGAGACACTGCACTGTTGCCCAGTCACTTCGGTGGTGTTCAATGGTGCCTGTTCTGATCTCATCTACGCAGGACATCACCTACTAAGCCCCCAACCGAGTGAATTTTCTCTTTAGAGGGCGTCACCATGTTCGTACAATGACAGTCCCATGAACTTTACTGTTGCCAGTGACCCTGACTGAACCTCACAGAGGTGGAGAGGAAATCGAAACCCAGGTCACCAGGAGAGCAGGGCATAATGGGTTACAGAGTTTGAAGCATTTTATTTTGCCGATCGATGAGGATGAGGATGATGAAGATGGTTCTATGCATTGCCGTGTTGGTCTGAGACTGCTTAACAGGGCTGCTGTACTTCCATGCTTTCTTTCATAACCAGTCCTGAGAGATACTGACACTCGCAGTGTTGGTCAAAGACGCATCTTTAGAGGGCGTCACCATGTCCGTACAAAGACTGAACTCGATTAATATACGCAGGACATCATTAGTGGACGAAACTCGATTGTGCGGTCCCAGTCTTTCCATTGCGCCCATAACAAACTCAATTCTAGATTAAAGCCGGTCAGGGAAGGAAATCTGACCAATAAATGGCTCTGATGGAAATCACACTCGTAGAGTTGGTCAAAGATGCTTCCATTAGTGGGCGAAATTCGACTGTGTGGTCCCAGTTTTTTTTTTCAAGTTGCACCCATAACAAACTTAATTCTGGATAAAAGCCAGTCGGGGCAGGAAATCCGACAAATAAATGGCTCTGATGAAAATCTAACACACGATCTCTCAGCATGGAGTCCGTGACGCTAACTACTTCGCCACAGCGGATGGTGACAAAGTAATTACTGTGGTTCATAGGGGTTCAGTAGGTGGTGTCCTGTGTACGATGGCTCAGAACAGGCATCACAGACCACCTATTGAAGTGATTCGGCAGCAGAGCAGTGTCTCCGCAGGTGGGGCTGCGTCATACGACTTGATATTGAGGAGTCCCAATGGACAGCAACCGTGCCGTTAGGACGGCTGCAGGACAAACCTGTGTATGGCTTTGTGTTGGTAATCAGAACGAACATGAAAAATACTTAAGTAAATAAATCATCTGTCACATGAGTCACTGTTCTATGTGATGTAAAAAAGAATCATCCGTGTCAGATAGGAAGTTGATGTGTCTGCTTGCACCTCGCACACACTACTCTCTCTCTCTCTCTCTCTCTCTCTCTCTCTCTCTCTCTCTCTCTCTCACACACACACACACACACACACACAGAGTCAGAAGGAAAAAAGAGGGGGGGGGGGGGGGGGGGCGTCATTTTGGTGTTTGTTTCTTTCCTCCAATTTGATTTTTTTTTTTCTTTGTCAGTTTCTCACCTTAAATACAGACCGCACGGTCGACTAAGGTGTGTGTGTGTGTGTGTGTGTGTGTGTGTGTGTGTGTGTGTGTGTGTTAGGGGGGGGGGTGCAATCATTCATTCTCAATATAGACCTCACGGTCAAATGAACTGAAATATCAACTAAAACTGAGAGAGAGAGAGAGAGAGAGAGAGAGAGAGAGAGAGAGAGAGAGAGAGAGAGAGAGAGAGACAGAGACAGAGAGAGAGAGTAGAGAGAGTGACTGGGGCTATAAGTTTACTTATACTTTACCATCATAAAGGACATAGATCCGAACACTCTGATTACAGAAGGAGTACTTGGTGATTCGACAGGGCGTAGAATCATCGCACAAGATAAATGTCTTTTCGTCTTTACAGTATATTTCCGATTAACATTTACAGTTTATCCCCAGAGATCTGGTTGTTGACAGATTCCAAATATGAAACTCGTCACCACAAAAAGTCGTCTGGATGAAATTTGTTCAGAGGCTGATCTAGGCTCGCCGATGGAGAACGTGGAAGGTGCCACAACAAAATAACGTCATGGAAAAAAAAAAATGACACAAAAGAGTCTTTCGAGAAACGTACGCACATTCAGGCTGCTGATTACGTCAAAATATTATTTTGTTTACATAAAAACGACATCCTAGTTGTCATTCAGGCCCTGAAAAGTTCGTCATGTGTTTCAAGAATCAAACAAATTAAAAAAAAAAAAATTAAGATCAATTGTACTCCACACACTCACGCATTCGTACACATGTGCTCAACACACACACACACACACACACACACACACACACAGTCTTCCCTTTTAGCAGCTGCAGTTAATTCTATTCCAAGGATACATGTATCTAAACCAGGGAAGCACAAAGGAAATGTATGGTGGAATGATGACTGCAAGCGTGTGCTGTTGATGAAAAGAAAGAAAAATATAAGATAGATATATATCAGGGACAAAGGAACAGACCAAAAAGATAGAAAACAGAGAGAAATGAAAATGGCTAGTAAGCATAGTGATGAAATAATCCAAGATGCAAAGCAGCACTACTGGTCCACATTTTGCAAAACTTAAATAAAAGAACATAAGGATATAGGAAAAATTTGGCAGGAGATAAAAGTGATGAAAAATGGCATTAAGTTACCAACATATCCAATAAAACAACATGATAATCCCTTATCAACTGTCCAGCAGAAAGCAGAGAAGCATTCGCTGACATGTTTGCTAATGTCAGCTGTGAAAATGGTTTATCAAAGATTTGTGATGAGTATAGAGACCAGGAAGAGCAAAAAGAAGTTTACAAAGATCCTATTCCTGATAACACAAACTATGTTAATGCACATCTAACGCTTCAGGAAGTCAAAGATGCAATAAATTCCATAAAAACAACAACAACACACATCGGTAGGACTGGACGCAATTTGGAATCAAATGCTAAAAAATCTGCCTGAATATTTTATCAATTTCCTGTATGAAATATTTTTTTAAATGCTGGTGTGATTGTGATATGCCAAAATTTGGAAAATCAATCGTGGTTCCCATTCACAAACATGGCAAAAGCTGCACAGATATAAACATTACTAAGGTATGATTTACCCAGTAAAATATCTAAAAATGTCATCTTAATTCAATATGCTGACGATATATGCATGTGGATGGAAGTAACCTTAAAAAAAAATAAAAAAAAAAAAGACTACGTCGCATAAGCCATACCCAAAAAGTGTATCAAAAAGAGCTCGACATTATAGCAGAGTACTTGACAAAGAATGGACTAAGTTTATCTGCAGAAAAAAAAAACATTGTTTTTATTCAACAGTGCTTCGAATTCCGACAAAATGCCTATTTTCAAAATGAATGGAGTAGTTCTTAATTGTGCTTCACAAATCAAGTTTCGGGGCGTTAACCTCACATCGAAAATGTCTTGGAATCAACATATAGATTATTTGCTGACAAAAGCAAGGAAAAGTTTTAATTTTCTCAAAAAAAATGTGAGTACACAGAGATGGGGACAAGACACGTCCACTCTAATTTATCTATGTAAATGTCTAATAAGATCAAAATTAACATACGCGCAAGAAGTGTTTTTTAGTGCACCAAAATATCTGTTAAAGAAGCTTCAAAGTATAGAATGCAAAGCGCTCAAACTTGCAATGGGTCTTCCCACCCATGCATCTTCTTGTCTTCGAACATATAATGAAGCTCAAATTTTACCCTTAGATGATCAGAGGGAAGTGGCTGTCGCGAAATTTGTGATAAGAAGCTTTCCAGTTAAGAATGATGTGAAAAATTAGATTAAAATTAGATCAGACATCGACTTTCCTACACGTGCAAAAACAATATCCTCTCAGATTACTCTGGCAACGTATACATCTGAGCTTAGGCAAGCCACGGGCATTACTGTTGACGCAAAGTCTATATCTCTAAGGCCGTCCCTTTTCCCTACACCACCCTAGGAACTTCAAAGGGCCCATTTTGATATTGACCACACTGATTTAAAAAAGGACAACATTAATATGGTGGCAAGCAATGCTAAATTTCAAAATTTCATATTGAAGAGAAGTATCCAAATCATTTAAAAGTATACAGAGATGGGTCATTGATTCAGACAAATGCGGGCTCTGCTTATTTGATACCTGATTTAAATGTAGAGAAATGTTTTTCACTGGGGAAAAATAAATCAGTTTTTTACTGCCGAACTTACTGCAATGTTAATGGCGTTAAATTATCTTCTGAATTTCCCACAATCTACATTTCAAGTACTTTTTGTGTTGATTCAAAGTCTGTGCTTCAGGCACTGAAATCATTAAAACTGCAGAATGGATCAGAAATGATAATTGAAATCAGCTGTTTATAATTCATGCTCTCTCTATACAAGGCATGGCAATTACTTTCTGCTGGATACCGTCACACTGTTCGTTTTATTATAACGACAAAGTAGACAGAGCTACAAAACAAGGTGCAAAGTGTAGTTCAGTCTCTCAGGGATGAATTTTCCACTTTCGGTTCAAGAACAATATAGTATAGTGGAATCATTTGCTCGGAACCATTTCCAGAATTCCTTCAAAAAGTCTCACAAAAAGCTTATTTACACAGATTTTAGTATTCAAAATTTTAAAACACACTCCCACATCAACAGAAAGTTATTGTCCCTTATGTGTAGGTGGAAAGTCGATGTTTTTACAACAAAAAATTTAGTAAAAATGCCTCATGTGTTTGTAGACAGAGCATCACAGTTGATCATATTGTTTCATGTGCCGCTATCAACAATTATACCCATACTTTCTACATATACTATTACAAATATTTTCGAATTCACCAGCATCAACCGATGAATTCTTTCTTTCTTTATCAAAGATTCCAATAAGTAAGTACTTACAGCTTCTTACATTTATTTAATCATACTTATGAGGTTACTTTTAAGTGAGCCAATCATTAACCTACCACTAAATTTACATAATATATACGAAAGGACCATCCTTTTCCGTCCCCTACCTCTCACTGTACTCTCCCATATCAAAACCATTTGTAGCTTTCTGGCTTTATCATTGAGGGTTTTGCTTGTCTGTTTTCGTTGATGTAGTAGTTTTTTTTTTTTTTCGTCTAATATCACATAGAGTGGATAGCCGTTAAATTTGAAACTAACACACACACACACACACACACACACACTAACACACACAACACACACACACACACACACACACACACACACACACACACACACACACACACACACACACACACACACACACACACCTGCACCCCCCCCTTCACTCCATCCCCCCTCTCTCTCTCTCTCTCTCTCTCTCTCTCTCTCTCTCTCTCTCTCTCTCTCTCTCTCTCTCTCTCACACACACACACACACACACACACGCACGCACACACGCACGCACACACACACACACACACACACACACACACACACACACACACACACACACACACACTCTCTCTCACACACACACACACACACACACACACACACACGTGTTCAAAGCCCACACACACACAAAAAAACAAAATAAAAAAAACGAAACAAAAAAAAAATAAGTGGCAGATACTGCCCGTCTTTCCATTGTATGTAGAGTTATCTTTTCTCAATTAGTTTCAAAATGAGAAGACTGCAGACCGAAATTGAAACAAATTTAAATGAAAAATTATCATTATTCCTCCGGACAAAAAGGACAAATTAAAAGACAAAACACGACGTGTCACGACCTCATTGTCCTGAATGTTGTTTATCTTACATAAAGAAGACGACCAAAGAGATCAAACCGCGTCGTGTTTTGTCTGTAATTTGTTTGTCCCTCTTGTCTGGCGGGATAATACCAATTATTCTTTTAAATCGATCTTTTTCCAGTGTACGAGGCCAAGGAAATAGATCTAGTCAGACAAAATAATATTTGATATGAAGAGCAAGCCAGAATGACGACCGGGATTTCGATTGTCCGCATTGCAGGAGCACTCTTTGACACTAATGCTTTGACATGTTCTCTTTCTGATTAAACGGTTAAGTTGGCTGATAGGATAAAACTGCTTAGCATGTGTCCACCAGCGGCATTTGTCCCCATGAAAACAGCAGGGTCACTCTCGCTGAAAACGACCTGTAATATAGATTACCTCCCTTGCAGATTTTTGAACATTGTCGGATAGGTTCTTACTTTCTTAGACTTAGATGCTCCCGCATCTTGCGACGCATGAAGCAGTCAAGGCGCTTCACTGTGCACGGTCCTCAGCTAGTTTGCTAGTGCCACTCCCATCCTCTGTCAACGAGTCTGAGGTCTGTCTCCACTGTCTGTTGTCAGCTCATCCTGGGTCGTCCTCTTTTTCTCTGGCCTGCTGGGGTCCATTTAATGGCCTGGTTTGCAGGTCTTGAAGAGGGTAATCTCAAGACATGACCAAGCCAGTGGAGGCGCCGTCTGCAGACGATGATGGTTGACATGGGGAGCTGTTTGGACCTCTCCCTGACGTCTTCATTTGGTATGAAGTCTGACCATTTGATGCCCATGATCTTACGTAGGCATTTTAGTATTAAAAGCGTCGAGTTTCTTCTCCTGGGTGGTCTTCAGTTGCCAGGTTTCACATCTATATAACAGCGATGAAATCACACTGGAGTTATAACATTTCAGTTTGATTCCAAGGGAGAATTTCTTGCTGTTCCATATTCTGCTCGAATGCTGATGTTGCCTTCCCAGTACGACACTTCAGTTCGTGGTCGAGGTCATTGGCGTTGTTGATGAAGCTGCCTAGTTATGTGAAGTTCTCTACTTCTTCCGCTTGCTTGTGGTCAATGAAAACGTCTGTTGCCCTTGGTGTTTACCGGTAAGCATGTTTTTAGTCTTTTGGGCATTGATAATGAGGCCAAAGTTGCCTGCAAACTGCTGATATTGTCTACAAGCACCTGCAGATCTTGAGTGGTGCTTGCAAGAGCGGCAATGTCATCGGCAAAATCCATATCTGAAAGGCTGTTTTCCCTTCTGTCCACTGGATTCCTTTTCCTTGGGTTGCGTGTTTCAAAACCCAATCAATGGCAAGTGCAAAGAGGGAGAGGGAGAGGATACAACCTTGCCTCACCCCGGTGACAACTTCAAATCAGTCGGGTATTAAAAATGTATATTATTAGAATATCTCGGACATTTTTTGGACTAAAACACAATATTTAAGCAAAATTGAATCCTTTGCGACGATTTTTTTTCAAAATGTGTATGTGTACATGTTGATTTTCTTTACCTGAATTATACAGGCAAACATTGACTTTGTTTTGATACATCACCTATTCAGAAGGTCTGAATCTTCTAACACTTGGAATATGACGAGGTCTGTGAAGAAACATATTTGATCTCCGAAAAAGTGGGTCGACAATTAAGAAAAAAGGAAAGAAAGAAAAGAAAAAAAACAAAGAAAGGAACGGAAAAAAAAAAAAAGAAAAAAAAAAAAAGAGAACAGAAAATAACTCGCGGCAGGTCGTGAATCCACTTTAATTGCCTGTATGACACACACACACGCGCGCGTGCGCGCGCGCACGACGAATACACACGCACGCACGCACGCGCGCGCACGACGCACACACACACACACACACTGGAAAGCAAGACCGGATTAGTTACGCGAAATGAAGCAGAGGGCTTCAACGGAGGGAAAAGGGAGTGGGATTAAGAGTCTTCCTTTGGTGGAGGGAAGGGTTAAACATGTCCATTGTGCACCCGTCGACCGCTCCTGCGAAGCAAGCACACACACACACACACACACACACACACACACACACACACACACACACACACACACACACACACACACACACACACACACGCGCACACACACACACACACACACACACACACACACACACATACACACACACGCACACACGCACGCACGCACGCACACGCACGCACGCACGCACACGCACGCGCGCATGCCCGCACGCACACGCACGCGCGCGCCCGCACGCGTGCACACACACACACACACACACACACACACACACATACACACAAGCATACACATACACACACACACACGCGCGCGCGCGCGCGCGCGCGCGCGCGCGTCACCAAACAAACTATTGACTGCGGGATCACTTTCCAACAATCACATGTGCAAACAGAAGCCTGCTAAACGATGATCCGTGGCGGCAAGATTCCAGAGTTGTCCACCTTTGATCCCTGCTGGTGGCTTTAGGACACGAGACAGTGAACATGTTCTGAACAAGACGTAGCATATAAAACAATTAACTCGTCTGCATTGGAACATGAAGATCATACATGAAAAGTAAGAATTTCTCACTGGGTATGAAGATGTATAAGAAAAAAAAATATAAGAATAAAATTGTCATGTACACTTCTGGACTGAAATAACAAATTTCTATGTTAACTCTCTCTCTCTCTCTCTCTCTCTCTCTCTCTCTCTCTCTCTCTCTCTCTCTC